>CM056838.1:22197936-22386719 GCA_029853015.1 Chelidonichthys spinosus | reverse complement strand
AAGGAAACAGCTAGCCTGGTTCTGTCCAAAATTCAAAGCTAAACTACCCGCCTCCTGGCTACACTCTGTCGGAAAGACATGAGATTGGTCAGTAAAAAACTAGGCTGTTTATTGTATCTATGTTTTGGAACATATAGGGTGGAAAATAGGTTGTGATAAGAGCTGTCAAATTGCCTCTATAATCCTATTCGAATTTCATTCCATATTTTTCTCAATATTCAAATCATTTTCAAATTTGTAATTCTCAAATTCAGCCTATTATTATTATTATTATTATTAATATTATTATTATTATAACTACACTACACAGGCTTATACGTTGCCAATGCCCTTTTACTTCCTGTCCACTAGAGGGCGTTCCAAAAACATTACCAATAAATATGTAGAATTACCAACAGCTGACAGCTTTCTAGATAAGTAATAATTAAGAAAGTAAAATAACCACATTGCCGTTCTCCTGGGGACACTGTGTCCCCGTTGCCATGGCTACGCCCTCCTCGTCTCACCGTCAGCTCTACTTTCACTTTCTCACGTACATCCAGCTGTTGGTCTTGTTCCAGATGAGTAAGCATATGGAGACGCGAGTCGGTCTAGCTAGCAGTAAGCAGCATGGATGCATCTTTGTCATGACGTCATCACTTCTAGAGCTCCGTCCATATCTTTGTTTCATTTCACCGAGTGCTGCCGTGTGGTTATCTCCATGTGTGTGCGCTACTGTCCGCTATTTGTGATACTGAGATTGTGATTCAGAAAACTTAATTGTGAATCATTCATGTGACAAAAGCCTTCATTTCTGCAGGTAGTCCAATGCGAGGAGGGCGCGATTTGCTGATGTTAGCAAAATCCACACATACGAATATTAATTTCAGCATTCAGTTAGTATTGATTTTTTTACTATTCAAATTATATTCGATTCCCAAATTTAATTCCAACTGCCCTAGTCATGCTGGTGATATATCCCCCCAAAAAGACGAATTTGAGTCCACAAAGTTCACTCAGTTTTGACTAATATGTGTCTAATTTTGAATCAGGATAGCTCGTCATGGTAAAAATAAATGTACATACAATTAAAATTGATTATTTGACTCAGATGCTTCCAAGTCAAGCCTATCCAATCACGTTGCTTTGTAATATTTATAATAGTGCTACATTTGCATTTATTGCACACAGCCATGACGTTGCATATGCTTGGTGGGGCATATCTGCATTGAAAACATAATCTTTGTCTTCCACCATCCAATTTTCCTTTCAACTACATCTCTTGCTAACATATGGGGCCTTACATATGGGGAAAAAACTAGTGCTGGGCGGTATGACCAAAAATTTATATCACGGTATTTTTCAAAATGATATCGGTTTCACGGTATTTGACGGTATTTTTTTTTTTCCAAGCACGACTGGGTGTTAACCTAATTTTCTAATAATTTAGAGAATAATTACTGCAGTAAATTCGTTTGGAATGACATATTTTACTGTCATGAGGAGAATATTGTAGAAAATCATTAATGTCCACACGAGTATTAATGATGTGAAGGAATCAGAATGCATGACTGTTGCAGTCAAAATACAAAACCCTTTATTGTGTTTTGCAACTTGAAAAAACATCTTTTGTAAACCAACTGGCTACACAATGTAAACAATATGTCTCCTGTAACTGCAAAATGAAGACTTCTTTATCCACTGAACATAAATTAAGGCAACAGTCCATAAATAATATTGAGACAAATAATTAGAAAAAATAAATAGTTCCACCGTTTGCTTTTCTTGTCGTAGGCAGTCCCCCTAGCAAACTCGTCTTTGAGTGACTCGTCTTTTCTCCCGCAGTGCCAACTGCGGCTACAACTTTAGCCCGACAGCATTTGCAGAATATTGTTGTTTGTTCGACGTCGGATTTTTTAAAGCTGAAGAATTTTCAAACAACAGACACGGCTCCTCTTTTCGGCACAAGTTCTTCTGTTTCATTGCTTGCTCGTTCGGAACTTTCGGCGAGAGTTTCGGCGAAAGTTTTGCCGTGTTTATGCATTTTTTCACCGCATCGTACGCTCAACACAGGCTGTGCTCTCATATGCTGCTTGTTTGGTGCAGCTGCTAAACAGCCCCCTCTCAAACAATGTCCGGCGGCGCGACGTTCCGCCGCTCTGCGTTCCCAACGTTCATACGCTACACACTCACCGGTATTGGGGTATATGAAAAATTAATATCATAAACAAAAAAAACACCGGTATTCGGTATGAACCGGTATACCGCCCAGCACTAGAAAAAACTATTCATGTAATGTAACCTAGTATGTGTAAGTCCATTGTTACAATATGAACACATAGCACAGTCATTGGTGTAGCTAAATACATTAATAAATCAAATAAAAACTAAACCTGCATAATGCAGCTTGTTTTTGTGAACCTCTACGCTTGTGAAGATGAAATGAATGAATTTGTGCATTCTCGGAGGAGCTTAAGGATGTTCTTTATTCTGTGATAGACTTGTGAGATAATAAAATACACAAAAAAGAAACAGATGGCATGTCAGTAAAAAACTGAGATTATTTAAACTGTAATTTTATGTTTTTGGGCCTATTTTCCAGGAGAGTGCAGTCCAAGATCTGACCATTGAGGGATCTGCTGTGGTCGTGTCCATCGTTGCTGACTGAGGATGTAATCCTGGTGCCCTTCCATCCCCGTGGAGTTGAGTCTTCCTCCAGGATCAGGTTATCTTGTTGCACTTGCTGCTGGCCTGGTGCACTCCTGTATTTGTATGGCTATGCTATATGTCCTCCAGGCTGCGTACCCATAAGGCACGACATTTACTTTTGAGTAATTCCTGATTGTGACTTACATGTTTTGTTGCAGTGTCATGTTGGAGTTTACGGTTTGTAAAATAAAAAGATATACGTGAGACCATTATGTCCTGATTGTTTATTACCTTGTATTTTGTATAAGCAGTGAAAATGGGAGTTTGGAGTAGGATTTTTCATAGTAGAGAAATGTGTTGATGCTACCTATCTTTTTATTGAGTGCAAGGCGTTTCAAAAATCTATTTGAGTTTTTACAGTAATGGTGTAAAAAATGATTAAGTACATCAGTATTAGTATTATCAGTTAACATCAGTAAGAAAGTATGGGTAAATAGGAAAGAAAAGATTCTATATGTAAATGTAACAAAATGTGTGAGGTTAACTTCATTTTTAGAGCACATTTAGCAAGACAAATTAAATTTTGATGCAATATTTTTGTGCTTAGAACACTTTCTTAATTGTGTTTAAAAACTAAATATTTTATGCTTACTGCACACAATGAAAGACGTTTTGTAAAAGAAAAATGTATAAGTTTAAACAACATGAAATATATAGTTCAAATGTCCAGTTAATAATATGTCAACATATTAACAAATATTTTGGTTCATTGCACTAAAAAAAAAAATACTGATTGGAAAATGAATAACTTTATGTTAAGTTGACTATAAAACTTAAGTACATATTAATTCATTGTACACAAAATGATTAAGTTTAGTCACATCATTGTGTTTATGTTGAAAAACCATTAATATATACATTAAACAACTCAATAACTTTGTGTTATATATACTAGATATTCCAACTCAATATGACACATAATTCTATTTTATTAAAACACAAATTATTTTATCATTTGGTTGAAAATATTGTGTTCAACCGACATAAATTTCCAGTCAGATGAGGATCATGTGACACATTTATTTTATGTCAGGTGTAAATTTTGTGTGCAAGGGGTTTCCAAAAAATATTTGAGTAGAATGAGCGCATTGAGATTAAGTACAATAATTAAAATGTTAACGTTAATTTGACTTTAAAATTACAATATCTAATCGTTGTTTGTACATTAAATGATTATGTTATGACACATAATTTTGTTTGTGTTTAATAAACATGAAAATAAACATTCAACAACCTGTTCATTTTATGTCAATATGACATAGATTTAAATGTTTATTGAACACAAATTATTATTTTGTGTGATCAAAAAAGTTGTGTTGAACTGACATGCATTTCCAGTCAGATAAGGGTCATCTGACACTTTTTTTTGTGTCTGGTGTACTCAAAACTTTCATGTCAATATGACATGAAATATTTATTAATGTCAATATGATTATCGACATTAATAAATATATTTAATATATTATCATGATATAATCATGAATAAACGGGGCACCACCCTGGGATCAGGGAAAAGATAACCTAAAACTGTATTCAGTCTCAATATAAAGGTTTTATATTCACATGCCAATCATTGTGATCATTGGCATAGAAGCATAAGAACAATAACAATTAAAAAGGCGTGAAATTCAAGCACTAGCCTTCACAACCTGCTGTTATCCAGTGACATATACACAACAAGCACAAGAGACCGCTAGTTATAATATGATAAGATTTATTAAAATCAGTAATAATGATCACAATCAATAACACTGCAATTAACAAAGCCTTATTACCTAACTACCTAACACACAAAACTAAGCTACAGAAGGAGAGACACATGTGGAGTGTGTGTGTGTGTGTGTGCGTGTATGTGGAGAGAGAGAGCGAGAGAGAGAGAGATATGGCCGGGCGCGACCACCAGATGGAGCTATCCCTCACAGCGTTCAGGGGCGGAGCCACTGACGTCTGATAGGATCGCAAGAGAGAGAGAGAGGGGAGAGATGGAGAGATGGCCGGGTACCGCCCCCAGATGGAGCTATTCCTCACAGCGTTCAGGGGCGGATTCACTGACGTCAGATGGAGTAGCGAGAGAGGGAGAGAGAGGGGGAGAGATGCCCCGATGCAGCCACCGGATGTAGCTATATCCTCAACGTCCGCCGGGAACAGCTGGCGTAGGACACGTGTGGGGCGGCGTATGTGTGTGAGTGTGTGTTAGCGGGACACAAACAAAGAGAGGGGGAGAATGCGGGCGCAATATTCTGAGGCTCAGGAGGCGTGTTACTATCACACGGGGCTCGTGAATGAACTGGCGTCCATTCAGTGGGACCGGTCTTTTAACTGATCGTAGACGCTTACTGGGCTCGCGAATATGGCTGAGGTTTAGTCAAAAACACCGTTACAGAAATCAACCCAGCGGCGTGGGTACACAATCAGCATTCAAATACAACACGGAGAGCAACGGACTCGGTGGTCCGCGATCAAAACTTAAAACACGTTAACAAGAATTACAAGCATATCCTACACCTCTCCTTATGTCTCTGCCCAGACTGATAGCCTCTTACAGGTATCGTTGCGCAAGCTGCAAGTCCGTCCTGGGATGACGGCGTTCCATAACGCGGCGGCGGTAGTTCGGGAATCCCGGCGGCAGCGGGGGTAGTGATGAGTCGGCTAAGTCCAGACGAGAGCGGAGCTTGTTTCCTCTCGTTGATCAAACTCGAATAAAGAAAACAGTTCTTGTTTCTTTCTTCCGCGGGCGGTGATATAATCGCGGCTTGGCAATTTAGTCAGCTTACTTCAGACAGGAGCTGGTAGCTGGAAGGCAGCGACCGGCTTGGTTCCTCTTGTTGCTGGTGTGCTGTGGAGGTTGTGTCCACCTCCTGTTGGTGGAGGGGTCGCCTCCCGTGGCAACGTGGTGTTGCGTAGGAAGTAGGAAGAGACGAGTAAGAGTAAGATGGCGCTGGTTTATATAGTCACGGCTGCTGCCGGGGACCCCCCGGGGTTACCTGCGGTTGTCAGCCAATAGGGCACCAGTTGTGTGACGTTGCACTTCGCACTTAGGTGAGACGTGAAACTAAAATTGCGATGTAGTTTTTAATCCCCTTTGTCCCTTTGTTCTGACCGCATGTGTAGGCTTTTGTAGGCCACATTGTGTAGTCCTACTAGTGAGGTCCCAACACTGCGTTCAGGGCGACATGTTGGAGATAGAACCATCTAAACATGGATGTGCCTGCCACCATGGACTACACTGATCCTGGGTGATGTTGGGACTCTGAATACCATGAGTGTGTTCTAGACCTGATAGATGTGTAAAGTGTCCTGAGATAACTTGTTGTGATATGGAACTATAAATAACAATTGAGTACAACTTTGGTTATAAGCTAGCATGTTAACAGCATACCCACTGCAACATGTAACATAGATTTAACTCTAATAATGGATATTTGTGTCACTTGTACCCCTCCTGTTTGAGATGTTTCTGTACTTCCTGTTGAGCAAGGACCCCTGACCCAAAGGTCTCCAAACAGTTTTTCAATGAGACAACCTGTATAAATAAAGGTTAAATTAAAAATAACATAACGGTGTCACACCATATGATATCCATTTCTTGGACAAAATATTTTTGATCAGAGCAAACTTGAAATATTACTTTGAAAAGTGCAGACTCATAAATAGAATATACTTTTATTTTTCTCCATTTTATTTAAGTTTAAATTGTGTGAAAAATGCTTGGGACAGTCACACCGTATGAAAAAGTGAGTGATGATTTGTATTATATAGGCAGCACTTAAAGTCTTTGGAGGTCCCCCTTGCATCTATAACTCAGCACCTGTGTACAGTACAAACTCTCCATATTTCAGGAAAGTTATTATAGCATGCTGATTAGATGTGACTCAGCTCATCAAGATGACACACACCATAATGCATTGCAGCCCATGCTGCAGTGTTTTTAAGCCTCCAGTCCCTCCAGTGTGTGAATAACTCAGCTGAGATAAGATGGATGCGTAAGTCATCCAAAAAAATACAAAAATACAGCAATGCGCAAAGTAATCATAAGCATTCTCTATGCAACGCCTCACTAGTATTAAACCAAATCTATTTCTTGTATTTGCTTGTAAAAACATTTTCAATATTCCTATTGTGGCATTGTAAACAGAAGGGTTTTCAAAAACAGTTCCGGCTCCTTAAATTGACCAAATTAATTCCTGAAGTGATTGTAGCGGCGCAGTGTTTTCAATCACCCCAGCCCTGATTATGGAAATGGTTCATTATTCAGTGAAATGTCTTTAATGTGCTTGTGTGTGTGTGTGTGTGTGTGTGTGTGTGTGCTGAAAAGCTATTGAAATGCAAATGTTCCTATTAAATCCAGTTGACTCATACAGTATGTCACTGCTTTCTCACAGACGTGAGACGCTTTCATCTGAGGAAAAAGAGGCAGAACAGATTCATAGAAAAAAAATCAATATCTGACTCTGATAATGTGGCTTTGGTCGGCGTTGTCAGTTCCAACTTTGTGAACGTTTCCCGTAATGAGAGTCCTGTGGGTTTTTTTTTGTATTTTAACACACTTCACACAATTGATGGCACCTCAATAAAAAACTAACTGATTCACATTTTCTCGTCTCCCGGCACACGACAGCAAAGCGGCACGTTGTGAGCCGTCCCTGTCGTTCCATCCAGTCCTGCTGTTTCTCCAAGGTGACCTCCGGTGGACAACATGGCTGCTCTTTCATCTCATAACATGGTCCGTGTTCTACACACCACTCCAGATTTAATGGTGTGTTTGACCGCAGGATCATTTGTGTTAATTTGCATCACTCACACGAACGTGAGTTCCAGATAAGCCAGGAAACCAAACACAAATATACTGTAACATGTATATATTCATCTGTCTATTTCTTTAATTATGTGTTATCTGCAATCATTCACCGCTAAAAAATCCTTTTACATGCAACATATCTGGGAATAAACCCTTTCTGATTCTGAAGACCCTTTCTGATTCAAAGGGTCTATTGTCATATGTACAGTAAACGTATGTTTTCCCTGTAGAATGCAAGTCTTTGTCTGCTGTCCACACAATGCCAAACAATATACCATCTAAGTATACAAATAGTACAACAACTAAGTCATTTAAAAGGCAGCATGTGACACATAACCAACAGTTTTCCTCTGCACACTTTAGCGTCTTTCAGCTCATTGTTGGCTTTGCGGTGCACAACGTCCCTGCTGAAGAACTAATGAACTCACTGCACACAACTAGTAGCATCTAGCAGCTTAAGAGCCAGATATTTCACTCAAAAGTTGGTGGAGCTCAAAGGAAAACAGATATTGGACTTGGCTTGAAACATGACTGCTTATGTTGTTAAGTACTACTAACATGTTAGTCATAAAAACTTAACAAGGTCATCACATGTAATTCTTGTGTTAAAAACTTGGTAAAGAAATATATTTCAATGATATCTAAAAATGTTACTGGCAAATGGATAGTATAGGTATAATAATGAAATGACTACCTAACTAGCTGATGTTGTAAAGTAGTAGACCTTGGCTGTGTCCAAAATCCCTCACAGTCACTATATAGTGAGTTCTGTCTGCATGTAGAGTGAGACCTATTCAACCCTATAGGGTGGACTCAAAGTATCCCACAATTCATTTTGCAAAGTAGTGTACAACTGATGGTCACTAACTGAACATTATCTCCCATCATGCATTGCTCCGAAGGGAAAATGAGAGACAGACGAGAGTAAAGAGAGCACCGTAACAAATTTATGAAAAAAAAGTATTTAATGCAAGCAGAGCGTCATAACAGACAGTAAAAGTACTGTGAATGTTTTTTATTCATTTGGTAAAATACGCTTATTGCCTCCACGTTGACAACGGCAGTATATTATATTATATTCTTACCTTTCACAATAAAAGCCTGAGACATATCTTCAGCATCTGTTTACCAGAGGAACTTAAATTACAACAACATAGCTTACAATATGTTATTTATTACTATAGTCTACATTGCCCTCTACATAATCCTCTACACAGTCCTCTATATAGTCCTCTATGTAGTCCTCTTTATAGTCCTCTACACAGTTCTCTCTATAGTCATCTACACAATCCTCTATAGTCCTCTATGTAGTCATCTACACAGTCCTCTATAGTCCTCTATGTAGTCCTTTATATAGTCCTCTACACAGTCCTCTATATAGTCCTCTACATAGCCCCCCCTGTGTGTAGGGAGTGAATGAGTGAAGGATTGTGGGTCTAACCGTAACCCTTGAGATATTTTACTGAACTACTGTTTGGAAGGTTTGACTTCCGCTCCCCAAATCAAACCTGTCACATTGTCGTGTTGCTCTCTGGTTGCTGAAGCTGCTGCCGGGGAAGAATGGATTCCTATCTGTGTAATTGTTGAGCTTTAATGAACTTGGCAAACGCTCTGAAGAGATGTGCTGCTCACATTTCCCACCAATTGTTTCAGTCCAGATATCACAGACAAAGTCTTGTGTAAACTAATTTAAAATGTTCTGTGATTTGACGTGGGAAATGTTTCCACACATCCTGTGAACTAGCTGCTAGGTAGAGTGAGAGTAACCGTGCATGGTCTCTCCTTCACGAGCCCCGGCCTCTCGGACACGCCTCCCTCCCTCCTCCTCCTCCTGCCTGTCAGGCTTTGAGCTATGTTCGCGTGAAACACTACAATCCTGTAATGTGATCAGAGGCAGTTCATTTTTAATTACAATTTACGAGGGTTGTGGTCCGAGCCGTGACATCATCGGACTTCAAAGGGGGTTCTGGAGACTTGACGGAGGAGGGGAGCCTGTCTCCCCGAAATAGCAAAACAATAACCCTCAGAAAGGATTAGATGACACCGAGAAGCAATCTGGTGCAGATCAAGTGAATTCCATCAAAAGTTTGCAACTTAGGTCACACACACACACACACACACACACACACACACACACACACACTGACAGTTGTGGCACGCTCTTGAACACAGCTCCCCAGAGCAAACCTGGCCTTGTGGAAGGTTGTGCGACAGGAAACAGTCGATCACAGACTTTTCATCTTTTCTCTCCTCCTTTCTTCTTCCTCCAAATAAACAATGGCGGTAGGGTAATGAGGCCCTTGGGTGTTCTCAGGACACGAGATGAGAAGGAGACCTGGCCACACAGAACGTATAAAACAAGGAGCCGCGAGGAGAGGCGAGGGCCCAGACGCCTCATTAGGGGACTACCAACGGTAGCGGCAGCTATTCATTGTCTCCGCTAACGACTGCCGGCCGCCACACACACAGACACACACCCAAATACACACGCACCTATAGCATGAGCTCCCACACACACACACACACACACACACACATCAAAACACAGAGGACACATTCAAGCACAGTGAGAAGACGTTCTACACTATAATTCATCCTTTAATGGTTTGCAAAGAGAGAGGGGGGGTTCATCAAATAAGTGCTGCCTTGGGGCCTGCTATGTATATTTGAGAATTTGAATGAATAACATGTTTTTCATAGAGAGTGCTCTATTAATTCAAAATGTAAGGGATGCAAATTATGAAGGCCTTTATTGCTGCTAAGTAAGATGTGTACTCGAACCATCATCATAGAACCAAAAATGGTCACGTGGCAGATAAACAAAATGAATCATCAGCTGGTAACTCACTCAGTTTATGAAGGAAAAATATAAAATATTCATAACATGGGATTTTCTGCTCTCTTTCATGTCAGTTTGAATCTAATATGTTCGGCCAGGGTTTGACCAGAGATCATGTGTATTTCCATGCTAGTCATTTGCATCTCATCATATTTTTTAATGATCTCTTCTTTCAAACAGAATTATTATTATTATTATATTTGCTTCTTCTTTTTGAGGTCTATCATGGTGCAAAAGCTCCAATCACAATCACATCGCGTGGAACGGGTTGACAACAACCAGAACCACCATCACACAGAGGCTCTGTAGACGGCACATTATATGTCTGCTTTCAACCCTGACAAAGGCAGTCCTTCCATTCTTACCGTTCACAATGAAAGACAAAATATTCACTGGCAAGTTGTTCTCATTTTCATGTTGTTTGTTCATCGATCCCCGTGTGTTCAGGCTTTATTCTTCAAAGTAGTTTCTCTCAGGGTTAGTTTGTCAGACTAAATGTCGAGGGACCTCTATTCAGATTGTATTTGTCAGAATTGTATTGTTCACATATTAAACAATATATGCAAAAAAAACCCAAACATATACATTTCTGCTTTCATGTTAATAGTCAACATTTCATCTCAGCTAGTATCAACCAATTTCCACCAATAATATCGTGACATCCATCCATCCATCAATCAGAAACTGTTTGTCCTTTCTGGCTCCTTATCAGCTTACATTCTAAGCCCGCCCACTTTTTTAGCAAACCAATCAAAATGTGAAGGATTTGGTTTAGATTCACTGTACAAGGAAAACGTCACAGTACAGAAGATTAAGACACTCTGACTTCCATGTGACCGGGACTTCCTCATGTGTAGGAGCGTGAGCGCCCCCTGTCGGATTGGGTTAAAAACACACCTTGCCACCCAACAAGGAACTCCTCCCTTTGGCATCGTCTCTTAACTGTCATCACAATTATGATTAAATATTTTATAAAAATTCTCCATGTTCCATCTTGTTCTTAAAAAGTGGTTAAGATTGATGTAATTTGATTTTCCCACTCATTCATGAGATTCTCTTTTCTCCACATCTGAATGTGCCTGACTTGAGAGAGACATTGTCTGTTGACCTTGTGCCTCAGATGAGTTATCAGGACACATGGACCACTGTGACCAGAGCACGACGGCACTGACCTAGTTACGGAACATATAATTGTAGTTAGAGAACATAATAACTGTATTCAGACTTCATGATGAACTTGTGCGAGACGTCAGGGGTTGGAAACGAGGCCAGCTTCTCCGTCGTTGACACGCATGGACACCTCACACACCTTCATACCAGCGGCTGTTTGAACAGAGAGCATTAGCCTGGGCTCACACCAGTGTGCATTCATCAAGCTGCAGTCCTGTTTCATTTCCCCCCGCCAGCGTTGGGGCCTCAGCTCAGGTCAGCAGGGTTTGATAGCATTTCACCTGAGCTCCTGCATCTTTAAAAACCCTACTCTCCGTCTCTTTTTGCACACCTCCGTCATACACCCACCGTCCTGCAGTGTTCACATTTCCTCCTCCTCCTCTCTCCAAACCTCAGCCTTCCTGCCTCTTCTTACCTTCACCTCATCGATTCCTCCCTCTCAATCCACCCCCCATCCCTCCCTCCTCCGCCATCAATCGACCCCTCACCCTTCTTATTCTTCTATCCGTCCCGAAGACAAACACTCCACAGGCTCCATCTCCTCCTCCCTTTCTCCCGCAGACGGTGTGTTTGCTGAGGGATTAGGCCGGGGCTTTGTGCTGTTGAGAAAGGAAGGAACTAATCAGGCTCTTATTTGTCATTGCCTTCTGTGTCTTATGGTGAGGAGGAAACCTGACCCGCCGGGGCGCTCGCACAGACGCACACATGGCCAGCAGGCCGGCTGGGGTGAAAGCCGAGCGGCAGCCAGAGGGAAACGCACACACATGTGTGCACACGCCAGCCAGACGCAACCCGACACCCCGGCAGCTTGGGCGTGCACTCGCCCTGGACCGCTCTGCTCTGTGTGTGTGTGTGTGTGTGTGTGTGTGTGTGCACGCTCGTGTTCGACACCGCCCTGCTGCTCTGCTGCTGCCTCTGTTCCCAGGGCAGGCTTGCCCTCTGATTGGCCGACTCGTGTGGGATATGGATCTGTGTTTTTCCTCATCAGCTCTGATTTGACAAACTCTGTTTTCCCTGCTGTCGGCCCGGCGCACGAGGTCACGGCGGCGACGGAAGGCAGCTGCACGGGCCAGCCGCTCGCATGACACGCTTTTTTTTAAATGTTTCCAGACATTTGGCGTACGTGTATACACAAACAAACACACAGTCTCACACACACACACTGTACACACTCGTGTCCAATCAGCAGGCTGATTACTCATTGCTCACATCTCCTTCTCCGCTTGTCTGCTCCATAATTCATGGATCAAACAGATGGGCTTAGCTTGGATCCAGTTCTCTCCAGCTCCTCGTGTTCAACAGACCGGGGCTTTTTTCCCAGGTAACTCAGCATCAAACCACATCAGGTGTCTTCTTGACCTCCTCTTCTTTGTTGCAGACAGATGCCCTGGTGCAGTGTAGGAAGACGAGATGTCCACGTCACTGTTAACACAAATGATTCATGTGCTCTCTGAAGAGGCGAGATGCAGGGATATAATGATTGTAGTTCCATTGTTCCAGTTTGTACAACATGTTTACAAGCTGCTCCGTGTCTCTGAGAAGTCTCACACTGCTCTCACATCAGCTCTGTTAACTGTCTCTGTGTCTGTCTCCTGTCCTCTCAGTCAGGCAGAAAACCGCCCGTTCTGATAGTGACGCCAAGTCCTCTATGAGAACATACATGTAAACATGGTCCCAATCTCTAGTTTCAAGTCTTCTTCAATCCAGCATGATTCATTCATTTAGTACATTATGGTCCATTTAGAGTCCAACAGACCAGAAAACAGGGGATGCTTTAGGGGCGGGGCTACCTGCTGATTGACAGGTCCCTACCACGCTACCAATGCTAGTTAGCTACTAAGATGACTTTAACACCTTGAATTATGAAGCTAAATTTGTTAGCAGGGTGTAGTGGTCTGGGTTGGAGTCCTGGTTCGGGGTTCCTTCTGTGTGGAGTTTGCATGTTCTCCCTGTGTTAGTGTGGGTTCTCCAGGTTCTTCAGCTTCCTCCCACAGTCCAAAGACCTGTCTGTCTCTACATGTCAGCCAGGGGCCATTCTAGGAACAGAGCTTTAGGGGTGCTGAGCACCCAATGATCCCAACAAATTTCAAAAATTGCCCCCTGATGGCCAGTAGAGAGAAAGCTTTGGCTTCACTGTTGAGAAGTGGAGGTTGCTGCCTGGGTCAACACAAAGAGAGAGAGAATGCTGGTCCAATCGTCCTCTCGACCCTGCTTGCCTTCAGAGCAATGCAGAGTTGGCCTGTGATGCTACGAATGGAGCAACTCACACGTACAGATGCAAATACACACATCTACTTGGTTTATCCTGACAGTCATGTCATTCCCGTTCCCATTTTATCAGAAATGACTCATTAGGGTACGATCCGATGAGCTGTGGCTGTGTGAGTGGCTCCAGGCATACACTGAATGAACCTGGACACAGAGCCACTCTCATTGAAGTGAATGGAGTACATACAGAGGCGTTATTATATTCAATCACATGATGCATTGGTTGCTGGGTGTCTGCCCTGCCTTGTCCATTCATTTGGCAACTAAAACTAAAAAAAATATATTTAAAATATAAATGTTTTAACTTCCCACATAGACACAAATAGAGGCATGCAAGTAGACACACCCCCACTGGGAAAGCTGGCCAACAGTGAGCCAGAGTGAGAGCACAGCCTGGGTTCGGCCATGGAAACAGTGGCATCGTTCCATTGGTGCTAATATAAAGTGGAGACAGCGCGGCGATGTGGCCCACTGACTGCCGGGACCAGATGGAGGGCTGGACACTAAAAGGTGAAAACTGATATAATATAATAATAATCATCATCACAGGGCAGCAAATCTGGATATCCAAGGGAAGTGGGGTGTTCTCATAGCATGTACGTCCAGATCAAACACACATGGCTTCACATCATGGGCGAGCAGTCATAATAAGCTATAAATGCAGTGCATGCCCAAGCCCTTCAATAAAAATAATTGAAAATATTAATCTGGCAGTGTGTTCAATTATACAATACCTTAGTTTTACTGTTTTGGTCTTAAATCCGTGCCTAATATGTCTCGTTTTGCTTGCGAAAAGCTGGAAAGCTGACAGCTTGTTTCGCGCATGCGCACTGTGACACCGACTAGTCCAGTTGCTGCTAAAGGCTTTGTTTACTGTAGATGAGCATTTTGAATGGCAAAAAAGCTGTCAGTGAAGCAGCTTATCTGCCAACGCGCATGCGCAAAAATGACTTGTTTGAATAGTTCAGCGGGAAACTGTCAGTGGTTCATTCATTGTGTAGCCTGGTCAAAATGACTGAAAATATTAATTTAATTCAGGCTTAGCGTTCAGTGCCGTTTTCGCGGAGACCTTTTGAGGAAAAGAAAGCTATCATTTCAAGTGGACGGCCTACTCCTGAAGTAAATATCACAAAGACTGCAAAGAATTTCGTCCGTCACTTTCAAGCTAGCACGTATGAGAAACATAAATGGTTAGCTAGCCGACCCCCCTCTCGTGAAACGATCCGGTCTGACAGCGACATATTGCCTGTTCATTCATGAAAACCATCTTAGAACACTCTCAGTCAAACAAGGTGGGGAATGAGAGATCTGCGGCGCTACTAGCCTAGTTCGTTTTAAAACACACCTGCAGCAGCGCCGACTGATCTGAGACGTGTCACGTGAGTTACTGTAAATGCTGTGTGGAAAACCAGCTGTGGTCTGTGATTGAGGTGCAGACGGGTGAGTTTGGAGCTGACGACAGGATCGCGCTGACGACCGTTTTGTTACATTTTTCTCATTTAAAAACTATACAACTGGCATTTAGATGATGTTCTCCATAAAAAAAATAAGTGAAATACTGTAATAACAATTCGGTTTTAGTAATCAACCGCATAAAGTGATCAAATGTACTCTGGACCAACGTGATCACTAGCGGTTTCCACTGTAGTAGTTAAAAACCATATTATATTTTTTATTAAAAAAATATAATGCCCCCCCACGGGCGCGCATGGTATTGACACTTCAGCATGACCACAGTGAAAGGTCACCGCTCGCCACTGCTTCACATGATAGGACATGGCATGGGCCTTCAATAATCAAAGGACTAAACAGCTAAAAAAGGAGGAGCTGAGGTGTCCGGCGACCCTCACTGGGACATTTCCCCATCTTCATCAGCGAGCGCTTCATGGAAAACATTCTCCTGCCAGACTGGACCCGCCGGCCTTTTGGGGGTTGATTTAGTTGGCTTTGAAAGCGATATTTCAAACACGACTCCACTTGGCCAAATATCTTGCATACATATTTGTCACGGGTTTGATCATTAGCGAGAGAGCAGCAAAAATGCTATAGGATCTGACATTTCGCAATCCTGAGCCAGTGAAGGCATGTTGTGAGTCTGAGTTCCTATTCCTGACAGCTTGTTTGCTCTGATTAATGACCCTGAGGTGAAACAGAGCTCCCCTGTCCACCTCAGAGTGAACAAACTAATGAACCAGATGCATTATTTATTATTGAAAAGACAAAGCCCAGAAAAGCTGAGGTCGGAGTAAAAAAAAACACTGAAACATCGAACAGTGGAGAGAAATAACGCCTTTTCTTCCTGCCTTCATTATGTTGCTCGTCAACCTGAAGCTCACGCCGAGTATAATATTAGTGGGATTAAAGATTGTTGTAATGTACTTTGTAACATCACTACCTATAGGGACGGCGGTTCTGATGCTCCAACAGAAGAATCAAAGTGATTGTTGCTTATCTTTATCAGCGGTGGGCTGGCACGCTGGCTGTGGGAGCCGGTGGAAGAGATTACATCTTAATTGTCAGACATTACAGTGTGATGGCAACCATAGACAGTGCTGTGCTTGTAATAACCATCCGTGGTGTTGACACTGAGGTCCAAGTAAAAATAAAACTAACAGGCTCTCAGGATTGTGTCATTCTTTCTCTTGTTATGTTAATGAGAGGACTTATTCCCGTAATATTACTCCTGCCAAGGCATTCACCCAGCTCTGGCACGGATATTCAAACTTGTTTGAGATTCTGAGGCTTTTCAGGGAAATCTGTCACTTTCTGCTATATATTTATTTGAAATGTATTTAACATTGTAATATTTGTTTTAGGTGTCTTTTTGACTGTATATTATGATATAATAAGTGTTAATGCCAAAGAAATGCATATGCAGTCTGGTTCGGTATTCTGTAAACTGTATTGGCAATTCCCACAATCAAACTAGCCGTGTCCCAATTCAGAGCCGCTGCCGATTCGTTGGTAGACGGCATTCAAATCCAATCATCACCAGCATGTAATGCATGTTGGGATAAGTTGGGCCATGAAGGATCCATCAGCTGGATCCTCTGAATCAGGAAAAAGAAGGCCACATGTCTGGGCTGCATTTAGTCTCAGCTGCAGGATTAGGACACAGCTGCAGAGAAACAGCAATCTAGGCCTCAAAGCAAGACAAATAATGTTATTAAAGTAGAAGCTAGCTTGGCTAACGTGGTGACATGGTCACAAGGGGACACGATTGGAAAAATGCAGTTACTAGTCAAATTTAGTTATGTAAGAAAAACAGAAGTAAAAAACGTATGAAAACTTTATATGTGGACAATGATTTATCCCTCACTGTGTTCTGTGCATTGTGAAGAATGAGACTCAGAGGTAGGCAGTTGGTCCATTTATTTTCCAAAGGTGTGGGAGAAGGGTGGGGAGTAACTGTAACGAAAGTTATTCCTGGTCCAAGGCATCAGCTCAGTTCCTCACAAGAACAGACAGCGGTTATCACCACAGAAACGCTTCAGGATCACTATGACTACAGCAGCCTCCCTCCCGCAGAGTGAATCTTCTCAGGCTTTCTAGTCAGGCACCTTGATGGAAGATGGTCCTCAGCTGGGCTCCTCCAGGTTTCCAGCCCTTGCCGGTGGATGTACTGATTATAGACGATGAGTCCCAGCTGGTAGCCCTTTCTGAGTGGGTGCTGCCTCTTTTCCACTCCAGCAGTTAGGCAGGCAACATGAAAATAATTCAATTTTGATTATTATCATAGACATAACTACCTAACAATTTAGCTATGAACGGAAAATCATCAGAATAAAACTTACATTACTGCAACAAGTTGGACAAGGAGGTTGTCTGATATCAGTTTGTTTGCCAGCCTGAATATTCGAACCCCTTTTCCTGTAAGCAGTGGTCCTTGTGACCCTTTAATACAGACACAATTGAACTCAAAGATCGGCCCCAATCTTTTCAATCATTTTGGAAGCAGAGAGGGAGTTTTCCCCTTTCATGTTGCGTTATTTCAATTTCAGTCCCGTTTATTATGTCCCTGCGACCCCTTATACAGTAGTAATAAACACAATGGACACAGCCTAAATGAAAGACAATATTTAATTTTCACTATGATACATTATGTAGTAAATACAGGATATGAACTAGCAGTTGCTGCTGCCAGACGGCTCCCATCCTTGACATTCCTGTTTATCTGTGTTTTCTTTTCATGTGATAAGTCTGTCCTCTGACCTTCACATTGTTGTTCTTTCCCTGAACATTATCAATCATGGCAGCATTTAGTAATCCCTTCACATTAATAACAGCACTTGTTTATATAACCCTTAATGGTTTCACAGCATATGTTTGTGTGGGTGTGTGAAACATTGGCATATGGAATGATTATTATTATTATTATTATTATTATTATCAGCATGTACTAAGTATGGTTTGTATTATGTATAATTCTTTATCTTTAATTAATAAATATAATCATAAAAATAATTTTGAGATGCAGAAATGAGATTAGATAGAGAATCATGTTACTGAGTTACAATGAAGGAATAACATATTTCATTTTACTAATCATAACATTTCATGTTTAATTTAATTTATTCTTCAATAAATGTTTTTACTTTCATGAGTAAAAGGAGATTGTAAGTTTTTTTTTTTCAAAATGATGAATTACTGAATCACTTAGAAGTCACAAGGTTATATTTTAGTTATTAAAGGAAAAGTTCGGAATTTTGGACATAGGACCTCATTTCCAACTTACTCGAGGTGATATAGGTCGGTGGAGACCGTTTTCAGCACAATTGGTCCAGTCCTTATAGTTGCACAAGTCACTGTTGCTAAACTGGTGTTGAGCTAGCGCAAGTCAACGGTAACATCTAGCCTGTCTCTAAAAACAGCTTTAACTGCTCAGCAGAACACCCGAGACAAATGTATTATGACGTCGGACTATCGATGTACATGTCAGTGTTGGTAGAATAATTTTAGACATTAAACCAACCTTGCATGGCATTGGAATAGCTTATACTTTGTTCCCTGTTGTTGCTAAGGCTACGCCAGCGGCGGATTGATATCTCCGGGCTAGTGAGGCTACAGAGGAAGACGGTTTCGGTTTCGCTGACAATCACGCAAGTTTATTCAGCTGCTGTCAGTCCTATGCTAGCGGGAAGGAATCAGGATAACAGGAGACTATGGCCACTACCAGCTATGCTGAGATTTCGGAGTTTGAGGACGCTGCTACGAGTACTAGCTGTCACGACTGTAGGGCGCTTAGGTTTCGTTTTTACGCACTACTACTAACACGCAAAGTAAAATTCCGCTGCTGCTGAGAAACTAGTCCCTCAAAATGTTTTATCATTGAAAATGCAAGGTTGGTTTAATTTCTAAAATTATTCTACCAACACTGACATGTACATCGATAGTCCGACGTTATAATACATTTGTCTCGGGTGTTCTGCTGGGCAGTTAAAGCTGTTTTTAGTGACAGGCTGGATGTTACCGTTGACTTGCGCTAGCTCAACACCAGTTTAGCAACAGTGACTTGTGCAACTATAAGGACTGGACCAATTGTGCTGAAAACGGTCTCCACCGACCTATATCACCTCGGGTAAGTTGGAAATGAGGTCCTATGTCCAAAATTCCGAACTTTTTCTTTAAGGTGTCAGACATAATTGTTCATTTTAGTTTTTCCTTTTCTTGGTGGAAATGGGTCACCATACTTAATGAATCAACTTTATGCGATAGTAAGTCAAAAGCTTGATTTATCCATCCAGAAATCAGAGATATTTACTTTGTTCCATGTTGTTTGTAAAAATGGGCTTTAAAATCAGTCCCATTACTTTGCTTGCTTCTGCTTTCTATAGACTTTACAATCACCCAGGGACTTGTGAGCTGCACAAGCAATTCAAGTATGATGGATTTTCTGCAGATGGAATTGTACATAGATTTACACCCACGTGTCCCAAAGTTGCATGCAAAGTAATTTCAAGTGGGAAATCCGCCCTGATATAAATCTCACCATTTGAACTCGGAACACTCTGACATTGTCAACTATCTCGACCAGCAGATGCAAACATTCACGCTACGAGCGGCGTCCCTGTGCAAAAACACTTGAAACATTATCAAAAATATTTCTGCATTCATATTTACCCTGGCAGAGGTCCAGGGGAGTGTTTTTCATCGCACAAGTAAACAGGAAATACCTCCAGCGTGCTCAAACTCCGTCTCCACATCAGAACAGCACCGTTCAATTCACCGATGACAGGACGTGTACTCTTGCGTCCACACTCTGGGCCTCGGCCTTGGGAATCTGGTCACGAGTGGCAGCGGAGCTCATCGCAGATGAAGACAACGGGATGTATTTGATTTCATCCAGAACCAGCACTGAGACTGAAGATGAGACCGGATCTCTCCTGACTGCTAGCCTGGCTAATCTGCTTCGACAGCTGTGCGATGACACCAGGAATTAATCGTTGCTCATGCAAACACAGTACATATGCTAATACTGGAGCTAATTGGTGGAGGGGGGTTGGGGTTGGTGGGGAGGCTTGTCATTTGGAGGTTGGCTGGATGGAGATGTGTGCCCGCTCTGCTCTCAGCCGTCTGAAAGGCTTCCAATAGCCTTCATTACACATGTGGAGGAGACGCTGAGAAAACACCGCTCACTTTGGACTCATACAGATGGCAAATATGTGCTGTCCTTGTATCACCGCCACGTTGAGCAGATTTCAATCTCTCCCTGTTCCGGATGCTAGGAATACATTGACATTCAATGCTAATACAGCCAGTGAATACCGTGATTATGAATAAACCAGTGAGGCATTATCTGCCATTAGCAGCATTGAACGGCTTCTTTTCATTTACAGTATTTATCTAACACCTTAATGTAAATGTCAACTAATGAGCTAATTTTCATCTGTAGTCTCTGGGGAGTTTATTAAGCCTATACAAGTCTAATATCAATAAAATGGTTATTTTATGAATAAAACACAGTAGCCTACAACACAATATGACATGATACAGAATAAAATGCATAAATACATTTCAGAGGTAGAAGTAGCATTTCAGGAAAGAAAATAGTCAGGCTGAGGGAAATGGAAAAAATGGTAACAATTTCATGGAGCAAAAATCTGTTGTTGCTTCTTTGCCGTCTTATTTATCATCTCCCTGCAGCCTTTTGCAGATTGCCTGATTTTTCCTTCCTTGTTGAATTTCCAGTTTTCAGAACTCCTGCTTTCTCATGGAGAAACTGTTCCCAATGTTCACAAATCCTTACCTCATCAGTCCTCCAGTCTGTGACCGGCTGTTAAATTGGGCTCTTTAAACATGGCTGTGATCAACCCACCACCTCGTTAGCACCACCGTGATCGCTCCAGCAGCATCATCAGTCCTCATCGGACTGCTTTCTAGTGAAACCATGACAGCTGAGGGTACCGTGACCTGCTGTACTACAGACCACCAGCTGGGGAGCCGATCAGAGGAACCCACCTTCCTGGCACTGTCTTGCTTCCTGGGTTCACATTTCCAGTAACCAAACTGGTTGTAATTAAGACGTCTGCCTGAGGCTGAAAGAGGGAGCAGAATAGAAACAGATAGGATCCTGGCTGGAGCTCAGTTTCCATGTGACCGCACACATATTTAAAGACACAAATATATGCATGCTTGTTTTATTATTTTTTTTCACTGACGCACTTGAGTGAAAGTCAGAAAGCCTCTCCTCGACCAAGGTCTCCGCCCAAGACCACACAGACCTAGATCCTCTAGAGGCCTGGACCTGGGGCTGCACCAACTGGCTGGTCAGCTGGCTGCAGAGCAGCGCCAGGGGTCAGAGTTCAAGTGGAATGCTGTATTCCTGGCAGCTGAGTCGGGTTGACTGGCAGGGAGGAAACACCAATAGGCCAGGCTCCGACCTTCATTCCTCAGGGATTGTTGGGATCAAGGACTACATCCAGTCTGGCTCCGGCGGACATCGATGGATGCACACGGTGTGTCGTATGCATTTCTCCCTGTGTCACTATTTGAAAACATATGACCCGAGGTGCATCGCAAGACATCGACACGAATCACAAGCATGAAACGAATTTCAGCATTTTAACATCAGTAAATATATGTTGATGCATTTCAGCATCCTTTATGATTAGAGCCAGTCACAGGAGAACGAGTGTATCAAATCAAATTCCATACTCGAACCGCGTCTGCTCAAATGTTTAAATAAACATCAGTGCTGTGAACTACAAAGACATTTAAATTTCAATTAACTTTCAAAGTCATCCACATAAATTGGGAAAACACAAACACGCATGAAAAAAGGCTGCGTAAAAGGAATAACAGGTTGTCAGCACCGCGACTTTGAAGTGCTCATTTATTTTATGTCCACCGAACCAAATTTGTCGGGTGTAACTTCTGATTGTCACACGTTAACGAAGCACTTCTCACCTCGTAGAGTATCTGACGCGTCCTCTCCTTCTGTTTGCAGTCAAAGCAAATGTCGCGCTGAAGTCTGTGCTGAGTGTGCCCAACTTTTCAAATCTACTGTGAAATCCCAATGTATCCGCCAAGGAGTCGTACCACCAACAAGTCCACGATGTTGGTTCTTCTTTTTCAGATGCGGCTCCAAACTATTTGGACTCTTACGCTTTTAACTAGCAAGTCATTTCATGCTATGAAGCTAACTTTAGTGGGACATATTTTGAAAACATATCGACCATCACAAGGCAGAATTTCTTTCCCTCACTTGGTGTTAGTTCTATGAAATCCATTTGTAAGTGATCAAAAGGTCTCCTTGCTGGGGGATGGGCGCTCTGTTTGACCCTGATGCCTCTGCCCACGTTGTTTGTTGCACAGATCACGCATCGTTTGCGAACATTTTGGGAGTAAAGTGAGAAGCCTTTAGTGAACCAATGTCTCTGGATGTCACGTGTCATCCCCTCTTTTGACGCGTGGTCTTGACCCTGCGTCAATTTAGCGTAACAGTGAATCAAATAGCCCGGTAGGCAGGGCTTATCGTTCGGCCCACCCAGGGACGCCAAATTGTTGTGGAAAAAATGAATCTGCCCAATAAAGATCAACAACCAGGATCAGCTTTTTCTCTGAGGTTTATTCCACAAAGTATTTTCGTCTGCTGAGGAAAATAATGTTCACCCCTGCCTTCTGATGCAAAGGTTCAGAGTCCGAAGGAACGACCCTGAGTCTAACAGCAATCTCCATTTTGAGGAGGAGGGATGGTACCGTAGACAAAAGACGGTTCATGTCCTATCTTACAAAGACATTTACAGAACACAGATGTCATAATGTCCTCTGAAATTATCTTATGTCAGGTGGCACTCATGCTCATATCACCTACAAACAGGCATTCATTTTAGTCATAGCACAACAGTCGAGAAGAGGAGATGCGGATCAATGTCTGGCCTGACAAAGATTCTGATTATAAATTACTAACATCCAAAATTCCCATTACACGTTGTTAACAGGTTCACACGAGAATCCAATATGGTCACATCTGTTCACTAAATCCAAAGTCCAAACATAAGTCCACAAACCAAAGGGTGGCGTCATGACAACCATGTCCACCTCTTCTCAACAGTATGGTCAATACACTTGGATGCACGATGGACACGTGTCATTTGTTTGCTATCTGCAACCTCCCCTGTAGATGCCATAGAATCTGTTACCCAGTGTCAGATGGGTATTCAGCAACAGTTTTGGTGCCCCACATGTAGGGCATACCCACTTTTTGGGCCATTAGCCCCTTTTCGGCGACTACTTTTCCTTGCGCCTTTATTCGCCCCATCATCATTCTAAATGCTTGCAGAATATTACGCCTCTGAGACGGAGGTCGTCACAGAGCTGCATCAGAGGTGAGACGGCGTGCTATCTAAACTCTCCGAGCACCCGAGGTGGAAAAGACGTGAAGTAGTGGAGACGTGTTACCAGGGCGACACGCCGCTGGTGGATTTATCAAGCTCAAAGCGTAGATCCGAAGCAGATAAAACACCGGTAGTTGCTCGTACGAGGCCGCCATTATACGTATCAACATGTTTATGATGCAGCAACTTCACTTGTTGAAGAGTCTTGTAAATACGCGAGACGAGCAAAACTTCACCTTTCGTAGTTGTTTTGATAAATCAAGCTATTCAGATTTCCGACGCTCATTGAATACGTCACACGGCCGACGAGTCCATAGACGAGACCGCGGCCAGGCCATGTGACATCTCACTCGTTCCTCACGCCGGGGTTCTATCTAAACAGACAACCGCAAACAAAGTTCTATCTAAACGTCGTCCAGTTCGCAGCATATTTTGACTCACCTTTCAACCATTACGACAGAATCTTCTCTCTAAAACTGACCGCACCTTTAATCCCGACATGGCCAATGTCCAACAAAGCCGAGTGTTGCGATGGCGTCCTTGCAGATTGCTGATTTTCTGCTCTGGCGTGAACCAAGGGAGTCTTGAGAAGGGCCTCGTAAAAATGTTCTCCATCATGACTGCTCACTGCATTTCTATGCATTTTTAATGACCCAAGCAGAAATAATACTGTTACTGTAAATCCCACAAGGTATACGTGTCATCACACTTCCAAGATCCCACTCTTGATATGGAAATATTTCAGTTAGGGTGACTCCAATGGAATTTCCTGAACAGAATACCATTTAAAAAACTTAAAAAAAGTGGGCTTGCACATATTTGATTAAAAGCCGGTCAATATTCAAATGAGTTCATTACAGAGTCTCAGTCACGTACAGCCTTTGCATACCACAGCTCATAATAGGTAGTGGCTAAAATTCTGATGTAAATCTCATTATTGGCATGTATTCGAGAACATATCAGTCTTCCTTTGCTGCTGCAGGAATCACATTCTCAGGAGCACCTTGGGACGGCCCCATCATGTAAATCGCTGAGTGTTTTTAGTATGTACATATTTTAACATGTTAATTTTTCTCACAGACCAAACATAATGCTGACAAGGCCTCGTCCCCTCAGTGCTCTGTAGGCCAAGCCTGGTAGCATGCATGCACCGTCAAAGATGGAGCATAAATAAATCATTTAATCCATTAATATTCATGCCAGACCGTGTCTATTTTACACAACATTGTCTAAACACTTACAAATGTGCGTTACAACCCCCCTCCCCCGCCTCACTCTCATTTTCATGCTGTCAGTGCTCCAGCTGCTATAGGGGCAAAACTCTGTCCAAAAACTTAGCAAATGTATCTTTATACTGCTTCTGTGATCTCAGTGGCTCTCCCGGGGGAGCCACAGTAGAATCTGGCTCAACAAACACTTTTTTTTTTAATGCTTTTCACTTCCAGCCTCAGAAAGCGTTCCATCTGCACTGGTTGTCAGGTAACTGTGCCGTCACATCTGTGGCTGGTTTAGGAGCGGTGCAGCTGCGACCTCTGGTTTGATGTGCAAAAAGAAAACATCTAATATGGCATTCGCCATCTGCAGGCGAGTGGGGGGGAGAGGGGAACGGGGTGAAGAAGGGAGAGGATGAAGGAGGGGAGGGAGAGAGAGAGGGGGAGGGAGATTTGTTCTCTCTGTCACGAGCTGTGGGATGGGAGGGAAAACACTGTATTTGTTTTTGCACTCATGCATTGGCTGCCTTCACTTTCTCATCATCGGAATGGAAGTTCAGACCAGATAAACAGAATCTTGTGGCTGTTTGGCTCATATCGAATGACAGATCACAGCTGTTGCATATGCATTTTATTTTAAACAATCTACTGTATCAGACTTGCCAGGCTAGTCAGATTACAATTCATTATAAATGAAGTGACTACAGATTGTTTCTCCCTCTCTAGGTAGTGCAATCAATGATTTCTTTGCCTCTCCAGATTGGGGAGACATGTTCTTACGGCTGATGTGATGTATGAAATGTTGCGCAAACACAGATGTGACACAATCAGGCTTTTTTGAAGGTGATTTTGAAGGTTAAAGCCGGTGGAATGCATCTAAAGTACGTGAACCCGCTGCACTTGCATGCGTGTGGAATGTCGGTATTAGTTTTGGATTCATAATGACGCCAGAGAGGAGAGACGGCTCTTTGGGTATATTGGCTCCCCACTGGGCCTCCTACGTGTTTGCGTTTAGCAGCCTGGGAGTTGACGTGGAGGTAGGCTGATGAGAGTCGCCATGGTACGGCCTCCTACATAGCCGTGGGATTAACTCAGTGGCAGAAACATGCGTGTGTGTGTGTGTGTGTGTGTGCGTGTGTTGTGTACGCCTGTGTTTTAGGTGGAAGGGAGGAAGGAGGGTGAGGATTGGGGGATTGAGGCGAGACCAGACACCCTGTGGTGCTGGCGTCAGACTGGTACTGACTTCACACACTCACACACACACACACACACACACACACACACACACACACACACACACACACACACACAGTCACACACAAGGTGAAAGCTAAATACAAGCCCAGGTCGTTATCTCTCCCCACTGTTGGTCAACAGCAGCCAGCCATGTGTTCTGGCTCCACATATTAGGTATAAATTTAGTGCAGAACACAAATCCAGATTTAGTGGAACACATAAGCTCATTTGTCCAAACCACGAATTTCAACCTTGGCAAGCTAATGATCGTCTGGACTGCTTCTGCAGATGTGCAAAAATAATATTCTATTAACAGCATATGTTGGAAAAATCTGGTATTTGAGCATCACATTAACTGTAAGGATAGCTTTATAATGGCTCTGCACACATTTCTTTTTTTTTTTTAAGTCTGCAGCTTCAATGGTGCCTCGGCATTTGAAGTTGAATTTAAATTAGAATGCATTTTTGCTCAGCTGTTTTACTTACTTGGTCAACTTTTAGATTTACAGAAGAGGACATATTTAAATTAAAGTGCAAAAAAAATGACAGACAGGAATGCATTGTTGCACTTGAGACGCTTAATATCATTGGTGTTACAATGTGATGACTGAGGACATCGTCGGGACGTCAGTCTGGAACACACAAACGTAAGTACTGAACGACCAATCAACTATCCAACCAGGACTTTCAAGAGTATCCTGGACAGACAGCAGCACAAGTAACACATAACTGACATAACAAAAACACAATAAAATGGAACAATCAAGAAATAAAAGTCTTCTAAGATATCAAAACATAATTTGACATTCAAAACATCTACAGACAGATGTGACAGCTTCCCTGTTTTTTAGCATCACTTTAAATGTGTCCAATGAGACCAGCTCCCGGAGATTTTTGGTGGTTTTGTAAATGGTTCCAGTGAGAGGGAGCGGCACATTTTCCTGGTTCAGTACGGACATTTAGGACAGTTAGAATGAATACGGACAAGGCCGACCATCCAACCTGAGCATATAAAGAACAATGGTGAGTAAGGGCTTTGAGATTTGAGCTAGATCTCAGTGCTCCATGGTACACAGTATCAAGCATATGCAGGCATTGTGCAGATGCATATGACATCACCATAGTCCAGCACAGACAGAAAGGTGGCCGCAAGTCTCTTTTTGCTCTCAAAGGAAAAGCAAGACTTGTTTCTCAAGTAGACATTTTCTACCAGATGCTGAATGTTAGCCTGAAATGAGAGTGAGTCCATCCATCCATCCATCCATCAATCCATCCATCCATTGTCTACCGCTTATCCTGTATTCAGGGTCAGCTCAAAGTGAGACTTTCCACCGCACACTGAGATTGTGTGTCATTACTGAAGGGCAGAGGTGGGTAATAACGCGTTACATTTACTCCGTTACATTTACTTGAGTAACTTTTTGGAAAAATTGTACTTCTATGAGTAGTTTCAAAGCAGCATACTTTTTACTAGTAAAGTAAATTTGTGAAGAAGGAGCGGTACTTTTACTCCGTTACATTTACTTGAGTAACTTTTTGGAAAAATTGTACTTCTATGAGTAGTTTCAAAGCAGCATACTTTTTACTTTTACTTAAGTAGAAGGAGCGGTACTTTTACTCCGTTACATTGGGCTGATTCTGCTCGCTACTTTTTTTTTTTATCGATCCGTCTACTGCATGGTCTGTTTTGTTTATGTGGGGACCAGAGCAATGATTTAAGGTCGGGACTTCCCAGAGGCTCTGTGACTATCACATGACTGCATCTCACCAATCAAATGTAGCCACTAGCGACGTCTAACTCCGTGTAGCGCCTCTCTAGTGTATAAAATTATTGTGAGAGGTGGCTAACCTGAGCTCTTTCTTTACTCTTAAATAAAAAAAGATAGGGTTTCGGTAATAAACTTAAACATTTATAATAATATTACTTTTAAATCACCTTTTAACGTAGCTTATTCTTTTTGACCTCAATGAACTCAAAATAGAAACTCAAGTGACCACAACTGTTCAGTTTGAATAAAAAAATGAACCATTTACTCACAAATTATTCAGCAGGTACACACACTTTTCAAAGACATTTCCAAACAAGAATACATGTCACCACGACACTTTAATGGGCCCCAGGAAAATAAAATAGCCGGCAAAGAAATGAAAACGCAATTGTTCACATATACCGTTCAACCGA
Organism: Chelidonichthys spinosus; assembly: GCA_029853015.1. Lineage (NCBI taxonomy): Eukaryota > Metazoa > Chordata > Actinopteri > Perciformes > Triglidae > Chelidonichthys > Chelidonichthys spinosus. The sequence continues at coordinate 22,358,491 of CM056838.1, read as the reverse complement.
TGCAGGCCTGAATGCAGCTCGGGTACGTTGTATCCTCAAACAAAATGGCGGCTTCGCCACGAGGGCAAAAGAAGAGAAAGGGTACCGTAATCCACAGGTGTTGAAGCCTCACACGTCTGCGCTGAAGAACGGCCGAAGCGGGAAGAGATGATCCACACAGAGGAAAAACACACGCCACCGCCGGACCCACCGTGGCTCGATGTCGTCGTCTGCGTCGCTTTCGCTCTTGCTGTGACTCGGCTCCGTTGTCCGCAGCCCACACACGCTGTTCCACAGGCCCTGCCGTAGGGGTCGCTAGCCGCTAGCCTATTAGCAAAGTCCGTGAAAACTGCTAGCCACTTGTCCAGCCGCTAGCTTTCGCTTCTCCTAAGTTGAGCAGTCCGCTCAAACAGACAGCAACCTCACCCGAAAGTCTCTCGAGGAGTTCTGGTCGAAAACTTCCATGACCCTGGTGACGGACATTCACTCCACAGTTTATATCTCTTTTTCACCGCGTTTTTCCCGTCGTCTCTCCGTGTTTTTTTCTACCACCGGATCATCAGCTCACTCTCACACCTTTCAAAATAAAATACATGCAAAACAGTTGTGTGTCTATGTTTTCCTATACTTTTAGGCATAGTCAAACCACAGTTACATTTACACACAACACATAACATATTAAAGGCATAGCTCCACACACCAAAACATCACCCAGCATTCGCTCCTTACACAGATTAACATTAACTTTATTTTGGCAACCTTAAATAACATCTTTTAACCATGAACTTAGATTTTTTTGTTAATCTTAACTGATATTTATTATGCAATTAACTTATTTATCTGAACATATTTCCTGTCCCAATCTTCCCAAATTTCCACCGGGCTACATCCGTTTCACCAATCAGGCAGAGCCTAAGCCATCACATGACCGCACACACATTCCCCGCGGCAAACAGGCGGAAAAGAGCGCAGAAACAAAACGATGGAGACGGCATGCAATAGAGTGGTGAAGTCCCGCCCCTCCATTTCCGGGACATGGGTCCTCAAAAGCAAAAAAATATCAATGCGATTCAATGGGTAGATACAAATTATTTTCTGGTCCCGTTTGAATTGTGCCATGGATTTCACATATGTTCTTTGTGATATTTAAAGAAATTTTTTCACGCAAAGAAGACGACAATTAAGCGCGAAGAGTTTTGATAAAGTTAGGTTTTGTGTGAGCCGCTTTGTGAACTACAGCTCCTCGCTGTTCTCGTCGCGAATGATATACGTCACCACCCGCCGAGTCCGAAGTCCGCCGAGATGGCTGTTTCTCTGCTCCACTTCACCGCTTTTTTCCAAGGGCAGAATAAAAGTATCGAAAGGGGGGAGAACCACTATAAGTCGGGTCATGTGGAGAGCCGAGGGAGGGAAAAGGGCGATGACGTGACGTCACATACGCGACACAACATGTAGTCTTTATCATTGTGTTTTCTCAATGAATTTTAACTGAAGAATTGCACAATAAACGGTCAAACTCTTGACATGGAAAATTATAATTTAAGCCTATAAACAACATTTGTGTAATCCAAGGCATAACGACCGGGGGATCAGATAATAATTATTTTCCGTCCATTGAACACCATTCATTTTTTTCGCTCCGAAAGGACCCATGGCGCCGTTACTTCCTGCTTCAGCTTCGGCACTCTATTCCGAAAAAGCCGAGGAGGAGGAGGCACAACACCCCTGGCCCCACATAAAAGAAATGTTCACACTCCAGGCAAAAAAACAAAACAAAAAACAGCTACATTATGCGTTGCCATTTGTGTCTCCCGAAAGAAGTGGAGTTATTTATTTATTATTGTTTATTATAAACTGTTTCAGTTGTCTAAGGGAATTCTCCGTGCATTATTTGACATTATTTGACCTGATTAATAAAGGAGGTTACTCGGCAGTTACTCTGTACTTGAGTAGTTTTTTCACCCATTACTTTTTTACTCTTACTCAAGTAACACAGGGTGACAATACTTTTTACTTTTACTTGAGTCATACTATTCTAAAGTAACAGTACTCTTACTTGAGTACAATTTTTGGCTACTCTACCCACCTCTGCTGAAGGGTACATTTTATCAAAAGCCTTAGACAGGTCAATACATTATTTATATGTCTTGAGGTTTTGTATTGTTTAGATAGAAGAAGTCCATCCACTGTAATTTAGTCCATTTAGTTGGATCTGTTTACAGGGAGGAAACAGCTCATTGATCATTGTCAGTTTATTAATGCCAGACAGCCCGTCTTCTGCTGGGAAACCAGTCAAATCTTTAGAGAAGCATTTAAGCATTACAGCGCTGATACAGAACTGTCACTTTTTTACACCAGTTTGGCTCCACCCATCACCACTGTTTACAACTGGGGGTATGTCGAATAAAGAACACAAACTTTTCCAACACAGTTGTTTTCTACTGATGATTCAAACAGGAGCAAAAGTGCATGCAAGTGATGAAGTGACTGGAAGCTTGGTGCTGTTCTTATGAACAACTTTTGAAAAATTGTGGCTGCAGTATTCTTTACTATATTTCTCACAGAAATGTGAGGAGAATTCAAGTTTCTGTTCAAACTCAGTATCACCGTTTGTAAGTCCTAAAACACACACACAGGCTTGCAATTTCCCTGGCAACTATACAAACAAACACACCGTAATGGTTTTCTGAACATGATGTACAAATGCGTTCTACAGAAGTGAAACTGTTGACATCCTCTGGTGGGAAACGCTGTCTCTGTGCTGTGTATCTGAGTGGTTGGTATTGTCCCAGCTGAGTGACTATTATGACAGTTTGTGTGGGTGTTGACATTAGGAAATGAAACTCCGTGGTTGGCATTAAATATTCAGCAATAGAAGGAAAGAAGAGAGATAACCTGAACCCAAGAAAACAAACCTGATGAACATTTGAGACATCGTGGGCTCAGCGGAGAGGAGGAGGCGTTGATTACACATTGTTGACCATGTTCATCTATTCTATTTCTCTTTCATCAAGGGGCCATTTTTAGCAACTGGGCTGATGCCACATGATGACATTCAAAATCAGATGGCATGTCTGACACCAGGAAGCATAATCTGCTCGGAGACACAGATTGTGTTGCTCCTAATAATGAGCTGGTCACTAAGTGAACCTTCTGTCTGCTCTGTGTACAAACGTGTGACTCACCGTCTGCAGGAGGCGGCTGTCTGCGTAAATGGGAAAGCATAGTTAATGAAATGGGATGAGACCGGGTTTGCATTCTGAAGTCAGTGTTGGCACTCGTTCAGTGGAGACGTAGTGGATGAGACTTTTGACTTCTCTGTTTTGGACTCGGATTAAAGGTAGGCCATTAATAGAGGACAGGTTCTGGCCAGACTCCCTGCCAAAGCTTCCCAGCTTCCACAGCGAGGGCAGGGCACTGAAGTCTTCACTCTGAGGAAAATGCAGTTAATTAACAAAACTGTCTGAACTCCAGATTCCCTTCAGCCAGACCACACCACACGCTGCCTCTTCTCCAAGTTTAACAGAGGACGACCGCTGAACATGTAGTCAAATTTGTGAGGTCACGCTGTGAAATGTACATCTTTCCGTCGCTTGGCAGTGAACAGCTGGAAACTTTGTACAAACGCAAAGCTTGTTACATGCATGCGCCCGATAGCAGTGACCTTACAGGCTAACCCAATTATTGATTCATTTTCTCTACCCTTTTCATTACTTTCAGGGTCATAACTGACTTGATCAGATTCTGGCAAACACTGGGCAAAAGACAGAATAATACCATGGAAACAGATGCCGACAGGGGTATAGTTGTTTTGATCTAATGTACTCAGATTGACCTTACTTGCTTTCAGGTGGCAGAGACGTGGAAGCGTACACATTGTAAAATCTGGGTTGGGTTTGGCAAAGCACAAGTAGATCTTGTCCAAAGAAAAAAAAAGGCAGAGGCTGGACTCAACATGCCAGAGCTGAGAATAAAACCGCACCCTCTTTCTGTAAGTTGACAGTCTGTGTCCCAGAGCTCTACGATAGTAGCTCACATTTGTATAAACCAAACAAATCTGTGTAGAAATGTATGTGTAAAAACCATACTGTCTACGCTGCAAACAACAACATTGCTTTATGTCTCGAGAAGTACAGCCTCAGCCGACCTCCGATCAATCCGAACTCCATGATCAACAATCCCATGAATAAACACAAATGATCCGTGGTCAACGTTGCAAGGTTAGCCAGTTTCTTCAAGTCCATTTATATTGTAACTCAGCCCTACAATTAAGCCGGCTAATTTCTGACAGCTTGTGTAAGAGGCTTTGCTGCCATGGAGGAAATATAGTCCTGACAAGTAAAACAGAGACGGAAGCGCATCCTGATGACTGTATTGCACAGATAGGCAGCCACCAATTAACTGCTGTCACACAATTTCACCTTTACAACGCTGAAAAGATGTTGAGCAATCCTGAGAAATGCTACCTTCCAGAGAAAATCCTTCTGGCCACTTCACGTTTGACAGGATCGTGTAGAAATGCAACTGAAGAGTTAATGTCAGCCGCAGAGAGTTAAAAAGATACTTCGACAAGCTGCATGGACGTGGGATGTACTTTCTGCTTACACGGAAGGACTTCATTTTCTGCTTCCATGAAACGCTTCAGAGATTCTCATCTTTGGTCTACATTTATTGCTCTGAAACCTTTCCAACAGGACTATCCATATCCTTATCCTCAAAAAGTCCTTTCTCTTAATAAGGGTGTCTTTAGAGTTACTTTAGAGTTGTAAACCTGAACATCCCAAATGTGCTGTTTCCTGTTGCATAGCAAGCAATATATAAAAGAAGGTAGGGGAGTTATGTCATTAACACCATTCTAATTTTGCAATTAGTATAAAGGTCCAGATTTATAGAGGCATATAAAACGTGGTGATTAACGCCATAATGGAGAGAGCTGTCTAACATTTCTACCCCTCCTTGTTAAATGTCATTGACAGTTATATGGTTGGTTAGTTATTGATAATAAAGATGTTCTATTACAATGAAATACATGTAGAATAGAAGTGGCTTGGCACCAATGTGAGTTCAGTGACTTAATGACCCTTCCTTCTTTTATAGGTTCCCTGGTGCTTTGTATGTGAATAACAGCTGACAGGAAGTGAACATGGACCCAGGCAGTGTAATTCTGTTGAAATGGTTCATATTCAGGTCAATAAGGTCAATTAGACTTAAACTTCCTGATAACTGAAATATGGATTATGCTATGAGTCTTCAATTCGGTATGAATGGACTTTCCAACAACCATCTGGCTCCCGTGTTTTCACTCTAGTCTTCCATCTAACTGACTCACAGTAAGGGACCTGTCTTGGTTTAACCAGAGGGACCTCCTTCATGGATTTGATAACATGCTGCCTCTGGTGAAGGGTGATAACTCATTGAATTACTGCAGACTCAAAGGCAGGGATGTTGGAGTGGTGGACATGAACCGAGATGTTGTGCTGGTCACCTGGGATGCTTTCAATCCATTGACATGGGGTTGGGACTGAAAAAGTAATCCCAGCACATTATTGCTACTGAGGAAATAACGAAAACATATTTGAAATCCAATGTGTTCTGGGCAAAGCCTGTCTCTAAGGAGTGGATGTCGTCGTCATGACATCACCCGTTGGAATCAGGTGTCTGCAGCAAATGAGTCGGCTCTTTGTTAAATGTACAGTTTTCCAATGTTCAAATAATATGTTTCATCTTGAAAAAGAATGTTTTGAATTGCAATAAAATCTTATGTCCCTTGTATTCCAATGATAGATTTATTTTTTTCAAAGCAATAACAGCCAAATGTAGATGAGTCAAAATCGTAGAAAAATGTGGAAAGCACTAATCCATCAAAGCTACGCTGTTTCAGCGATCTAAAACAGCAGGAGACATAATGTAGTTCATCTGTTCAGGATCAAGAGGCAAAGGCCTTCTTCACTGTCTTGGAACACTGTCTCCACTCATTCAAATGTTTCAAATAAATCTATGACATTTGTAGAACCAAAGAACTACTCTTTCTTTCATTGTCGAAATGCCATTCTTAGTTTTATTTATTTTACACAATTTAAAAAAATACACAAAGAATGACAAAGAATACTAAAAACATAGGGCCCTAGTTTCGTGGCGCAGCGCAGGGCGGCGCAGGGTGGCGGAGCCGGCGCTATGCAAGTTTCGACCTGCGCAGCCTGGCGCACGGTCAGTTTGGCAGTTTGGTGGATCGCCTGCGCCAAGATGTGTGTGGCGGCGCAGCAGGGGGAGACGTCACAGATTCAGCTTGGCGTAGCGGAAGTTTCGTGGCAAAAAGCCTCGCCGAGACTGCGCTGAAAGCTCGCCAGCTCCAACCTTGTCTACTTTCAGCGCAAGGCGTAAATAAAGTCCATTCATTCAAGGCGAATCACAGCTGGCGGAGTGGAAGTTTGGCTGACGGCGCGCAGTGCGTACACGTCACCGAGACCTCACAGGCAGGTTTCCACAGTTCCAGGCACATTTAAATGCAATAAATAATCACAACAAACACTATTTAATGCAACTAATTGAATCAACACGTGAATTTATATCTATATAGATTGTCCCGTCACATCTGACGTCAGATCAAAGGCGGATGGCACGCGTAACGGAAACTCAGCCACTCGGACAAAAACATCTCCCTCTCTCTCTCTCCTGTTTTTTATAATATCGGCATTGTTATTATTATGATACGCGCGCACAGTGCGTGATGAGCGTGGTGGGAGCGGCGGCGCTGCTTCTGTCATCGGGTTGTCAAGTGACGGAACTTGCACTGAACCTCCCCTAACGCATTAAAGGAGAGGAGAGGAGCTCATTTGATTGGTGAAGATCTGAATCGGCTGTATTAATCCCAGTCCACGCCTCGTCTCCTCCTCGTCTCCCACTCACGCCTTCTTCTCCTCCCTCTTTCCCACTTGCACCGGTGGGCGAGACGGGAGGTGTGCCTGCGCGAGCCTGCGCGGTGCACGAAACTTGCAAAATCCAGGCGCACACTGCCCGTCGGCGCGGCGCAGGTGCGCTGAAAGCTGACTGCGCCTGGTCTACGAAACTAGGGCCCATAGAGTGCAGGGAGAGGCTGAAAACCTACTGGGCTTATTTGAAGCCACCTAAATAATGTTAAAATTAACATACAAAAAATCACATGACTACATGATGATAACAAGCTAATAGTAACAAATGATATATAATAACAAAATAATAACATCTATATAAAAGCAAAGAATGTGAGTGTGTGTGTCCGTGAGGGGAATATTGGTGTATACACTTAATTTTTAATTCCTTGAGCATGTGTGAATCACAATAAAACATGGACAACAATACATGAAAAAAAAGCAATTACAAAACAACAGTCGAATGAACTTGTAGCATCTTATAGACGAACAGTTTTTTGCCAAATGTGAAAAGCCATTCCATAATTTGGTAAATCTTAAATTGAAAATTGCAAGTAAGAAATTTAGGAGGATGAAGATCTGAAGATTGACGAGTTGAGTAGGAAAGGACCTGTGAATTTGCTTTTAAGTAATTCTTGAACTGCTCAGGAATATTCCCTTCACTGGAATGTATCTTAATAATAAAAACACATATTTGAGATATATTGATAGTAAGAATTTGCAGTTTTTGAAATAGAGGAGCAGATGAAATGTGTGACTCTGATCGAGTTGCAATTCTAACAAAATGTTTCTGGAGGACCAAGATTTTACTCGCCCAAACTATATTACAATATGAAAGATAGGGATACATTTAACTGTAATAAAGAGTGACAAGATGACTGACCTTCCTTATTTTACCAATAGATTGGATTCTGCTAACCCAGTCAGTATGTCCAACTCAAACTCTAATCAAAAGTACTTCCAAAGAATCTTGTAGATGACACATGAGGCATCTCAACAGACTCATTTATCATTTTAGATAAATCCTTAGAATAGGATTTTTTGCCACTGAAAATGATTGTTAGATTTTTTTTATATTCAAAGATAATTTATTTAACCTGAACCATGTAGCATAGGCAGTTAAACAACATTAGCATCCTTAATCAGTGAACCGAAATTTGAATGAGAAAACTAGATTGGTAATAACTGAAATAAAAATGGTCCCAGAATGGATCCCAGCAGAACCCCACAGAGTAGTCTGGGTTGGTTGGAATAGCAACTCTTAACACAAAGAAACTGTCTTCTGTTGGAGACATCATTTTTCAACCATTTGTACGTAGTGTCATGAAAACCGTATTTATACATTTTTTCCAGTAACAGTACAAGTACATTTAGAACATTTAGGTCATTTAGCAGACGCTTTTGTCCAAAGCGACTTACAATAAGTACATTTGTCAAAAGAAGGAAACAAAGAAACCACGACGTATCATTGCCGATAAAGTAAGAGCTAAAAATAGAACAAGTGTTAGGTCCTCATCTGAGTAAAGTAGTACTTCAAGAGCAACAGTGCTAGATCAGAGTGCTATAGGTAAGGTTTTTTTTTTTTTTTTTTTTTTTTTTTGGGGGGGGGGGGGGGGGGGGGTGTCGAGGGAGGGTGCTGGTGGGTCATGCTATGTAGAGTCAAGGTGAAGTCTGAACAGGTGAGTCTTGAGCCTTTTTCGGAAGATGGCAAATGACTCTGCTGTCCTGACATTGGTCGGGAGTTCGTTCCACCACTGAGGACCAGAACAGAGAAGAGTCTGGACTTTGCTGAGCAACATTTGTTTGATTTCAGCGATGGTGGTACCAGCCGGCCAGCTGAAGTAGAGGAGCGAAGTGCTCGCTTCGGGGCATGAGGTTTGACCAGTGTTTGAAGGTAGAAGGGTGCCGTTCCATTGATGGCCCTGAAGGCCAGTGTCATCGTCTTGAATTGGAGAAGTAAATTCATTATTTTCAAGTGCAGAAGTAACTTTGTCAATCAGGTGAAGCAGAGCCATATAAGTGGAGTGTTTTTTTACGGAAACCATACTGGTGTTTATCAAGAATTTAATTAGAATCTAAATGAGAAAGAATTCTTTTGCATATATGTTTTCCTAATATTTTTGAAAAACATGGCAAAATAGATGTGGGTATATAGTTAAAACAACATCGATCATCAGCTTTAAACAGAGGAATAACTTTGGCAACTTTTAAATCCTCTGGCACAATGCCTGTTTTCAAAGACAGAGAAAATATGTGAGCAAGTGGCTGCAGAATTGACTGTTGGAATGCAGTAATATTGTCATGAGCTGAAAATGTTTCTAGTTCATCCTTATATCACTTATTTCTTGGATATCAGGGGACTTAAAAGAAGAAATAGTAGGAACATGTCTATAGGAATGAACCCGGGTGGATACATGTTTTTAAGGGAGCTTCATGGGAACATTGAGTGGCAAATGCTTAGTTTAGTTGCCAATTGTATATCTGCAAAAGCTCTCTAATTGCAAAAGATTACATTTCCCTTTAGTTGAATATCGAATTAATTAAATTATATTATGATATTATATAGGCCTATATTTATCATTTTGCCAACTTGGTAGCAGAATGGACACATCCATACAGAGTGACGTGAAGGACACTGTGTGTAATGCAATTAATACATGATCAATGTAGGAGTAGTTAAGTATGTCCTCAGCCTCATTCCTGTATTGATTTGAGAGGAAAATTGCAAGGGGATTTTAATAATTATGATACAGTCTTGCCGAAGAGACTGACAAATGTATGGGCTGAATTTTTAATCAGTTAGCTCATGGAATACTTTGAGATATAATTTTCAGTAAATGGTAACTCTACTGCTCTTAGCTCGGGCGGCTTTCAGAAGTTGATTTGTCATTACGACAATCCAAATTGTAATGAATGCTGTCTCATTGTGTTTTATCCACAGTCATGATCCATCTTCGAAAGTTCCAAGTGTGTCACATTGGAGCAGGAATGTCACCCCTGCTCGGTGATTAGTCCCACATGAACCCTGCCGAGTGGCCCTGACTGACATTTCCACAGATTTGTGTCGTTGTCGCTGGAGTTTCTCGAGGGGAAAAGAAATTATGCATTAGCATGTCTGCTCAATAAAAAAAGTCCTCGACTCTTTGTTCTGTCTCACAGCCCTTTTTACACTCGGTGAAATGCACTTTGAATGATCAAAGTTAAAGTCTGCCATCAGCCTTTCAACAAAAATAGTCAAAACACAGGTAACATTTCAAACTGAAATTATTATTAGCACCAGTCAACACTGATTTGAAGGAACCAGCAGAAAACTTTTTCTTCTTCAAATCAAACACTATAACAACAACTCAAAGCACATTTTCAGAGTCTCTTCTTCTTTCTTTGGACCCCCAACAAATGAAGTCCCTTTCAACATCCCTGTATCGGGCAGGGCCGGCCCGAATACTTTGGTGGCCCAAAACAAGATTTTTAATTGTGGCCCTAAACCACTCCCAGTGCAACCAACAAATCTCTTACTTTGTTTGAAAACGAGGTCAATTAAAAATATATGAAAGTTTAAAAACAACATTCTCGTAATAAGTATAAATTCAACATAATTAGCGTATAAAGGTTACAAACTGTCCCACAACAAGGTCTAAAAGTAAAGATGAATGAACTCCCATAGAATAAAATCAGTATAATAATGAAATCAGTGTAAAAATGAAAAATGAATGACTTGAACACTACAAAAAGTGTCAACATTTGCACAAACAGCAGCTATAAGCTGCGAAAGGACCTATAGTTACTCATCCTCTCACCATCATCCAACATCAGTGAGAACGTGCGGCTCCTTGGGTTTCTTGAAGCAACGTGGTTATTGACATCATTGTAAGACAGCTGCCTGCCTGCCAACCTCATGGTTTATACTGATGATGGCGGGTCCAGTAACAGCAGTCTCGTTTTGTAGATGATCACATGTGTTTTTTTTTATCAGCCAAAGCTTTGAAAAACAGCTGATGTGTCTGGCAGGGTGAAGGCAGTCCTCAAGGGCGTCCAACGATTTGGATATGACTCTGTCAGTTCCTTCTTGTGGTGCAGTTCAAATGCAGCTGTGCTGTTTGTGGGTAACTGAGTAAGGTTCCTGATGGCCATGGCCAGTTCTCTCCCATCAGTGTTGGCTCCCTCTCCACTCCTCACTGGCTTCTCAACCTACTTGTTTTTCCCTCCTATTGTCCATCCTTTCTCTCTAATCTCTTCCCTCCACCACCAGCCCCGTGTGAGGAAATATGTTTGTCACTTTAAAAGGACACTTCATTTCTTTATGCTTTATGCTACTGCTGCACAGTAGCAAGAGCAATTCAAAACCTTGTTGGGTTGGGTAATAGTATGAGGCTTCGACAAAGAGAGCCACATACACACTATAGCTAGAGATATAGGGCAAATCCCTGTTCATTCAGAAAAATAGCTTTTGATGCAGATGAAGAGCATTTAAAGAGCACAACCACAGAATTGAGAAGAAGATGATGTGAATGGAGAGAGAAAGAGAGACATCCTACAAGACACGCAGAAGAAATAAACACCCTTTTAACAAGGTACTGCGGCCTTTGCCTTTTACAAGACCTAAGCTCCGGAGGGGCGTTCGTCCATCATCTAAGGATTCACAACTGCCAATAAATTCCAGACAAGCTTTTCCTGCTGTCTGACACACAGTCGGCTCAGAAAGAGAGATGTTTTACAGCGAAACCACAAGCATGTAAAAGATCCCCCTGCCTCCCCGGGGTGAAGGCTGGAACAATGCTGTCTCTTTCCACCGTGGACTTGGAAATATAGAGATCTTTACAGCCCTGGTCGTCGTACACACACATGCCGAGGGTCGTTTTCAGGGGCAATAACCTCTTGACGGTTCCCAGGGGGTCAGCTCGGGGCCAGTTGTGATAGAGTTAAGTTACCTTTTTCAAGAAAGGTCACCGGTATTGTTTTAATATCAAGAGGACACGAAAGAACAAAAAGCCATTGATAGAAACCTGTCGGAGTGGATCACTCTGTCATAATCAATATGTTTCAGTTGTGGGAAGAAACCAAAAGGTAAACCATGTGGGCTTGAAGTCAAAGCAAACAGCAGGTTCAGAACTCATCGTTTCACAACAAAATGAAAGAAATCAGTTGTGATGCTGTCGTAAAGTGCAAGTTCAAAGTAAGTAGAAACAGATACCGGGGTGCAGAGTTCAAGAAAGCTGACCTCTGTGCGTCTTTAATGTCCTCCATGGGAAACTGCTCACCCAGCTGGAGTTGGCAGCAACTCACTGGATGACGGAGAGAGAGAGAGAGAGGATGGGAGGGAGAGAAGGCGGGGGAGGTGGATATTTGGTCAGTTCAGGCTGCTGCTTGCTTTTTGGAGGAGGTGAGTGGAACGGTTTGATAAAGCGGGAGCAGAGGACAGCTGAAAAGCTGCCGAAAAGTAGAAAGAAGAGAAGTGACGGAGGAGAATGTGGCAACGTGTTTCGTCTGGGATCAGAGACGGCCCCCGAAAACCTCCCGTCTGAGTGAGAGAAGAAGAGGGAAGGAGACAGGAGGGGAAGAGCAGGTCAGGATGGGGGAGTGTCTGCTGACTAAGCTGTTCAAAAGGTCGCGTTATGAACTTGTTGTTTAATTCTGCATCCTGCAGAGGAGGAGGAGGAGGAGGACTGGGGATCCTGGGAATGGTTCTTATCCAGCCATAACTCAGCAGAGGACAGCTAAGTGTCATCGCTTTCAGAGTACTCCCAATTTATCCCAACACAGTCTCGTTTCCTCCCTTGCTGATTACATCGCCCTTTTTAGTAGACTTCTTATTGCACTGATTTTGTGATGCTGCACACAGCAGGTTTATATCCACAAACAGCACAGAGAAGTGTTTGGATGTGGAGGATCTGGGCCAGTCTGGGTTTGGTCAGAAGGATGTGGCAGCAGGCCTCGCGTTCCCCTCAGGTGTCAGCAGTGGTTGTCAGGGTTATTACCAGCCAAAATGCTAACAAGCATATCTGAGCACTTGGAGAGGTCAATAGTCATGATATTAATAACTCTGCCATCTGTTTTCTCAGCCATATTAGTATTGGCCTTTATTGAAACAGTTACCGCATCTAGACTGAATCAATAGCCAATCTACTGCACCACATGGATCAGAAAACAAATCAAATAAGAGATTCAAGGCGAGAATGTCTGAGAGGATTCAGAATGCTCGGAAGTACTTTTCATGTTAAGAGGCGGACACTGTGGCAGTATCTGTCTGAAGCAGATGGTTAAATAGTCATCTGCTTAGACTGAAGTGTGTGTCTGATTTTTCCACATCAAAAACGCCTCTTCAGTGCATTTATATTCTGCCTGTCACAGGTCACATCGAGGAAGTCACACAGGCATCAGCAGCATCGGCTTCACTTCTTGTCAAAGCTTTTTGTTTTTGGTGGATGCTTCAGCCTTTGTCGTACAAAGCGTGAAATATCAAATTTGTGGACTTTGGGGCATTGTGTAATGATGATATTAGATAATCTGGCAATGTGATGAAGGGGTTTTAACCCGCAAAATAGGCCGATGATAACTTGTGAATTACAATGGCATTAAGATCATAAACATGTTTTTCACCTATCCTTCAGTTATTTGAGATATCAAAATAAAAAAACATAAATTCCATTTCAACTTTATCAAACCACCTTTTTATTGACGTGACCAGTGTGCAGTTTTCTCATTTCTAAATGTTTTCTCAATTTGTTGGGTCTCTATCAGCAGAGTTTTCAGACAGAAAATACACACTAGCCTCACCTCAACTCAACCACAAACTTGTGAACCCAAGTTCCACGTCTTTTTCTTTTCTTCATTTGAAGCTCTGATTGATGTTTTGGAATGAAACTCCCAATGTCTGATATCACCCTAAAAAATGGGGGAAATCGGATTTTGTAATATAAATGTAATTTATGCTGCTGTGATATTGCTGCTCGACCGCCTCATTAATAGCTGCATGCATGAAAGTAAAAAGGGTTTTGACGGTAGTGAAAATATAGTTTTTGAACATATTTCATTTGATTTAAAACAACAATTTTTTTCCAATGAAATGTGTCTTTTGGACTGAGATAAAGTAAAAAATGAAGCTTTATCATTTCAGTACAGCCCTCCGTACTGCTTCATATTTCATTTGAGTACCGTCAGCTCTTGATGGTTTCACAAGCATTTTCTATTTTTCTTTCTATTCTAGTCATCAATGTTACAATTTCATTGCATGGCATGTTAACACCCTGAACTGAGGTACAATGTTTACCATGATAACCATGTTAGCTTAGCATGGTAGCATGATTATATTTGATAATTAGCATGACAACTGAGGCTGATAGAAATAACTTTTTGACATTGGGGAAATGTTAAATCCATCATCAGGAGAACATGAATGTCTGGCAATCCCTCCAATAGTTGTTCATGATATTTGAAGGTAAAGGATGACCAAAGTCATTAGAATTCATCCTCTGGGCACCATGAATATCATCACCATATTTCATGAACAGTGACGGGGCTTGCATGTACTAGCTAGGTCTTACTTCCGTAGCTGGGCCATCATGGTGCTGGGCAACATTACAACAAAGACATTGGATGAGAAACACGAACAATCTGAACATTAGCTGAACTGTACAGACCGACATTCTGGTTTCGCTTTGATTGACTATTACTCCCAACATGCTTTCACAATGACTTTACCGCGGCTGTGGCTCACAGGTAGAGCGAGTCGTTCTCCAATGGGAAGATCGGCGGTTTGAATCCCGGCTCCTTCAGTCAACATGTCCCCAATGCTACACCAACGGCTTGTCAATATGTATGAATGAGTTAGATACTGATGTGCAGATGGCTAAATGTGTTCCCCTGAATGTGTGTGTGGGTAAAAGTGAATGTAGTGTAAAGCGCCTTGAGTAGCTAGTTAGCTAGAAAGGCGCTATAAAAATGCAGGTTAATTTACTGCATGTTTGCAACCTGTCTAATCATCTAGTCCATTTGGTTTCTGGTCTTTTTGGACTTTATTGCAGTGATGTTATTATGTTTCCAGATCTCAACTATTTACTATTTTGGAGAGTACGATGTTATTACAGGCCAAAGGGTGAGCAGTTGTAATAAACCAAGTATGGCAAAGTGGAACGGCAGTTTCTGCTTAGGTGAATCTGACTGGTTTGAGTTAGGAAAAGTGGCTACCCTTGGAAACCTGCCTGACAAAATGTAAACTTGTGGGCCTGAAAGCAGGAGGTGTCCACCAGTCTCCCCATGGGCACCATTCATTTCCACTGTACTGTTTCAGCCTCAAGACAACAGCTGGGAAAACACACGTTCACTCCTCGTGCATGCAGCACACATTTTCATTTTGACTGAACTTCTTTGTTACCTACCTCACATTCCTGAGTAATGAATGACACACCTGAGGATAGGCCTCACTGCACCCCCCCCCTTCTATATTGTGAGTCATCACCTTGGTCCCTATCCTCCCTAGCTGTCACCATGCCTTAAAATAAAGGGAGCCGGGAGCAAGTGATAAAAGAAGCACACACGCTCCTCTTGACTTAAAACATGCTCACTGAAGCCCACGCACCATTACTGTATGGCACTCCGATTTATCTCATCTCTCATTCTGCCTCTGTAGCTTCCCAAATTCCCCGTGCCACTTGTTCACATGCCCCCACATCCATACGTACATTACAGGATCTACACGCTAATCATTCACTACTGTCTCCCAATATGTTCAACATTTTGAACTCATCCCGAGAACCTGTGTTTCTCAGCCTCCACTCTTCAGTTAATCTGTCATCATGTGCTCTCAGGAAGGGCAGCTGGATTGTAAAACCTGCTGTCTTCAGAAAACGATTTAGCGATTTTAGTATTTGAAACTGGGGAACATGTGTGAGGAGTGGCTGTGGCCCAAAGATAGAGTGATCCTCCAATTGCAAGATCAGTGGTTTGATCCCCAGCTCCTCCGGTCCACATGTTGAAGTGTCCTTGGGCAAGACACTGAACCCTAAATTACCTCCGAAGGCTGTGCCATCGGTGTTAATGTGTGTCTATGGGTAAATGTAAAGTACTTTGAGTGGTTATATAAATGCTGGTCCATTTACCATGAGACACGTTTGCTTATTTTTAACGATGGGCTTGGAAAAGTAGAAAGAGGTTTGTTTTTATACACTTCCTGCTTGGTAACTGCCCATGTCTTTCAAATTAACGCCACCCGTTTATTAACAAGAGTATTAACAGGAAGTCTTAAGAACAAATTTGAATAATCTAGATGGCATTGGTTCCATGCCATTGTTCTGACAGCCCACTATTCCGCAGACCTCAGTAGTCTGAAAAATTTTCCATTGCACCATTAGTCCAACAGCCTGTTTGTAATGGCCTTGTGTGCAAAAAGACCTCCAAAACATGCCAACCCATGTGCTGCCATGTTTTGCCAAGAGCAGGCATTTTTTTTGTAATAATGTGCCGTCAATAAGAATGGGAAGTGATCTAATGGCATCACAGTTTTGGCCTTCGCCATCTTAGAATTTCTGCAACCAGTGAAGGAAGTGACCATATTTGGACTGTGGAGGAGCGACGGGTGGATCTAATGAACACAAGCAGCAGAGCAGCAACCTTATTGGATCTGGCTCCATCTGGATTCTGGTGTGAAGCTCTTAGCAAAGTTAGCTTCATAAGTCAAGGTCAACTTTACAGCTGAGTGTGATAGCTTTGGTAAATGGTAAAATGGAGATGCATTTATACATCACGTTTCTAGCTTACTAGCTACTCTATGCACTTTACACATTCAGTCACTTTTACCCGTTCACACACACATTCATACACTGACGGCAGAGGAGACGCTTGCACATCAGGATTTAATCATATCTAACTCATTCACACTTCGCATTCACACGCCGATGGCACAGCCTTCGGGGGCAATTTGGGGTTCCGTATCTTGCCCAAGGACACTTCGACATGTAGACCGGATGAGCCGGGATGGCTAGCAAGGGTAGCGAGGCCACGGTAGCGACCTGTCAATTACAAGGTAGCCACTTTGGTGGCTGGACTCCTTTTTTCAGAGGGGGTGTGTTAAAATAATTTTTCGTAAACGAATAAATTCACCCAAGGAGGAGATCAGAGACATAAGTAAAGTTGACGTCTGACTTTAATCTTGTACAAGAGGAGCAGTTACAATGCAACAACCTGTGAGGATGCTACAGAGGAAGTGCTCAAATCACTGTTGTGACTTGAGTCTTTTAAAGGCACAGGAGATGATGCATCACTGACAGTTAACCTTCATGCAGAACCAGACATCATGACTACCAGGCCTCTGATAACATTTAGGTCAGCAATGGGGATACTAAAGTAATAAACAGTTCAACACATAAAGCTGTAACCTGAACAAAGAAAACTTTTAAGACATGAGGTTATACAAAATTCTTATAACAGGGTGATGTGGCTCAAGTCCTGCAGGAACTCTATGAAGTGACCACAGAGATCATAATTAGCATTTAGGCAGTACAATTGAAATAAAAATAATTTCCAGTTTTGGTTTTCATCATCTATGAAACATTACTGCTGAATACAAAAAATAAGTTTAGATGTTACTGGCATTAATGGTGAGCAAACCCTAGAAAAGGTCTGGAGATTAACCCCCACATGTTCTCAGATTGTTCTGGTAAAGATCTTCGGCTGCACTAAAACGCCTAATCAATGGGGAAAATGGCTTTATCTTGTCTTCTTCCTCTTGAGTGCAGAAAACGAAAGAACTGATGAAGACACGTGAAGATCACATCATTTTTCTTTTTAACCTTTATTTAACCAGGTAAAGCTTATTGAGATATATAATCTCTTTTGCAAAAGCGACCTGGCCAAGTGGCAGCAGAAATACAGATACAGATATAAATAACTTTCATACAAAAATCAAAGATAGATTAAAGAAGTGTTACAACAGATTTAAAAACAGTGACAAAGCCCAATGCTCCCGAGTTCCTTTTTTTTTTAAGAATTTTAAAAAAGTCAGTGGATCGTAGGCTATAACGTCCATGATTCCTAACAAGATAAATTCCAAGATAAGATGGGACCAAACCAAGTAGAGCCTTATAAATAAAAGTCAACCAATGAGAGAATCTTCTAACAGACAGGGATGACCATTCAGCTTTTTTGTACAAAGTGCAATGATGGGTCAAGTTCTTGCATCCAGTGACGAACCTCAGAGCACAATGATACACAGTATCCAGAGAACGTAAATATGATACTGGTGCATGCATATACAGTACATCACCATAGTCAAGCAGTGGAAGAAAAGTTGCTGACACTAGGCGTTTCCTGGCTCCACGAGAGAGGCAAGATCTATTCCTAAAGTAAAAGCCCAATTTTACCTTAAGTTTAGAAACTAAACTTGAAATATGGTACCTGAAAGTTAGATGTTCATCCACATGGAAACCCAGGTACTTATAAGACGAGACCAGCTCTATGGCTGTACACTGGCAAGTTAAAACAGGGAGATTTTTTGACAGCACAGTAGCCCTGGAAAACATCATAACCTTTGTCTTATCAGTATTCAAAACCAGCTTCAGCCTTTGCAGGCGGGCCTGAACAACATCAAAGGCTGACTGTAAAAGAATGAATGCTTGCACAACAGATGATGCAAAACAATAAATTATTGTGTCGTCTGCATAGAAATGATACAAGGCATCTGACAAATTGTTACAAATGTAACCTAGCCAACCCTCAGACTAAAACCAAGTGTCAGGGATAACAAGCTACAGTGTAATTCCAGTATTCCCCACTAACAGGTATTCAAGTGAATGAATGAGGGAGGAGACAATGTAAAAAAAATATTGCACTTTATTTTCTGAATTTGTTTGGAATAAAAACAGATGGACATGTATCAATAAATACTCAGCAATAAATATTGGAATAGAAGAGGGATAAAAAGAATAAATTAGATTTCGTTAACTGTTCCACACACTCACAAGTTGTAACACTAGGTGTACGTCACTACTTGCATTAGATTTATCTACTCTGTTTGCTTCAAAAAGAAAAGCACAGCACACAACAATCAACCCAAAACCCGGGCATAAGCATTCCACTAAGGGCGAGGGAAAAGGAGAAACCAGCCGAGAGTGGAATCATTCAGAGGGACAGATCATAGCAGGACTATAATGAGGCTAGCCGCACATGGTTAGTTATATATATATTTATATATATATTATCAATGGAGTCCTCTAACTAGTTCACTGACACACCATCTAGTCAAAAAGTACACTGCAAATCAAGCACCACTCGTAGGCCAATGTTACTGTACACAAGCTTAGGAAAAGGCCTCACTGCACTACTGGCTACTGCCACAACAGACCCACTGGACTGAACATGCAGTCTACACTACCCTCTAAATTCTCCCAGCCCCGGCTGACAAAAAGAAAAGAAAACACGCCTCGCCAAAATAAAACAAAGAAATGATAAATCACAAATTGGAGGTGGTTTTACACTGAAGGCATTCAGAGTAGCTATGCAACAGAGCTTTGACCCATAATGTTAACCTAGGGATAAACAGTGGCTACAATCAGCTTCTTGATAAAATCTTCACCGCCCATTCATTCAAGCTATCCACCCGACACGGACGAGGAATACTACAGCTGATAACTACAGCTGTGACCAGACCACAGACGAACGGTACACCGTTTTGTGTTGAATCACCGCCGGCAGAATTAACAGCGCTCTCACCACTGCAATAGTCGCGCCGTTCGATTTGAAAAAGGAAGACTGACTGCACGGCGTTCTATTTACCCACGTCACTTCTGATCATGTGAGGGGGACCCGGCCGGTGACTCGCTGCGCTCTGATTGTTAGGATTAACGCCAGGTGTCCCCCTCCCACCCGTCACACAAAGATAATTTATATACAGTAAATTGAAAAAAAAATGGGCCCTAACACCGACCCTTGTGGTACCCCCTTTGAAACCCTCAAAAATGTTGATGAGGACCCTGCCATCTGGACACACTGTGATCTATCCAATAAATAATTTCTGAACCAAGAAACTGCATGCTCAGATAAGCCTATTTTGTGCAATGTATCAATCAAGATAGTATAATCAACAGAGTCGAACGCCTTGGATAAGTCTCTAAATAACGCTACACACATTTTCTTTAAGTCCAATGCTTCAATAATGTCATTTAAAACCTTAAGGGCCGCAGAAACAGTGCTATGTTTTTTCCTAAAGCCAGATTGGTATCTTGATAAGATACTATTTTTGTCAAGGAAATCCTTTAACTGATTGCTGACAAGTCTTTCGAAAACCTTTGCTAAAATGCACAGCTTCGAAATCGGACTGTAATTGTTTACAATTGAGGGGTCTCCCCCTTTTAACAGGGGAAGAACGAAGGCAGACTTCCATATGCTTGGAACTTCACTATTAAGAAGGCTGAGATTATACAAATTTGATAAAGGCTTAGCAATGAAGTCCGCAGCCAACTTAAGAAAATAGGGTTCAAGCTGATCAGGACCGGCAGATTTCTTTGGGTCCAGCTGTTTCAACTCTCTACATACATCAGCAGCAGATAGGAAGAAACTGAAACAGGGCTTCCGCGTTTCCTTTACAAACAGGCAAGACATTGTCATTTTCAACAGGAGAATCCCGACTATTTGACTCATGACTAGATTCAAATAAAAAACCTGCAGAAATAAAATGCTCATTAAAACAGTTTAGTATCTCAGACTTTTCAGTTATCATACATGAGCCTTTCTTGATAAAGAAAGGCTCCATTGTGTCTCTACACTGTGTCTCTACACTGCCCAGAGCAGCAGAGCAGCCCAGAGCAGCAGAGCAGCCCGAACCCTTGCCTGCCGGACACGCAGCAACCTCACCGGGCCCAGTCTTTGGGCCCGCGCCGGTAAGTCTCCAACCACTGTAGAGACAATCCGCTATATGCGCCTCTTCCACGCATCGGACACTACCTCCCTTTCGAAGCTGCACTAGCGATCTAGCCAACTGCTAGCCAAACTGCTAGCCAACTGCTAGCCAAACTGCTAGCCAACCTAGCATCGGCTAAACGCCACCACAAACCCCTTTGCTGCCGGAGCTGTCCTCTTTTTCTCTTTTCACAGCCATTATCTGCTCCAACCATGGCACCTTGCACCTCACCACCCACCACCAACCCATGCGATGACTGCCGGAAAGCAGAAAAACACATTACTCACCTCAGGGAAAACATCAGAAGACTCTCAGATCAACTCCGGAAAAAAGATTCCCTCCTCACCGACTTCGCTGACACTGCTGCCACACAGTCCAAAATCATCTCCTCCATGAACTCAGCCATTGCCGACACCATCCTCTGGGATCCTTCTTCACCACCCTGTCACCGACCCACCTCGTGTTCAACCCCCAGCTCTCAGGCCTCCTGGTCAGTGGTGGTGGGCAAAGATAGGAGCGGGCGTCCCTGCGCGGTTGCACCTCCGTCCCTAAACCTCACTAACCGCTTTGCCATGCTATCACGTGATGTCCCTGTCCACCCTGCCGATGTCCCAAAGGCCGATGGTGTTCCAGTACCTGGTGTTTCTCCACCCCCTCAGTCGGAACCGGACTCCGTCCCAGCTGCGACAGCCGTAGCAGTAGCGGCAGCGGTAGATATTGCTCCACCTGACGCGTCGACTCCTCCGGCGGCGGCAGCTGCGGTGACGGACTAGAGACAGCTGGGGAAATCCTCAACATTCCGCTGCAGGTTGCTGAAGGAGGCCGTAAACAGGCGCTCTGGTGGTCTTCCCCGTCCTCAGCTACCGGAAAAGCTGCCTCCAAAATTGGAGCACAGCCACACTTATCGAGCTCCAGTAGCCGCGGTGGATGTCGCATCCCCGCGACCGTCTATGGGCGGCTTGGACATCCAGGACATGGAGGAGTTCCCCCCTCTGACCGGCTCCTCACGTCCCCCGCCTGGCCAGTCACTTATCCTGTCACCGGGTTCTCAGTTGTCTGATGCGGCTGCCATGACCCGACAATCTCCACAGTCCCCACAGTCATCCACGCTGCCTCCTCTCATCCCCCCCACCGCCCTTGTAGTTGGTGATTCCATAATTAAAAATATTCGCTTTGACAACGCAGTCATGCGGTGCTATCCTGGAGCCACGACCCCGGCCATTACTGAACAGCTCCCCAATATCCTGGCCTCCCTCCCGACGACCGTCAACAAAATAATAGTCCACGTTGGCACCAATGACACGACCCTTCAGCATTCCGAGCTGACGAAAGCCGAGTTTATCCGCCTCTTTGACCTGCTCAAACGTAGTGGAAAGTCGTTTTTTATTTCGGGTCCAATTCCCACATTGGGGCGGGTAATAGGTCGTTTTAGCAGGATCCTTAGTCTCCACACCTGGCTCCTGTCCATCTGCCATACTCACGACATTGGTTTTATCGACAATTTTAACCTGTTTTGGGATCGCCCTTCTTTATTTAACAGAGACGGCATTCACCCAAACAACGTGGACAGTCGCATGCTCACAGCCAACATGCAACACGCTGTACTGCATTCCCCACGTGACTGACTATCGGGGTCACGCCCTCACTCTTCTTCCTCCTCACCCCAGTGCACAAAGGTCAGCCCTATACCCTCTGCTGTCACTAGCGCCCCCATGAGGAGTGACAGTAGTGCTGCCCACAACACCGGACTTGGACCTCATCGACTCACCAACATTTCAGCCATCCCCGCAATCATTACACTCCGTCATCACATCAGACACTGCCATACCCACTCTGTGAACTTTAACAACCTCAGACCACTCAAAAAACAACTGTCCTCTCCAGTCCACAAACCACCTGTCAGCATCAACATGGCACTTTTTAATGTTCGCTCTCTTTTAAACAGAACCTTTTTAATGAACGATGTGATTTTAGATAATAAGTTAGACTGTCTTCTTTTAACTGAGACATGGCTTGGCACTGACGCACCCGCTGTTCTCACCGAGGCTTCCCCACCAAATTTTAATTTTTTATTTTCTACTAGAGAGGGTAGGAGAGGGGGCGGGACAGCATCCATCGCCCACATCTCCCTTACCTCAAATAGAGTGTTTTTTAACAGTTACTTGTCATTTGAGCATCCTGCCTTTACTTTTAGCAGCCCTCCGATTCTCTGCATCAATTTTTATAGACCACCCCATCACTCTAGCTCTTTTATCAGTGAATTTTCAGAACTTATTTCAATTATCCACACCTCTTATAGCAGGATTTTAATAACTGGTGATTTTAATCTACACGTTGATGTTACCTCGGACCCGATATCCAGAGCGTTTTTAAATCTTTTAAATTGCCTTGATTTTAAGCAGCACGTCGCACAGCCAACTCACAACAGAGGACACACCCTGGACCTGGTCATAACCCATGGCCTGTCCATTGGTGTGTCCTCTGTTGTCGACCTGGCTTTGTCTGACCACTATTGTGTATTTTTTAACATCACCAGTTTTAACCAAGAGGGGGCCCCGGTGAGAACGGTGAGGAGGCGCTACCTTACTTCTGAAGTGGCTGCAAATTTTATGGAGATTTTACAGAGCACTCCTGCTGATATTTTACCTGCACCCTGCAACGTTATTGTTGACAATTTTAACAGGACACTGAAGTCAACTCTGGACTCAGTCGCTCCACTTTTAACGAAAACAATAAAAACAAAACCTACACCCCCTTGGAGAAAGAACAACGAAATCTGTAAATTAAAAAGAAAATGCAGGAGTGCTGAGAGGAGATGGAGAAAAAGCAAATTGACAGTCCACTATGACATTTTACGTCAACAACTCAAAACCTACAATAATGCAGTCAGAAAAGCAAGAATTTCCCATTTCTCACAACTCATCACCAACCATAAAAACAACCCCTGGTTCCTCTTCTCCACCTTCAATATTTTAACAGGTTCTGAGTCAAAGGAAGTTTTTAAGACACCCACCGACGATCTTTGTGAGAACTTTGCAGACCACTTCAGAACCAAAATCAAGGACATCAGATCCTGCCTTTTATCCCATCAAGTTTTAACTGTTAATACACCTGAACTGATGTCCTTACCTGAGGAAACACTGGAGAGTTTTGCCCTGGTTGATGCAAGGACACTTGGTCGAGTATTCTCCCAAGTAAACCCAACAACCTGCCTTTTAGATCCCATTCCCACATCACTTTTAAAATCGTTTTATGGATTCTTCGAGGAACAGTTTTTAAACATCATGAATTGCTCTCTTCAGACGGGTGTCTTCCCCAGCGCCTTTAAAACGGCGGTGGTGAAGCCCCTTCTGAAGAAGAGCAATTTAGATCCAAGTGTTTTTAATAACTACCGACCTGTATCCAACTTACCATTTTTAAGTAAAATTTTAGAAAAACTGGTTTTTAACCAAGTTAATGACTCTTTAGACAGAAATAACATCTTGGAGAAACATCAATCTGGTTTTAGGAGAAACCACAGTACCGAGACAGCACTTTTAAAGATTTTAAACAACATCAGGTGGAATTTAGATAACAAAAAGCTCACAGTGTTGGTTCTACTGGATCTAAGCGCAGCTTTTGATACAGTAGACCATCACATTTTATTAAATAGGCTGAGACACCTGGTGGGCATCTCTGGTACTGTTCTTAACTGGTTTTGTTCTTATCTCACAGACCGATGCTTTTATGTAAGTATGGATACATGTTCCTCAAGAACCCATGAAATTGGATGTGGGGTTCCCCAAGGGTCAATTTTAGGTCCACTTCTTTTTAATCTTTACATGCTGCCCCTCGGGGACGTCATCAGGAGGCACGGCATCAGCTTCCATAGTTATGCTGACGATACGCAACTGTACATCGCTGTGTCTCCTGATGACACAGGGCCAATTGATGCCCTTTTTAACTGTATTTTAGACATCAAGTCATGGATGGCAGAGAATTTCCTACAGCTCAACCAGGACAAGACTGAGGTTTTAGTTATAGGTCCTGAAGGCCAGAGAGAGAAACTTTTACCAAAACTACAAGATCTTAAACCAACACAATCAGTAAAAAATCTGGGCGTGATTTTTGATTCTGAGCTGAATTTTATCCCACATATCAGAAATATGACAAAAATAGGTTTTTATCATCTTAAGAACATAGCCAGAGTCCGCCCGTTTCTCTCCCAGGCCAGTACGGAGGTGCTGATGCATGCTTTTATTTCCTGTCGTTTAGATTATTGTAATGCCCTGCTCTCTGGTCTTCCCAAAAAGAGTACTGTAAATCTCCAACTTCTACAGAATTCAGCCGCACGCGTGCTGACGAGGACAAGAGGGCGGGAGCACATTACACCAGTTTTAAAATCGCTGCATTGGCTCCCCGTACGCTTCAGAAGATTTTAAGGTTCTTTTACTGGTTTTTAAATGTCTTAATGGCCTTGCACCCTCTTACTTATCTGAACTGCTTTTACCATATCAACCCTCGCGGACCTTGAGGTCCTCTGGCACCGGCCTTTTATCGATACCAAAACCAAAAACCAAAACCCATGGTGAGGCAGCTTTCAGCCACTATGGCCCCTACCTGTGGAACAGCCTGCCGGAGAACCTCAGGTCTGCAGAGACTGTTGATATTTTTAAAGGCAGGTTAAAGACACACCTTTTTAATCAGGCTTTTAACTAATATTGCATTTTTTCTTATGTAGTCATATTTTATGTCGTTCCTTTAGCCTATTTTTTAAGACGATATTAATCTTAAATAATTTAATTTGTTTTATTTACCTATGGTACAATTTTTTATTTTCTTTGTTATCTTACCTATTCTTATCCTTTTAACCGTTCATTTCATTTATTTATCTTTTGTCATGGTTTTTATCCTATCTAATGTCTTTAGTTTTTAAGGTTTTACTCCAGAGTTTCCTCAGGGGGGCTGCTGCTGGGGGTGCTGTCCTCGGGTCCCTTCGGCCTGACCAGCTGTTGTCTGTCAGGGTCGGAGGGCCTTGGCACTGGCGCCCCCCGTGGCACTGTCTGTGACTCCTCCCAGCGTGGATGGCCCCAATGACGGCGCTTCATAAATTCTCAGTGCCTTGCCATGTCTCCCTGTTGCCGGTATTGTGCATGTGTGTGTATGTGGGTGTGTGGGTGTGTGTATGGAGGGTGGGAGGTGTCTAATTTCTTGTTTTTATTTTTGTGTAAAGCACTTTGTGCTGCGCACTCAGTGTATGAAAAGTGCTTTATAAATAAAGATTGATTGATTGATTGATTGATAAAAGATGGTGGTTCAGTGGAGGAAACCTGGCCTGAAAAAGACCTGATCACTTTCCAAAACTTTTTTGGATCATTTAAGTTTTTACTGGTTTCCGAAAGGTAGTACTCTGCCTTTGCTTTTTTTATAGCCTGAGTACAGCGATTTCTTAGCTGCCTAAAACTGAGCCAATCAGCATCAGATTTACTTTGTCTTGGGTTGTTTTTATCCCGAAGAAGACTATTTAGCTCGGGAGAAAACCAAGGGTTATTGCGACCTTTTACTCTCAATTTGTGAAAAGGAGCATGTTTGTTCAAAATATTCAAGAAACCATCAGAAAATAATTTCCAGGCCAGTTCCACGTCACCAATAAGATTAAGTCTGTGCCAATCAAAATTATAAAGATCATGAAAAAAAGCTTGCTCACAAAAATGTTTAAGGTCTCTTTTGATAAGCAGTCTGGGCTTGGCTTTAGGGAACTTAGTCTGCCTGACAGTTGCAATGACACAATGGTCACTAAAATCATTTGCAAAAATGCCTATATCAGAGTATTTATGTGGAGCATTTGTCAAGATCAAATCAAGCAGTGATGACTTCTCAGGACATTTAACATTTGGATGTGTTGCTGGCTCAACAAGTTGTGTCAGATTAAAAGAGTCGCACACCGATTTAAGGTCGTCTGACGCTGAAGTCAACCCGTCGCAGTTCAGGTCCCCCACTAGCAGTAGCTCATTTGAGTCAAAGTTAGACAAATAATGTGCTAATGAGGTTAGGGCTTCGGCACAAGCAGAGGGTGGCATGTAACATCCAATAATATTAATAAACTGACCCTGAGCAAGATCAAGTTTTAAAGCCAGCAGTTCTGAATTGTTTGCAGATGGACACTGAGGATAAAAGACTAATATGAAATTTGTTTTTTGCGTATACAGCGATTCCGCCTCCTCTCCTGGGGTGATCACAGCGATGTACAGTATACCCCTTTACACTGATATCTTTATCTGGAACTGATTTACCAAGCCAAGTTTCTGATACTAATACTAATAATAATATCAGCATCCATTGAGCAGGCCCAAATTCTGATCAAATCAGTTTTTGGAAGCAAGCTACGAGCATTAATATGGATAATACCGAGACCAGATCTGACTTTGAACTCCTCGGGTGTCGAATACAGTTAAGACCTGGCCCGGGATTTGTATGCACGTTTCCTGACAATAAAAGCAACAGGAAAATGATGTACCTTTTCTTTAGAATGTTACTACATGAGAAACCAGAATCATAATTTTTTGTCTTACTGACATGAGCACAGAGACAATCTTCCGTGAATTTTAAGTTTTTCCTCAGTACAGAAAGGTAAGCAAACGAAAGTAACATCTCAAAGTTAAAAGAATCTGGATACCAAAAACTCAACTCTGACATTATATTTAAGTAAGATAGAGTTTCACCCATAACACTGGGTCTCACTTATGGTGAATAACTAGCCATGCTTCCGCTCTGGTTTAAAGGACTCCGAGTCACACAATGAAAGCGCAACAAACAACATCAAAAGCAATGTCTTTGTAATAGTTTAAAATCAGATACCAGAAGGGGACAAAGGCAAGTATCTGTAAAAGGGCAAGGCTGGCTAACTTCTGAAGGCTAGCTGTCACAGGGCTAATGGAGGCCAGCTATTGCAAAGCTGGTAAAGTGTAGCTGCTGCAGGGCTGCTGGTTAGCTGCTAGAGGCTGCTGGTGGCCAGCTGCTGTATGCTAGCTGCTGCAGGGCTGCTGGTGGCTAGCTGCTGTTTGCTGGCTGCTGCAGGGCTGCTGGAGGCTAGCTGCTGGAGGCTAGCTGCTGCAGGGCTGCTGGTGGACAGCTGCTGTATGCTAGCTGCTGGAGGCTAGCTGCTGCAGGGCTGCTGGAGGCTAGCTTCTGGAGGCTAGCTGCTGGAGGCTAGCTGCTGCAGGGCTGCTGGTGGACAGCTGCTGTATGCTAGCTGCTGGAGGCTAGCTGCTGCAGGGCTGCTGGAGGCTAGCTTCTGGAGGCTAGCTGCTGGAGGCTAGCTGCTGCAGGGCTGCTGGTGGCTAGCTACTGGAGGCCAGCTGCTGGAGGCCAGCCAGTGGAGGCTAGCTGCCACAGAGCTGGTGGAGGCTAGCTTCCAAAGACTAGCTGGTACAGAGAGATGATTGTGTCCTGCTGCTGTATAGCCTGTTGTGGAAACCAGGCTGTAGATGGTCCAGGAGGCCAGATTGCAGACACTAGCTGTGTTCGAAATCATTCACTCATTCACTCACTCCCTATCCCCTACATCGTGTATATGATATAGTGCACTACATCATGTACACGATGTAGGGTACGACGGGAGGAGAATTCGGACACTACACGGGTCATTTTCTGAACGTGGTTACGTCAGCAGATGCGCCAGATACTCATGTGACGTGAGTGGGCGCGCCGAGCATCATGTAAACATACCTGACGGTATAAAGATGTGATTCTTCATGGCGGTTGTGTTTCTTGGTCAATAAAACTGTTCAAATATCAATGGTGTGTGAGTTTGGTTTTGTCAGCTACTGTTTTGTGTCCTCGTCATGAGCTGTAAATGCTCAGGGTTGCGCACAAGCTGTAAGATACGTAGCGCGTGCGAACTAACGCTAGTGGTCAGTAGCTATTTAGCTCGTAGCTAAGTAGCTAGTTGTCAGTAGCTATTTAGCTCGTAGCTATCGGCTACTTGTGTATCGGCACGGCAGCATTGCATTGTGGGATACGGGAGCACAATGTAGTGTACATCGCTTGTTCACTCAATGTTGCGGTGCATTGTGGGTATTTTGTCGTCCACTACATAGTGGATGAAATCAGCCACGGAGAATTCGAACAACACTACAAAATGGCGAACACACTATATAGTGCACTACATCCGTGATAGGGGGCGATTTCGAACACAGCTTCTCTTTCAGTCCACAACACAGTAGGCTCCAGCTGCAGTTTCAGGTGCAGCTGGAGCACCTGAATGTTGATGGTGAGGAGCCAGATAGGATAATAGACTTTCAGTACTGGGCTAATTGAGTTAGCTACTGCTAGCAAAGCAGAGCACATGGAGTAGGTCACACGGAGTAATCCAAAAGCTAGAGAAAAAAGTATCCACAGTTTGCACAGTAAAATGTGTTGCAAAGGATGTGTTAAAAGATGCTAAATATCTAAAACAAACGTATTAAAATAAACAAAATAAACAACCACTGAACAGAGAGAAAGTACATGGAGTTTAACACGTGAATACATTATACAACTGTTGAGTACTCCTTCTCACAAGTGTGTGTAAAATGTGCAGTGTGGGTGGAATCCTAAATATTATATCAAAAGTAGGACAAGCTTGACACGGCTTGTACTTCTTCAACTACAGCTCTCTTTATTCCTTAATGGGTTCCCCTTCAAGCTTTTGATTTGCTTCATTACTGACTGCGGCTCAGATCAGATAAAAGGCATTGTTCCCTTTTCTCTTTGTTGTATTTGAAGGTGTCCTGCTCAGTTGCTTGCTGTTTTCCCTCCCTACACCATTCAGGGAGGGAGGACATAAATTTCCCCTCTTGATCTCTGAGTGGTTTCAGAGGCAGGAAAAAACAAGTGCTCTGTAAATTCTGCTCCTTTCTTATTTACATTAGCATGTCAGAGGTCCTTGCACTAACTCAGCTGGTCCCAGTGTTTCTGGGCGGGGAGTACATCACTTTAGTTTGGGTTAAGCATCCATTACCGATGGGCTGTTGGCCTTCAGGTTTGAAATTGTTTACACACTTGCCAAAAGTTATCACAACCCCGGTGCTTCTTCCTTCTCTAGAGTCGCTTTCATCTGTGAAATCTTTGTGGCCAGTAATCTTCGATTACTGACAACACATTTAATGGATATAAGAATATCCAGAAAGCTGTAAGATACTGCCTCACTCATGCGATTTGATGTCATCTCTAACTAAAATGATTTTGAGAATGTGTTTCTTTCACATTTCTCATACCAGCAGGTGGTTTATAGAAAGGAAGACTGCGTGATATTTAAAAATCCCCACTGCACCTGAATGTCAAAGGAATTCACATGTTTTCGAATGTGATTCAGCGGTATTACTGGATATAAAACTCAGCATAGCAGGATAAAGGACAGCTATGTGTAGCCCCAAGTTTCTACATATTGTAATGTTTCGGTCATGCTCCACTTCCTCTTGAAATGTCACTATTGAATGGATTGTGATGGCTTTTTGCACAATACACATATTCATGGTTCCCAGAGGATGACTTTGGTGATCCTTTGGAGGTCAAAGTTTTGAAATATTTCAAAAGTCACAAATGACAATTTGTCTAATTCCTTTTACATCAAGTCACTTACATTATATGCATATCACGATGCACAAACCGATTGTTTGCAGTTTGTGAACACAGCATCACAAAGCAAAGCTGTAGATCCTATTTTTTAGCACCACATACTTCTCAAGTATAACTGAAATGAATCTTAGCATGACAATACAGAAATAAAAGTAAACCTTGAAAGCACCAATACTGGACTTAGACTGGTTTTGAGAAGAAAGCTTTTACAACGTCACAGAAAAAAGCATAGTAAAAAGCATGAGAAGCTTTTTTTTCTCTTCTTTTCCAGAATCCTAGCAATAGTCTAACTCCATTAGTGGTGCACATACTTAAAACCTCTGATGTACATCGGTGGCGTTGCTGTAATGGACAGAAATGTGTGAGCACATGTTCAGCAATTCCACTTATAGGCCTCCCATAGGGTCTCACATCAGAAATAGATACCCAGGACGTATGATGGCTCACATTTTCAACAAGTAATGCATTGAGTGCCTTCTCATAATGTGTCCTACTCTTTGAGAGGAGAACTGTACTCCAAGGTTCTCAATACAAACTGTGAGAATAAGAGAGGACACATTTTAGAGATCTGGTCTGGGTAGCCTACTTGACGTTGAGAAGTGAAAATGAGTCAGTAATGGAGGGAGGGAGTTTTTCTCCCCTAAGTATGGGAAAGTCCACTAAAGGCACTATTTAGTGGATCCACCTTAAAATGTTCAAAGACTTCTCATAGAGTCCTCTGGATTGAAACTTGATTGATAGTACATTAGATTGAAAGAGGCGCCTCCCTTCTAAACGAGCATTAAAACCATAAAAGCCAAATTTGTTTGGTATCACAAATTATTCCATCTGATTTTCTGCTCTCCGGGGAGAAGAAGCTGCATATAAATGAGCATACAAAGTAAAACAAATAAGTAAATACATGTAGCACTAATAAGTGGATCTGACATCCTTTGTCTCCAATAGCCTTGAAAGAAAGGTGTTCCTCTCCACTTTAGATTGTGACTCAGGAATCCTGTTTTAATTGATGAGATTACGAGCCACTAAGAAATGTCACAGAAACGTTTAATTAAGTGCAGCCTGTAATTAAAAAGGGACTGGGAGGGAGACTCTCCATTGGCAGCGGTACATGTTAACGTGTCTGCCAGAGACATCAGGTCACTCTCAACCCACTTGATTGGTGCTCAGATTGAAACCCAGTGTTGGGTTGTCTCTCAGCATGTCATGTCACATTAATCAACATGTGCTTTATTGTGAAGAAAAGAGAAGAGATTCACTGACATGAAAGGAATTCATATTCCTGTTTCTCAAATGTAGAGCCACATAAACATGGACCTTGCCGCCGATACATTTTCAATAACTGTGTTTGTGAAAGCCTATAACACAAGTGAGAGAGGGTATAAATGTCAGACGTGGTCGCTGTCTCCCTGATTACAAAAGCCTGACACCACCCTCACTTTGGCTGTATGGCGGAAAACAGGCCACACAAAAATT
Source organism: Chelidonichthys spinosus (assembly GCA_029853015.1). Classification (NCBI taxonomy): domain Eukaryota; kingdom Metazoa; phylum Chordata; class Actinopteri; order Perciformes; family Triglidae; genus Chelidonichthys; species Chelidonichthys spinosus. Next base: position 22,326,646 of record CM056838.1, on the reverse strand, counting down.
CTCATGGAGTTCAGTTCTTTTGCAATTCTTCTGACTTTCCAGAAAGACTCTGGCCTACTTGGGGAAGGGAAGATTAGTGAAAGACCGAACATCCCACATGGACTTAGAGTGGTTTTCTTCGCCCTCGCAGTGCCCACAACTTGGTAATTGTCTGCGCATCCAAGCTCTTAAGGGAAAAAACGGGACAAACCCCATTTCCAGCCATGTGCTCTATTTGTCCCAACTTTCAATCGGATGAAGGAATAATGTTCTAAGCAGCCTCAATCTTTGGGCTTAAGAGCGGCCGATTGGAGCCCTGGTGGTTTAACAGATGAGACAGACTGCTGAGTGTCTGCATGTTGATTCTCATTCCGTCGACGTGTAATCTGAAGTCCCTCAATTTCATGTGCAGCACTGGCCAAGACATTCCTGCATGTGGAAGTGTCCATGAGCGAGCCACAGTATCTCCCTGGGCGCTTTACAGCAGCCCACTGCTTCTGTGAAATGCTTCGGATGGGTTCAATGCAAGGGTCAGAGTTCATGGATGTATGTGACCATTGAAACAAAGTATAAGGGGTTCCGGTGATGTCACCACACCGCATGGCAGCCTAAACTACCTTCTCCCCGACAAAACGTTAATTTTGCCTTGTTAAATTGCCAAATAACACATTTTTTTCGACAACAACAGAACTGAATAACGGGGCAAAGATATTTCAATCAAGATTACCTCCCAGCTATTCTACAAAAGCGTAAAGGTTACTCCGAGGCAAAGCGTGTGTTAAAGCAGAGAAATATCCGCTTCCAGACCCCGTTCCCTGCTAAACTACGAGTGTTCTACGGAGACGAGACGAGGCTATACCAGACAGCGATGGAGGCCACCAAGGACATGAAAGACAGAGGACTGCCCGTCACCGTCATCACACCTAGGGAGAGCCTGGCTGAACAGCTGTCCCACTCCGCCTGGGACGCGGTGGGAGCGAGGCAGAGGGGGACAGGAGAGGAGCGAGAGCAGAACATCAGGGAGAAACTACGTGCCTTCAGGAGACAAGGCTCGTCCCCCACAGGAGAAAAGCTATAAGTTATGAGTAACGTGGTGAGCTAAACAGTCTCTTGAGTTTAAACAGTGCCGGGTTCAATTTGCAAAAAATACAGGGATCAATTTTATTATTACTTTCACATCCATTCTTTCCTCCCTATTTGACTGAGAATATATACATGGGAGTGACACAGATACTTTTTTTTCTTTTTGGGCAATGGACAGATGCTGCAGTGGGGGCCCTCAGCCTACAGGTAGAAGAGGCCTTCCCCCACAGCTAGGCTTTATTTTCAGCTTAGCTCAGGGTCACTTAAAAGAGACCCCAACCTTGGAACCACACTTGTTTTATTGTTTTGTTCATATGTGTTTCTATGTTCTGATTGTTCAGGGAGTAGATCTGTTACGTTTTGTTTGGTGGATATTAATGTTACATAGACAGATAAATAAGTATGGCTAGTTGCAAAGTAAAATTCATCTCATATAATATTAATGGGCTTTTGAATCCAATTAAGCGTAGTAAAATTCTATCTAAAATGAAGAAAGAACAAGCCCACATAGTATATCTCCAGGAAACTCATTTAAATGACAATGAACATGGAAAACTCAAGAGAATGGGCTTCACCAATTTGTTTTTCTCGTCATATAAATCAGGACATAGGAGAGGAGTTGCTATCCTTATTTCCAACAGGCTGAATTTTGAAAAGGTATTTGCAATAGGAGATAAAGAGGGTCGATTTATTTTAGTAAGAGGAAATATAGATGGTCGGCAAATAACTTTATTAAATATATATGCTCCCCCTGGAAGTGATGTTGGCTTCTTTAAAAAAGTCACTAATATTATGGCAACAGAAACAGTGGGACTTCTGGTCTGCGGGGGAGATTTAAACATACATCTACAACCTGGCTTGGATAGCTCAAGTAAAAAAAACCTTGGAAAAAAGTCCCTACATAAAAAAGTAAATGCACTTTTTGAGGAGGTGGGTCTAATCGACATATGGAGAAACCTTTTCCCTAACAGGAGAGATTACACACTACTCTGCCCCACACTCCTCGTATTCAAGAATAGATTATTTTATAACATTTGGAAAAGATAAGGACGAAATGAATGACTGTGGAATTGGGACGATAGATCTAAATGATCATGCACCTATCTACTTTTATGTTGACTTAAACCTGCAACCAAAGAATACCACGTGGAAATTTAATTCAAGTCTGCTCAATGATTCTAAATTTAAGGAACAAATTAAGAGAGAAATAAGCTTCTACTTAGAGTCTAATGATAATGATGAGGTCACACCTCCTATTCTATGGGATGCCTTAAAGGCTGTATTAAGAGGGAGAATTATAGCTTTTTCATCATACAAGAAGAAAATGAGGAATGAAAAAAATGAAGAATTGCAAAACAAATTGAAGGAACTAGAAAGAAAACATAAATTACATTCTGAGCAAAAGATATTGGAGGATATAAAAAAAATTAGGAACAAAATCAATGATTTCGCGACACAAGCAATAAAAAAAAAATCTAATGTTCTTAGATACTATGAAAGTGGATCTAAATCTATGAAGATATTGGCCTGGAAATTGAAGAAAAAAATAGCAGAAAATACAATTCATAGAATTAGAAATCTGAGAACAAAAATAATGCAAAATAAATTAAGTGAAATTCAGGAAGCTTTCGAGGTGTTTTACAAAACCTTATACTCTAATGTCCCAGGAGGAACTATAGCCCAAATTGACAATTTTCTAAATTCTTTAGATTTGCCCACATTAAACGAAGAACAAAATGGAATAATGATGGCTGATATAACACAAGGGGAATTAAAAAACGCGATTAGTAGACTTAAATCAAATAAATCGCCAGGATCAGACGGCTATACAGCAGAGTGGTATAAGGAATTTAAAGATGATTTAACACCTATTATACTTCCCACACTGAACTGGGCTTTAAGAAAGGCGCAAATGCCACCCAGCTGGAAGGAGGCAATCATATCGGCTATACCAAAAGAAGGCAATAAGACGGATTGTGGGTCATATCGACCAATATCTGTTCTTAACGTGGACTACAGATTATTTACCTCGATTATGGCAAGACGATTAGAAGAGTTCCTACCGACATTGATCCATAATGACCAGACAGGTTTTATACAGCAACGCCAAACGCAAGACAATATAAGAAAGACATTACACGTCATAGATTATATACAAAAAAATAAGATTGAGGCAATAGTAATAAGTGTTGACGCTGAAAAAGCATTTGATTCAGTTAATTGGGTTTTTCTTTACAGAGTGTTACACAGGTTTGGCCTTCATGATACAATTATAAAAACTATACGAGCATTGTATAACAATCGTACGGCCAGAATTAAAGTCAACGGATATCTATCTAACAGTTTTGCCCTCGAAAGAGGCACCAGACAGGGCTGTGCATGGTCACCTTTACTTTTCGCTCTATATTTAGAACCACTGGCTCAACATATTAGACAAAACAAAGATATAAGGGGAATTTCCATTAAAGAGACAGAGTATAAATTGGCCTGTTATGCGGATGATATTTTGTGTTTTTTGGGGCAGCCGACAAACACTTTACCTAAATTGATGGAATTATTTGAACAATATGGAAAATTGTCGGGATACAAGGTTAACATAAGTAAGACCCAATTACTTTCATATAATAACAGCCCACCTGAAGATATTAAGAAGAAATACCCATTGATATGGCAAAAGAAATCCATCAGATATTTGGGGATTAACATACCCATAGATCTTACAAAATTATTAGAATGTAATTACCTACCAGTACAGAAAAAAATTAAGGAAGATATAGCAAGATGGAACCTAATCCCTTTCTTTGGCCTATCTTCAAGAATTGAATCTATTAAAATGAGTATATTACCTCGATTATTGTACCTTTTTCAGACCCTACCAATTGAGATCAATCAAAGCCAATTCAACAAGTGGGAAAAAATGCTGTCAAGATATATATGGCAAAGCAAAAGACCAAGGGTCCGTCTCAAAACTCTACAACTGACAAAAGACAAAGGGGGATGGGGTCTGCCCTCTCTCAGAGACTATTACCTGGCAACACAGATAAGAACTATTATATATTGGTGCAACCCAGAATATAATGCTCAATGGAAATCTATTGAAGAGAAAATATGTTCCACCCCAATACAAGCAATTATAGCAGACAATAATCTACAAAATTACATTAACAGCATTGAGAATCCATGGGTGAAATGTACTCTAAAAATGTGGAAAACTATCATAAAAGAATATAAATTAGAAGGAGATATTATGTTTCTTAAATGGTGTGCATATGAATCAGACTTCATTCCTAACCAATCAGACAGTAGATTTAAGGACTGGACACTTAAGGGATTAACAAAGGAGGAACAATGCTCAGCTTTGATTCACTCAAAGAGAAATACCTTTTGGAAAAACAGGATTTCTATCGGTATCTGCAAATGCGACATTATGTTAATATGACGATGAAAAATATGTTGGAGATACATGTTAACTTGATAGAAATGTTTAGGAAAGCATATAAATCTGATGTAAATGGGAGAACAATTTCATGTGCGTACAAAATGCTGTCAAATCTTAAAACACATTCAACTTTATACATTAGGCAAAAATGGGAACAAGAAGGTGGGGTGAATATATCTGAAGAGGAATGGACAATAATGTGGAGGTTTCATTGGAAATGTTCTAGTTCACAGAAATGGAGGGAATATAACTGGAAGAACTTGATTAGATACTTTATAACACCCTCTCAGAAATCTCACTATGATGGAACACCTCCTATATGTTGGAGGTACTGCGGTAACCAGCACGCAAACCACTTCCACATTTTTTGGGACTGCCCGATTATCGCAGACTACTGGAAGGGGATACACAATGCCCTACAAGATATTTTCAAAGATGTTCTGCCCTTAGAAATCAAGACTATGTACTTTGGGAATTTACCCATGGCCTGGTTGAAAAAGGACAAATACTTATTGAACATTTTGTTGGTTGCAGCTAAAAAGTCTTTAACCAGGAAGTGGTTATCGCAGGAGAGCCCAACTCTAAATGGATGGATGGACATCACAATGGACATTTACAAGATGGAAAAGATCACAGCATTTGTCAATCATAAATCAGAGCAATTTACCTCACTCTTTAAAAGGTGGATTCACTTTGTAACGCCCCAAAGGCCTGATTTTGTTTTCACAGAACATTAGTCAATTTACAAACAAACAGACTACTCCCTAACTGTTCTACTGTTCTTTTTACTTGTATTTATTTTAGGTATTGTGTCGGTATGTGTGTACTTTTGAGATAATTTTTCAAGCGTACTATTCATGTCATGGAGAGCACACACAGAACCTGTGATGAATGATGTTGAAATGTTTTGACACCAAAAATCAATAAAAAATAAATTACAAAAAAAAAAAGAAACAAAGTATAAATTATTAATTACAGTCAAAACTAGTGTCTTTGATCATAGAGTTAAGAAGCAGATTGAAGTGCTAATATGATCAAGTTGCATTAACTGCATTGAGTTGTAAAGTGCAAATTTAAAACTGGTGGCGAAACAAAGCATTGTACAGGTTCCATAGATTTATTCTGTGTTCACACTAAACATGGAGCAAATGTGCACGTTTTTCACGTTACTCAAGCATGTATGCATCATTTGTGTTGTTTGCCTCACTTGCTTGATGGGGGGGTTGTCATATCTAATGCTAGGAAGTAAGGACAAATAAAATATCCTTGTCTTTAAAGATGGACATCTCATCCTCAGAATAAATATAGTTAGATATAATTCAATCATTTAATTTTAGATACACAGACCAGTGCAGAAATGTTTGGATTTTGTGCTCTTTGGCCATTGTGGACGTGGAAGCAAACTTTCAGGAACAAAAGTGAGTCATGATGGAAATAAATGTTTAGTCAGTATACATCTGATCAACTAGCTTGCCAATTCCAGGCTTATCTGAGTAATAACTCTTAGCTGATTAAAAAATATGACTGGACAACCCATGATATGTGCCAGAGTTCAAATTTAACCCTTGTGTGGTTCTGTTACACAGCCAATGTTCAATGTCTGGTGGACCCACTGTATTATTAGCTCTTAAAATAAATACAGCCATAAAAAAATAAGGAAAAATACATAATATAATATAGATAGCTAATATGGGAAATATTTGACATGTACCTGTGTTAGATCACATTTATAAATAAAAGTGCCAATCATTTTTTGTGGTTGAAATATAAAAAAAATATTACTGGAATAAACTTATCTTGAAAAGATATGAATGAAACAAGGTTTTTGATCACTACTGATGTGTAGTGAACAGATGTAGTGTACAGATTAACAGATTGAACATTTTTCATGCAGTCCCATTGAACATAATGCCAGGTTATACAACACACGAGGGGCAGAATTTTACTGTGTGTGTGTTGTATATGACTTTCTTGCATTTGATGCATGTATACTGTGTCATCCTGTCGTACTGTGGCTACCTGCTGACAGGTTGTTTTGGGGGAGTCTGAACCTCATCCTGATTTACCAACTTACTGTCAGTCTCTGAATGGTGAGAAATGTGATACTCAAATTATGAAGTATCTAAATGAATAGCCCTCTTCACTATTGTCCCAATCTTCTCTTCTCTTCTAAAATCATTTCCAACGCCCTCTGTGGAGGTATTCTTTCAGCCATCTTGATCGATTGTGATAAGGAGCCATACACATAAAGCTTTTATCACACACACACACACACACACTGACCCAGATAGGGTGCAGAACAGAGTGAAGGTACACAGCACCTACATTTCCACTGTTTTTTCCCCCGGGTCCAGTGGACCTGAACACCATGGGCCCTAGTTTCGACCCGCGTACATGGCGCACGGTCAGTTTGGTAGTTTGGTGGATCGCCTGCGGCAAGATGGGTGTGGCGGCGCAGCAGGGGGAGGCGTCACAGATTCAGCTTGGCGTAGCGGAAGTTTCGTGGCAAAAAGCCTCGCCGAGACTGCGCTGAAAGCTCGCCAGCTCCAACCTGGTCTACTTTCGGCGCAAGGCGTAAATAAAGTCCATTCATTCAAGGCGAATCACAGCTGGCGGAGTGGAAGTTTGGCTACACGTCACCGAGACCTCACAGGCAGGTTTCCACAGTTCCAGGCACATTTAAATGCAATAAATAATCACAACAAACACTATTTAATGCAACTAATTGAATCAACACGTGAATTTATATCTATATAGATTGTCCCGTCACATCTGACGTCAGATCAAAGGCGGATGGCACGCGTAACGGAAACTCAGCCTCTCGGACCAAAACATCTCCCTCTCTCTCTCCTGTTTTTTATAATATCAGCATTGATATTATTATGATACGCACGCACAGCGCGTGATGCCGGTGGTGGGAGCGGCGGCGCTGCTTCTGTCATCGGGTTGTCAAGTGACGGATCTTGCACTGAACCTCCCCTAACGCATTAAAGGAGAGGAGAGGAGCTCATTTGATTGGTGAAGATCTGAATCGGCTGTATTAATCCCAGTCCACGCCTCGTCTCCTCCTCGTCTCCCACTCACGCCTTCTTCTCCTCCCTCTTTCCCACTTGCGTCGGTGAGCGAGACGGGAGGTGTGCCTGCACGAGCCTGCGCGGTGCACGAAACTTGCAAAGTCCAGGCGGACACACCCCGTCGGCGCGGCGCAGGTGCGCTGAAAGCTGACTGCGCCTGGTCTACGAAACTAGGGCCCTACATGTCATGTAAATGTGTAGGGGGGGTCCACAGTGAGCAACCATTGAAAATGTGTTCTGTTATATGTTCTTCACAGAAAAATGAGCCAAGGCCAGTGAGTCTCAGGTTGAAAAAATAATTGATTGTATCATCTTTCTCTTAGCAAACATTGAAAACGGGTCCCACAGATCCGAACACAACATGAGGGTTAGATGAAAAATAATTATCCTCAGATTTATCTTTGACATTTTATCTTGCATGTCTAATTATTTTATGTAATGTCGCCAAACACATTATTAATGTTGTTTCCACCTGGAATACATTAAGTGTAAAATGTTCAAGTGTTGAACAAGCGTGGTCCGGTGTTCAACAATAACTGTCATAGGACAGGAAGACTCTACAAACCACCAGAGCATCACTACCATCTATCAGCATCAGTGATATTGGTGACAAGAGGTGCCTGCACAGAGCCCTAAAGATATTAACAGACAAAACCCACCCAGATACAGCCTGTTCACCCTGCTGCATTCTGGGAAGAGATACATGTGTAACCCGCCTTCAGACTTTAGAGCAGCTTTTTCCCCTGTTTTTTTTGTGTATATTTTCCTATTTAGGAAATGAGACTACAACTTGTACGATGGTTATACATTAAACCTTGAACGGAAGAAATGTATTTAGCTAAGCTGTAAAAAGCGTGTGTGGATGGAGCATTCATTTGTTCAATTTGACTAATCTGGCTCTCTGTGGTTGGTAACCTTACTACTCTGACCATACTGTTACGTTGAGTTGAACGGGAGTATCCATTCTACTCCCTAAGACTAAACACATCAGAGTCGGTTAGTCGGGTAGGCTGTCTAGTCACAGATATCACTGTGGTGCTACCACCGGCCCTTCACTTTCCTCCTAATAGGTGGATGGACAGTTTGGCTACTGAACGAGAGCAGCTAGCATTTGCTGAACTGATGAAGAGCCGACCAGCGTCTGACCGGGTCACGACACCAACACCCATCAGCTACAAACCAACTCAAAGCAATCTCTCCCTGCCTGCTCCACCCCTCCGACAACCACAGCTGTCACTGAATTACTGGTTTCCCCCCTTTAAAATCCAGACGACGCGAGGCTCATTCCTGTTTTGCTCCGCGTAGCTGCCGCAAAACAACCCGATCAGCACTCTCTGCAATTACAGCACGGACTGAGGAAGCGGCGGCTTGATTTAGCAGACTGTGGGGACTGCCATTTTCTATTATCTTTGGGTCTGTGGTGATTTATGCTGCATGTGTGCTTGCCTCTTTTTTTTTTCTCTCTCACACTTTCTCTTCTTCCCTTTCCTTCCTGTCTGCCTCTACCTCTCGCTTTCTCTTTCTCCACATGCTAATATCTCATCTTTTCTCCTTAGCGGGGCCCCCTGACCCAAAGTCCACAATGCCAGATGTCTGTACAAGCGAAGCAGGAGGAAGTCTTGGCGAGATGATACAAAGATGAAAGCTACGATGGCGTTCGATAGCACTCGTGCTGTGCTTGCTTAAATAAACAAGGGGATGAAATGTAAAAGTGTGTGTGTGCCTTCTCTCAGAGGATTCCCACGCAAGGCAAATAATTTCACCAGCGATTGTTCCATATATGGTTACATACTGTACAGAAGGGACCCCCAGTGTGTTCGCTACTCAGTATCACACAGATTGCAACAATGGCAAGCTGTTTGCCATCGGCCCCGGGGAAAAGAGCACGCACTGCACACTATAATAAATCACATTTCATTTTCTATTCTGTAATTAAAGTATCTAAGTGCACACATCTAAAAAACAACAGGATGCAGAGGGAAGGGCATATTATGTTAATATTCATCACCACATAGCTGAACAGAAAAAAAAGTTAAATGACAAATAACCTTCATGAGCCTACACTCAAAAGCAGCCTAAGTACATGGTATGTGCCGCTTCCTGGTTCGGCTGCAGAAAGACACGGAGCTGAATTTAGCCAAAAGCGCACACTAAAACCCTCCAGTAGCCACAAGAACCTTCCATCCCGCTTCTCCCCCCCAAAACCTTACCCAGCAGGCCGTGCTGTTCCAGTAATTGAGTGAGTAATGGACTTATTCCGCTGAGTGGTTCTCTGGGTGTACTCAATACTGGGATGTAAATCCTGTGGCAAATGGCAGATTAGAGGGAAAAAAACTTAAGGGGAATAAATAAAAGCAAAACAAAACTAAATAAATAAATAAAGTATACGAACAAAAGAAAATCCATAGTACAATTATTCCCACGCTGTAAATTCAGCTGAGGCTTGACTTGTTTTTCATCAGCCTTCTGCTTAAATCGGAGAAATCCACTGTTCTCTGGGTGTGTGTGATGATACTGCAGAGCTCTTTCTCTGCCTTCACATTTCCCAAACCCACCTCTTTGTGCGTCCCTCTGTCCAGACACACTGTCCTCTATACAGCTGGACTCCTGCCACACATTTCATCAGTGGGATACACTGATCGAACTAATCCGAACCATGCAGCCCGGATCCTCAAACAATTAGTGTGTACAATAAACCCATTATCCATAAATCCATCAGAGATCTCTGCTCCGGAGAGGGACACACCAATTGTGAAATTCTGGGTCGCTAACGATGTTTAAAATAACAAATTGGCCGATAGTCAGTGTTTCTGTTGTGGTTTATTTTTGTTTTTGGTGGTAATTTATTCCCTTGGAAACAAATACATCTTCAATATGATTAAATAACTGAGCTGGTCTATAGTCACTTAGCATTTAATTACTTTCCTAACTTTTTTGAATGAGCACTACGCAATAAAAAATATACAACTTAAACAGGTAATTCAATTCAATTTTAGTTATAGTGTCATATCACAACGGAGGTTATCTGAGGACACTTTACACATTGAGTTGACAGTTCTTACAAATGCAACACACTATCCACTATGTAATAGTTCCTCTCTCATACACCCATTAAATGACCACAGTGGTCATTTAATGGGTGGATGAGAGAGGAAGAGAGGAACCTGCAGAATGACCACAAATACATCATAGAAATGTATGAAAGAACTTTATTTACTTTGGAACCTCTTTTGTCATGAATGAGAGATTCTCTTTTTGAAAAATGACTGCTTCAAAAGTCTCTTAACTTCTACCACTACATATCATTGAGAAGGATGCTCACCAAAACATTCATCTTCTGAAATGTAAATGTGATTAAATGTAAAGTGATTTGAAAGCATTTACACAAATTTTATTTTAGCAGGGAGCCCATGTATTTACATACCCGACACGCTGCTGCTGCACTCTGCTCATCCAGGATGGACCAGGGACATGGAGGCTGTTCCCACGGTGATGTACCGATAGCGGTATAAATATTGAGAAAGACCCGTATAGGCAGGGCCGGCTTAAAGCTTTCACAGGTTTCCCTGTCTCCTCAGTGCCGATCACACTATTGACCATCGCCAATATTCCTAGCACACCTACTGTTAATCCAACATTCACATTAGCAATTAAATTGGTTGTCACTGGCATGTTTTTACCCTGGTGTATTGGCCGCAGCCACACACAGTAATATCGAGCCAATTCACACCTTCTCACCACTTTATGTGGGTTAAGTTCATTTAGAGTTTGTCACATAAACAATGTTTGATTTGGAATTTGTTAATTTGCTTTAACCTTATGATTTAATTTACTGCACACTTCAACATTCTAGATTTGCATATGGTTGGTTTCATGTTAACAAAAGTTTTCTTTTGTTTGAGTTAGCATGCTGCTTGGGGGCGGTTCCTTCCTGGTAGGGCCAAAGGTGGGGCTGAGGCCAGAGGACACTTAAATCCTGAAGCCATATCATTGACCGGACCATGTGCTGCTATGTTATGGGGGGGACTATACAAGTTCCCTCATGTGTCAGGTTTGTTTGTAGCACCCTGTTTGATGTGATCCAATGTGATCCATGTGATCCAACCCATCCCCACCAAGTCTTCCCCTTAAAACAACACATCCTTCTGTGCCTTTTTTGTGGTCGTCTGTCACTATTAAGTAACAACACACTGAGGTTTGCATCTGGATTACCACACATTCCAATGTCTCCACTCAAGTTTCCCATCATGTCTTCATGTGTCCGCAGCTCTTTTATCTCCATATGAATCACTTTGCCTATTATTCTTATAACCTCCCTCTATTTCCTCCTCTCTGCCTCTCTTTTCTACTGCCCAGCGACCGCTGTGGTTAAACAGTGGCCCGTCGCCATACACTTCACTGGAGGTATCCACTGACTGGAATAATCCCTTTCTTCAAAACACACCATCCTGTCCAGATCCCCTCACAATTAGCAGCCCACAGCCAGATAGCCTATAGTGAAAATAAGCATCATCGAGTCAAAACAAACACATGCAAGCAAAGGGTGCAGAAACCCACAGCAAGCAGCCAAGCGAAATATTTTCAGGCCGCCTAGTCATGCTGATGCTACAACGGACACCGTAGCAGTGAACACATCTGCTAAATATTGTTTTTGCCATATAGGCTACAGGCTCTTTTTATCCTTGTTCTCCACACACACAAATGGTGTGTATTCTTGCACCAGGGCTATAAATTAATGTTTTTGTGGGAGCCTGTTGGGCTGGAAAGGATGGGGGGGGGGGGGGGGGGGGGGGGTGTATAGTGGCCAGGGGCCAATTAAAATACAGATGTCTGACTGTCGGTGTAATTCCATTCAGCCATGATTTACATTCAGAACAGTCACCCAAGCCTGCCACTCTACGCTCAGGAAATCGAAGCTGACTCCAACCTAATGAGAAAAGTGAAACTCCTGAACTTTTAGGAGACTCTTGTCTGAAAGGAGCACTACAACTTTGGCCATAATATGAAAGCCCTTTCTGCTAATCAACCATTGACAGGAGAGACCTGTGCATTGGGAGCTCAGCAAACAATTCCACTTGGCACTGCTGGTGTGAAAAACACGTGGTGGGAAAGTTGCCTTTTGTTAACAATGGAGCTTGGCAGCCTCTCCTCAGGATAAGCTCTGTCAAATAGGTTACCTCCCTTGAAGCAACATCTTCAAGAATAAGCAAGAATTATATTGTATATCAGTGAACTGAAAAGACCAAGATATTCTTTTTGTTTTAATCATTTTTCATTATTAAAACAAGTTTAAGCTTACAATCCATATGACTGGAAACAACATTAAAGAGTACAACCTCAATTTCTGCCTCTCAGAAAGGATATTTTTTAAATGCAAAGTATGGACCTGAGGCACCAGGATCATGGCCGTGCAGCAGAGAAGAAGAGGTGTCGTGATGGTATAAAGTTAGCAGAGTTAAGTTTGCTAGTTTGGGTTCTCCTTAGTTTAGGTCAGTGGTTTGGGGGGCGTGAGTAGGGCTCTATGATTTCCACTCCAATACACACCAATGTAAAAATGTGAGGAAGACATCTTTACTGAGTGTGAAATTAAGTTGTCTTTTTTAAATATAGCCTGAATGTGTTAAAGATCTGGAACTTTAAAGTTTCGATGGAGTTTCGACGTGAATGTAGGAATGAATAGATAACTTTCATTCATTGAACAGGACACTACTGTAACTGGCTGTTTTGAGATATTCTGAATCAGATTTAGCATTCAAGACGAGCTCTTCTGGTTGTAACATGTATGTTTGCTTACTACTGTTACTGTTTACGACACATGACTGGCATAGACACGACTGACATATGAAAACAGGGCTGTGGGAGCATACATGTGGGAACATAAGGCTGTGGGATTATAGGCACGCTCCCCTTGTAAACAGGTTCATCCCATGATTTATGATGAAATACTGTTGCAAAAACATATTTGCTTCCAGCACTCGCACCAAAAAGTGTATTTCCCGAGAATGTTTTCTTTACCAACCGTCTAACTGCCTTCTAGCTGGTTTTGAACAAAAAAAGTGTTTCTTTTGTGCACGACACATTGTAAAATCACTTATATCACAAGATACCGTCAAGCATTTATGTGACTATCTATACAGCATAAAAGCAGAGTTCCTCATCAATGTGGAGTGATGGTTTAACTTTCATAGGCACTTAGTCAAAGCATTGATTTGGTCAGAACAAGACATAAAGCAATGTGGGAACACATTGTGCGCCACTTGTCGATAACATTAATCATGTATATGGAAGAGAACAGGATATGTTGTGTCTATGGCAATAACTCACAACTATCTTTACCATCCGTTGCTTTATATAAGTACTTTACTGTAACGCCCCTGTCCCCCAAATGACTCGGCAATCTTTCCCGGCAAAAGCGGCCTTGTCGTTTACACCCAGCCTCCCGTGCAAATCAGCCCCTGCTTTTGATTCCCATTTTATAAGGAAAGGTCAGTGCGGCGGTGATTTATAATATGTTCTTCTGTAAATTCCACAAGGTAATCCATCAACGCGAGAAAAAAAGAGGGAGCTCTGTAATAAAAAAGGTGCTTTCTCGAGATCCTGTGAGTGAATACACAGGATGGGTTTTATTTATATGCATCGGATATTTGTAAATCAACCAAAACCGTCTGCACAGGAAAACCAGCAAATCTCCTTCAAGACAAAAGAAGTTCAGGAGACTCATTTCTGTCTGACATCTGTTTATTAATTTTTCTTCTATCCATGACCAGTGCCATCATTGTAGGTGTTGCCAGCCATTCTTCTGCAGCTCAACCAGCTGTGACAAACAGGATACTCTCCTGTCGGACAATGCAGCCAGGAAGCAGACTCTCGTCCCCGGAACCCCAGAGGGTTCATCTGGGCCACGGTGGCACAAGTACTCGCTGATCTTTACGCTTAAGATGTGCAAGTCATACTCCAAAATAGAGGAAGCGCACAATGCTGTTGGAATTCTGTGCTGGCTCTCAAAACAATGGCCCTGACCTAACCTCTGGCGTAAATCATCAGAGGACTTGACTTGCTATGGAGAACAAAGAGGGCAGACCTTATGCGGTGTTTTCTTCTTCACAGTCAGGGGAACCGAGCCGACTTTGCTGGCCAAGCCCCTGCACTTAGAAAAGAGGAAACTTAAAAACTGTAAAAGTGGTGGAACTCTTTCCGACTCTTTTGCTTGCAGACATGAAGAAATTACCTCCTGTAAGATTTTCCCTGTGTTGCACATTCCTGCTTGTGGGCGGTTTTAGGATTAATGCCAATGGGTGACTTGTCGTATTGATCAAGGAGGAGAGCGGCTTCATTGTGGAAAGCCAATCTCCAAACATAATATGACCCCCTTTGGATGGAAGAACCGAGGCCCCGCTTTGGCACCATATCCCACATCTGAGCACTGGAGCGTGGGCCATTTCTTCCCTCCTTCATTCCCTCCGCCGCCCCACGCTGTGCGGAGACGGACAGACAGCGACAGCGGTGAGAAAGGACTGAAGGGAGGCAATTCTGAGGCAAGCCTCGTCTGTAATAAAAGGGGTGATCAAACATGTTCTGTGCCTGTGAAAGAAAATATTATGTTAGAGAACGGCAGAGCTGGGGTGATGTAGGAGGGGAAGAGCCAGTTACGTGCCAATTTTAGTCCTCCAGTGCGATTGCTCCGATTGGGTTTCAGGGATGGTTGTGGGAAATTAAAAACAAATGTGCAGCTTTTTTTGATGCACCACCTCTCATGTATCCTTCTCTCTTTTGTTTTTGTGCTACTCTCTCGCTGTCCTGGCTGCTTTTGAAGATGGAAACATTCCTCAAATCCCACTGAAATCAGAGGCTGCACCGAAATACACACTTTTCCCATAAACCAGTACGCAAAGACTTTCCCTCAACAAACAAACAGAATTACCATGGAGACAATGGGCCTCATTTAACAATCTTGCGTGAAAACGGGCGCAGATCTGAGCGCAGATTTGGTCTTACGACAGGACACACGTGCGATTTATGAAACGTTCGTATCTGACCAATCTCAGCGTACGAATGAGCGGGCCTTGATAAATGCGGCGGCTGAATTCGATCGTCATTAACATGTTACGCCCATAAATATTCCTGTTTCGGAGGCCTCGCCCACTGAGGTCAAACATGGAGAGACGAAACATGGGTAAGAAAAGAAACTTTTCTGACACGGAGATCGGCATCCTGACATCGGAGGTGGAACACAACAAGACAGTGCTTTTTGGCAGCCTGGAAGGGTGGCATAAAAGGGGCTCACAAAAACGCTGTCTGGAAAAAGATAACGGAGGCAGTCAACAGCGTTGCCGCAGAGGAACGGACTCCAGCTGAGGTTTGAATATAATTCTCAATAACTTAACCCATGCCTAACGACTTAAATGAATCTTTTCATCCGCAGCCTAAAAGCTTATGTCTGCTAACTGATCAAAACAATTCTTTACATTTAGGTCAAGAAAAAATGGTCGGATATGAAGCTGGCCACCAAGAAACGCTTTGCTGCGTTTAAACGCAGCATCAGGCAGACTGGAGGAGGCCAAACAGACTCCAGCCTGATCTTGACGGGGACGGAGGAAAAAATTGCCTGCTTAATTGGGTCGGAGTCGATCTGTGGCATAAGTGGTGGAGGTGACACAGATCCCTGCGGTCACTGAAAACGCGCTCACGTCTGACACGCGCGTATTGTTCCTCCAAAATAAGCAAGTCTGCCATCATCAAGACTTGATAACTGTCAAAGCATCTGTTTAAATAGGGGAATGAATAAACATCTGACCAACCACAGTGGAACGATGATTATCTCAACAGGTGCTTTCATTTTTGTTCCAGTTCTGTCACACCCATCGGACAAAAACAAAAACAATTACACATTGTTGCCTTTAGTTAATTTGCAAACACACATTTCTGCTTGTATTTATGATTCTTTCACATTTTAATGTGTAATAATTAGTTGTCATCTTAGGCTATTTATCCCATTGTTTAATTTTTTGAAAGTGGTATCAGTAAAAACATGGGCTTTAAAAGAAATATTTTCGTTTTAATAATCCGTTTTGATCTGTTCAAAATATGTGACTGCTTATGCTTAATGACAGCTGAGGTTTGTTCATTATTTTACGCCAGATTTTGCTGTGCTGCACCGCAAATCCACAGACTCGAATTTGCGTACACGAGCTCCGACCTGACGTGAGATCTGATCGCAGCTTCCGCTTACGTCCAAATTGATAAATGCCGAAGTTTGCGTGGAAATGGTCGTACGCACGGTTTTCGGTCGTACGTTCGTTTGATAAATGAGGCCCAGTGTCTTTCTGCTGTCTCCCGAGGCTCGAGAAGGAGTGAGGGCAGGTATGTAGAATTTCTATTGTCAATCAAGGAGGAGAAATCATGAAGGTCATGCGGAGAAAACAGCCTTGAATGCTTCCTCGAGCGCTCCTTCCAATTTATTTATGTTAGTCAGTATTGTTAACACATGTTCCCAAAGCAAACACACACACACACACACACAGTACCTACACCCAGCTGACTCAGCAGGACGGCGCTGATGATGCCTTCTCCATGGCGAGAACACGTGTGCTCCGAGCTGACTGGCATTCAGTGTGCGGCGAGATGACATCATCCCCAGGGCGCTAATGATCGGGTGACCTCTTCCCACTGGCTGCGCCGCCTGCCGAGCAGATGCACAGCAGACCTCGGTCTCCTTCGTTGGACTCCCGTACTTTATCGACCAAAAGCAGTGCTCCCGCATAAGACCGCATCGTCTCTGGGATCTGAATTCATTTAATAGCAAACCCACATCAGGGTTCAAGGAGGAGGGAGGTGGTGTGAGAGGAGCTACCAAGGGAGACGGAGCAGCGGGGGAGAAACACATTACGCCATCTTTCTCTTGTTTTATTGAGGATTGTCTTGCCCCCTTTTGTGACATTCAACAATAGCTCTGTTCTCTGAGAGGAAGCTCTACCTTTATCTGCTGAAATCACAATTCCCCCGCGGTACCACAATGGCAAGAAAGCAAGCCCCCTTCTTTTATTTAATCTCATTTGTCACTCAGGTAGGGTGACCGGCGTAGCAGGGAATCTCTCCTCACTCGGAATTCAAACAAAGACATGTTTGCATGCAAGTCCCCCCCCCCCGTCCTCATCCTCTTTTGATACAAGGACGTAGCCATCACACTCAGAAGACATTGAATAGACGAGGCAGTGACAGCCGGGGCTCGAATGTGCTGCGGCAGGATATGGTAATGTGAACCAAATGAGTCTCATACGCATGGTGAGTGGCCCTCGAGACAGATCCCTTCCTATGAAAAGGGTGTTGAAACATACGGTAATTGCTTTCAGTGTCGTTTGGCAGTGGTGCACCTCCTGACTCCGGGAGCTTTTTATAGATGGGGTAATTCTCCATTATTCTGCCAACGTTACGTTTCAAAGGAGAGGGGCGCGAACGGGGAAAACCAGGGGTGACTACGCACACTTAAAAACTTGAGAAGTGATAAAAACAATGAGGGAGGGGAGAGAAGGGGGGTCATGGAAATAATTCATGTGCTAGTTTGAGCAAGGCACAGGAGAAGCTTTGTGAAGCAGGAGCAAACAGGGCTTTTAGTTTTCTATTTTTTTTGGAGAGGAATCAAATATGTAATCTTTTAAAAGAGCCCTGGCAGCCGTGTGCTTGACGGTTATACTGCAAGGTAATCAGGTAACAAACACCGAGTGCTACAGCAAACATGGCGGCCTCCTGTCTTCTCCCTCTGAATTATTAACAGGACTGCAGGGAACAGCAGCTGGTGAGTTGAGGAAATGAAAAAACATTTTAATGCGAGTTTTGCGAAGCGGCTTTGGAATTTTTCCTCGGCTACCTTCCACATCTCTGACACACATCTGAGCATTCCTGCGCTGGCCGTCTCCAGACGGGAAGGAGGTGTCAGCCTCCTTTTCATGGTCAAACTGATTTGTGGTGAGATTTTTGACACATGACGTGGTGAATCAGTCAGGCAGACCAACAGTTTTGCTGACGAATGAAGTGCCTCTGCTCCTACGTCTCCTCCACCTCCACATGTCAGCCCCCCCCCCCCCCCCCCCCGTGAAGACCAACTTTATGAGTTTAATCCTACTGCCATCAGCTGTACAGTTTTGAAGCCACGAGTTTGCCATCTTGGATTTTGTCCGTCGACATTTTAACACAAGCAGCAGAGCGGCCGCCCGAGCAGCAACCTTACTGGATCTGGATTCTGGTGTGAAGCTGCTAACAAAGCTTCACATTTTACAGCTTTGTGTAAAAGGCATCTTAGTAGCTAACTGCGTTGGTAGCGTGGTAGCGATGGTAGTGAGGTCGGGTAATGACATGACACGTTATTCATAAGGTAGTCCCGCCCTAAAGCATACCCTGCACTCCAAGACAAATCTATTAAACTATGTTTTAATATGAAGGAACTCTCTGTTTCGACTTTTCAAAGGTGTTTTAGATGCATTTTTAACTCTGCATTCAATTGTGGGAGCGAGAAACTTTGCTAGTGTGAAAGTTGTCGGAGGCAGCGAGGCTAAAACTTTAATTTGCTTTTCAGATTTAGAGAAACCTAAAACAGAAAAAGATCAATAAAATGTTTTATGTTGAGGAGTTAATGTTAGCTAAGTATGGTTTTACTTAGAGATGTTCAGCTGTTGTTAACCATATGAACCGTTGACGTTACCAGATGGAGACTCATCACAGACACAGAAGTTTGATTGTGTCTGTGAATGGCACAGGCTATATACTGTAGATCTATGTAATTGATAGTATAGGTTTAACAGAAGTGTATGTGAATGGTACAGAAGACATCCAGTAAAGGATGGAACTTTCTGTTTAAGCGTTTAGTATTTTGTAATTTTTTTTGTAAATTTGACAAAAAAGATGCTGGAAATTTCCTGCCAGGGCATTATCTGTTTTTGACAGTTTTGTATTACAGTGTGCTTTCTGGTCTGGTGGACTCTAAATGGACCATAATGCACTAAATGAAAATCATGCTGGATTGAAGAAGACTTGAAACTAGAGATTGAGACCATAAACTCATGTTTACTGAGAAAATACATCAAGAGAGAAGTAGGCTCACTTTCTCATAGACTTCCATGCAATCAGACTTCTTTCTTCAACCAGAGGAGTCGCCCCCTGATGGCCAGCAGAGATAATGCAAGTTTAAGGCACTTCATTGTTGGCTTCACTTTTCAGAAGCAGAGTTTTCCGCCTGGACGGCTGTTGCATCTTGTCACAGCTTCAGGGGGAAAGTCTTGCCACACACCATCAGTCTGTGGTTGCTTCTTGTGTAATGTCACCATGTGTCACTGTGTTGGTGTAGCACTGCAGCAAAGAGTCCTTGTTTTCAGGAGCTTGTGTACATGTTATTCTCCTCCTGCTTGCTGCTTACACAACGATGGCATTGAACTATCCCTTTTTTTTTCAGAGAATCAGGAGTAGAGAGCAGAAGAGCCTGCCAGCTTCCTCCGAGGCTGCAGTCACGGATAAGTGAAGTGCAGCTCCTACAGAAATGCAGACTGGGAGTCAGGAAGCATGAGAAGACACCAGAGTGACACATTTTTATCAACTCATACATACTGTCAGAGAGATGGGCAGGCAGATAATACAGCCCATCTCCATCAGTCATGGGGCAATGATAAAAATGCCAAAATAACTGATTCCCAATATTATCCTGATAATCATCAAAATATAATTACAACTCTTAAAATGGCAGCAAAACATTCTTGAATCACTTTACATTTAGTTTAACTAATATGTTTATTGCGTCACAGACATGTCTATTCTAGAGAACATCCTGTATTTCCTGTAATGTTTCTTTTTTTTCCAATCAGGCTCTATTTCCCCTTCTTGACCATGACAGTGAACACCCAATATCCTGATGATGGAAATTCAACTTATTGTGAGTCTATTTTGTATCATGATAGCCAATAAAACCCTATATTGTCCCTTCACTAGTGTCAGTTAAACTTTATATTTACTAATTCCAGAGTAGTTTATTAGTTCATTTCAACAATTAACACAAAATGTGCAGTGAATGGAAACATTTGAAAAAAAGCACTTACTGACATGAGATGAGTTGCTCTAAGTGGCGTCACATGTGTGTCCTATATCCAAACTGCAGGATTGTGTCTATATGTTGGTATTCACACTGGAAAGGGAAATCATGAACACAGCCAATGTTTGAATGTGCCGTCACTGCTGGACAATGCAACGTGTGAGAGCTGCTCGCAGCTGGAAAAACACAACGTGAAGGAAATAAAACAATTATGAGGGAGCGATGAGACAGCTGTGGAAAAATCTTGTGCAGGCTAATAATCAGCATTAGATCCCGAAAAAACAAGTATGAGTTTATGAGTGAAGTTTGATTTTCAGCCCCATTTCTAATTCAAAGTCAATTTATATCTTATGTTGCACAATCATCTTTCCTGTAGATTAATATTTTGTATACAAACTGCAAAACCATGTCTGTACTAGGGACGGAACAATATGGGGATTTATCGCAGATCACAATAAAAAAACACTCAATAAGTTCATGGTGAATCTCCATTGTCATTTCACATCATTCTAAAAGATGTCTTGCTCACTATCATGGCAGACAAATGAACATTAGAGTCAGATTTTTTTTAAAAGGCCTCTAGGAATGATCATGTTGCTAATTTATACATTCTTATTAATTTGTCCTCGATGATCTACCATGCTAACAATGCAGTTAGCTACTAAGTTGACTTCAACACTTGGCTGTAAAGTTCACCTTGAATTATGAAGCTAACTGTGTTAGCAGCTTCACAGCAGAATCCACATGGATGTCCTACGTTCTCTTATTTACAGTTTATGTTCAAAACTCATATAAAGTAGGATGTATGTGTTATTATAACAGCTGTCTCTGTAGTTTGTTTATCAGACATAGACTTGAAACTGCTGATGCTCTTATTATCAGAGGTAGATGTGGACTGTCTTTGTGGCCTTTAGGCTTCCTCACCTGCCAAATCCCACTTTAACTCCTGATGTCAACCTCATGGTGGTGCTACAGCAAAAGTCAGCAGATCATCGAGCTCATAAGGCTTCATCCTCTGGGGACAAAGAACGTCTTTGTCAGTCTATCCACTCGTTCAGGAGATATTTAAGTGGAGTGATGTTGCCGTCCCTGGAGCCGCGGTGCTCGTGAGGCTAAAAAGTACAACCAATCGGGCCGACTTAAAGACCTCCAGGAAGTAACATTGTGTAAACAAGTCATTTATAATCCTTTACTCTTGGGCTGCATGTTTTGCGGCAAAAGCTTATGTTTAACAAATTGCATTGTGGGAGCAGATTCAGCAAATATAGGATTTAGTTTAATAAGATATCGTAATATTAGGCTTGCTTTAATTGCAGAAAAGCTTTTTGAATTTTAATAGGTAGAGACAACAATCTCAAGAATAATTGAGGAATCTCTTTGTTCCCTCAAACTGCAGCAACCGAGCCCCTGAAAGAAAAACACTGTATTCGATAATCACAGCGTGTCAATTAAAGCTGAATGTGCAGCAAGATCCAAGGGTGGAGATCACTTCCATAATTCAAGGGCAAACTCGGCTGCATATCTTAGAGGTTTCTCTGTTGTTGTTGGGAAACGGGAGCACTCTTAAAAGCAGAAAATAGATAGTAGACTGGATGTCAGCGGCGGCTCAAGGCTGTGCTTTTACACTCTACTGCAGCCCAGCTGAAATAGGAAGACCGACATTAACTCCTCTTTGCATGCCTTAATATCACACTATTACTCTGGAGCTGTGAGAGAAGTGGAAAAGTGGAACAGTGTTTGTCGGAGAGATTGGTTTTACATAAACAAGGAGAATGACGAGGGAGACAAACAACTCGGCCGCCGGCTGAAAAGAAAGTACGAGTTGACCGGACTGATCAAAAGCTTGGCGTTCAGAGGAGAGTAGATCTCTCGGGCTTCGTATAGGATTTGACATGGATCCAGGTGAGAAGATGCCAAACTATCAAAACACAGCGTTTCCAGCTACTTTAAAACAGAAGAAGAAAACCTGACTGTTGAAATGTAAACAGCTCATGGAAGAGATGACTCACCGCAGCGGGCGATCTATCGCCTCCTTTTACTTAATTATATGCTTCTATTCAGTTGCACAGGAAGCTGCTCCGGACATTATCTTTCTTACCGACTTTAAAGAAAATGTGATTTCCTACGCATCCCCCTCCGAAATGTGAAGTCCGTGTTCATAAAAGCCTGACGACCTCTATGTCTTCTAGCAGTTCCCACCACCTCCATCACGGCGCTGCTATCTTTTCTCCACTTTATTTCTCCCAGATGCTATAAAGCTGTGCAGCCCCGCCGCCACCCAAGGTGACGATTAAAACGACACGCCGGCTCCGCAGTGAGGGATCTTGGGTAGGCGGCGGTGTCACGGCGGCCTCTTATCGGGACTCACCATTGACGGCTTGTCCGGGACTTGGACTGACTCTGCATGCACACATTCTCCTGTGCAGTCAGTTATTGCTCCGCTGGTTGACAAATGACAGGTCTGCATTTGTTTTTTTGCATTTATGTAAACGTGTATTGGCATGCATACAGAGTGTGTGTGTGTGTGTGTGTGTGTGTGTGTGTGTGCACTCTGTTTCCTGTCAGGCTCAGGAAAGCACTGCTGTGGGCTTATTGAATGTTGGTTCAGGCCTGCAGGGAGGGAGCGCTCAGGCTTCCTTAATCACAGCACAAATGCCTTTATTCATCTTCAACAGTGCAATTAATTCTGGTGCCGGTGTCAGAACCTTTGGGGAAATCTGACCTGTTATTGCCTCTCAGTGCCGTGCATGTTCTTTCTCCGGTGCCAGACAGGCATTCAAAACACATTTCAAGAGTAATAATGTCTTCACATGCACAGCCATCACAGAGACCCACTGAAGTCTCTTTCTTGTATTGTATAGAGCTGTTCATTCTGAACTCGGTTGTTGTATAAAAAGCTCAAAACATTATTAAAATACTATTAAACACTTGGTCGACTCCTGAGTGGTTTGCCCCATAAAAAGTACAAATTGTTAATCTGCATTAAAATGACAATCACAAAATCAATAAGGATAGGCCTGGTGTTAGTTTAGTTTCATTACATTTTTGTTTTTAATAAATCCCTGTTTCTGGTAGCATTTGAAACATAGGCCCAGTTAAGGCGTGATGGTATTTATGGCATTTAATACACAGGAAAACAGCAGTTATATTTCTATTTCACTGGCAAATTAATACAAATTCTAGAATTTTTACAGCAGCTGTGTTTGTGGAAAAGAAACGTAATAATAATACTGAACTACCACCTTTTCTTTCAAATCACTGCACAACAAACTGATTATAAGATGAACTCACACACCGTAGAAACTACTTATTAACTGTTTTCCCGTAATATGCTGACAAATCTATGATTCATTTTTGATGTTGCAATAAAACTGACAAAAACTGGTTTCTAATTGTGTTCAGTGTATTCAGAATTGGTAGGGCTGGAAGAAATTATCGCAGATCAGGATAATAAAAAATAACACTCAAACATGTTGCACATTTTTTTTACTACTTTATTTAAAATGGTTTGATTATTTGTTTTTCACTAAAATAGTTTTGCTATTGCCATGCCATTTTAAGTTAAGTATATTTTGGATAATTATCAGGGTCATATTGTGTATTATATATTTTGGTGTGAATATATATATATATATATATATATATATATAGTGATTCACAATATGACCTTGATAATGATATATATATACATACATATACATATATATAGACACACACACACACACACAAGCACACTTTTTTTAACTGATCAAAGGAGTCATGAATGAGGAAATACAGCTTTCTCTTTGTTGAAGAATCCCAGCTATTCTGAGTTTGTCATCAAACACTCATGTTATCGCCAAACAAGGCCGGCACCACGTTTTTCCACTCCACTCAAAGTGAACGTCTGATGTAAAATATCATCAAGTCAAGAGGATCATTCTGGATACAATTAAACAAAACTTTCCAGGCTCGCAGGATTTTACAACGCTGTCCTTGTGATCCTCTGGCCAAGCGGAGGAGGAGACTCTGATACACGAGCTCTTTGAGACCTCCGAGCTGCCGCACTGTTTCTCAGGGTGAATCATAACACGGATTGATTTAAACCTGAAACAAACCAGATGCAGCCGCAGCAGTTATGAATAACTGGGTGTATTAGCGGGCCCAGATTTCTGGCCATACGGCTTCAATAACCGCCATAATCACCAGTTCTCTTCATATTAAAGTGCTTAAGGAGGATCATACAAGGTTATTACATGGGTGTGTTATTTATAGAAGGTGATGTGCTGGAGTTTATCAGTGCTAACTGCCATGGTCCAGGCTATTGAGATGCTTTAGAAAGTGCAGAGCAGAACATACAGCTCCATGGAATGTTGGGTATTAGGCTCACATGATGACTTACTGAACTATTTGGGTGTTGACTATATGTCATATGAATGACGTTGTATTAGGGCGACTGTAGGAAAAAAAAGACTTTATTAACTTCATAAAGTCACAAATTTCCTACTTTATTACCGTGCTATTACCGGCATATATGCTAACTTCCCATGAATGTGGCATTTATTTCTCTAATGAATCCATCACAACGCGTGACAGCGCCTTGTTAAGGTCCTAAGGGCGATGGCCGTTTATGACAACAAGTGAAAGCTACCGCTAGCATCTTAGCCCATCCGCCCGAGCAATAAACATCCATAAGACGACAATTTGGCCCATATAAAAAACCTCTCCCTTGTTTTTTTTTTCTTCCTACAGTGGCCCAAATACACCGTCGTATAAATGGGTGTTTACATGAACAAAAATAAACCTAGTTGGGTATCGACTCATATGCGTCTCCAATCTAAAGATTATAATGTTCATCTCTCTCTCTTCAGCATGTTATGGACCATCATCTCGTTCATCATTGTTTTTCTATATCGTCAGTCGGGGATTTTCGATACTGACTCATCTGAACACACATGCAGATTCAAGCTAACAGCCTCCCCGCTGAGCCGAGTGCAACTCCAAGTATTGCATGTCACTAACCAATTAGCTTCTCAAAATCCCCCAGCTAGAGCTGTTAGCCAAAGTGAGCGCGATGGGGAAACAGATCCTTTAGCCTGCAGCAGTGTACGAGTAGCACACACAAGTGTTGATCACAGTGTAACAAGCAGTCAGAGGGACGAAGGCAACGTGAGCCCAACACAAACCATTTGTAGCTGTGTATCTTTGGAATCATCTGTTTGGTCACACCGGTTGTGTTTCTTTGCTTTAGCCTCCAAGATTAGCAGAAAGTAAATCCCATTTCCACATGTTAAATATTTGCGACGGTGTTTGGAGTGAGTGGGAGCCGGCGGCGGGTTTAGACAGCGGACAGGACAAACATCAACAAGCAGCGGCGGCGACTCCCGCGGGACGCCGCGTCTGCGTGGGAGCGGTCGCTGTGCAAACATCTGCATGCGCCGGTCATTAGCGTGCACGCGTGTCTGCCAAACATCTGGGCTCACCTCCGTGTTTGAACATTTACACAGTACACACGGGTCAAAACAACAACTGCCTAATAAGTCATTTGGCATGAGTTTATGAAAGTGTCAGCATATGTTCCCCGAGTGCTAATCGTTATTTATCTTCCATCGCTTCACCTTCCTGCGTCCTTCCTGATGACCCTGTTTGTATCTGCTCCCACTAAGGACGCTACGGCCTTTACATTTACATCAGAACGAAGGTGATCAGAACTTTTTTCTTCTTTTTTAATCCCAACCCCGATCCGCCTCTCTTTTCAGGCACGTGATTCTGTTCAGCGGCATGCACCCGACGTGTATAAAAGACATTTTTCATCTTGCTGCTGTCGTGGCACAGATCCCACTCATTCCCTCATCTCTTTCTAATTATGCAGCTCTACGTATTTTAAATTGCTCCATAAAATGTGTTTCATGTAAAAAGTAAGGGTGCAGAACCCAATTAGCACCAGAGCAATGAGAAAGCATGCTGTTCCTGCTCAATAGAGTCGATTATAAGTGGACGTGAAGGTGTGTGTGTGTGTGTGTGTGTGTGTGTGTGTGTGAAATGGGCCACGTGGGACTCATCTCCACCTGAATTGATGAAATCACATCAGCCGGTGGCCGGGCCATATTTTCACGGGTATTAGGAACTGGTATTTAATTGCAAGCAGATTCAGTAAATTGATTTTGATTTAAGTTGACCTACAAATGTGGCATTTACTAAGAGCATGAAATAGCTTTTTAAAAGCGCCGTTCTCCAGGATCAGTCATTATTCTGCACTCATGGTATATACATGGTATATATTCCCTTCATGCTGAACAACGCTGTCCTTTAAGGGAACGCCTCCCACCGTGATAAGCACACGCTAGGATGAGAATGCTAAACAGTAAAGTAAGTTATTCCCATCGGTAAAAACAACATGATCATTACTGAGATAATTGTCTGGGTATGCAGCAAATTATAGTAATAATAATAATAATAATAATAATAATTAATCACCACACTCTTTTTGGTCCCAACCAAAATGACTAATTTGGTCACCAAGTAATCCATAACATTTTCCACCATTTTGTGCTAAACTGCCTGCATACAATAGGTTCCTGGGGAGAAGGCACTGATTTGTGGACTATTATATCATGAAGTCTCCAGTTCAGCATTTTGGCCATCGCCATCTTGGTTTGTGATTCCTGTACTTACATCAGCTACCGACCAATGTCAAGCAATACGTCAGAGTGTGTGTTCTTGAGAGCCAATCAAACGGGCAGGATGTGATTTAAAACCACTGAGAAACGCATCACAGTACAGAAGCTGGATGCTCTTTCAGCTCCACTTTAAGGAATGCTGTTGTTAAATATTAAGAATGTTTGAACAGAACGCTCACGATGATGGACGTCACCACGGCCGACCCGCTCTGTACTTTGTGTGACCTTCATCTTCTAATGGAACTGGAGAAACCTTATAACAAACTCATTCTTTAGTTGCCAGGAGAACAGATTGTTCTTAAAGTCACAGTTTTGTTTCCTGTAAAAATGGTTCATGCCTTCTTCTAGCACCAGGGGAAGAATCACCGTGGCGATTACTGATTCCAACATGCTGCTTGGTCTCTCTCACACACACACACACACACACACACACAGATAAGTTGTAGTTTGCCATTCTCAGGCTGTGCGTTGTCAAGGACTGCTTCGGCTATTGATTTCCACTCTTCAATAACTAATGCCTCTCCTGACCTTGGCTACATACTAAGGAGAGTTTCGGCTGGTTTAGAGTGGAGGGGGGGGGAGCATCAACAAACAGAAGCGATTAAATCTCCAGATCTCAATGAGCCATTTAGGCTCCTCTCTGAGCGTCTCCATGTAAGATGAATCGTTTCATCTCAGCTGCAGATGAGTACGAGTCTCTCTCACTCTGCAGCAGCGAGGGACTACCTTTTTATTCCAAATCTGTATGCTAAAGATCAAACATGCTATCTACTTTGTTGATACCTTTACATTATAGTGTAAACACCTGATTTCAATTCCTGTTACCTTGGAACTTCTATATGAAAATACCTACAAATACAACAATTTATTCATCTCGGCTCTTTTCACATGAAATTGAATAAATAAAGAAAACCACCTCCACATTCCTTCCTCGCCATTTGTGTCTGTGAGACAGGAGCAGGTCACTCATGTTAATCACGTCCTTTCAGTCTTTTTTGCCTTCGTTTTGCACCTCACTTCCCTTTGCCACTCCATCCGCAGGTCAACAGCACTATTGATTTACAGCCCTCACCTAATCACTTAGGTAACATTTCCCTGGCGGCTGCTTTTTCCTCCCATGATTCATAGCCAAGCAGTGAGATCTCCCAGTTGCCACTAATTAAGCGTAAGGTCAGCCTTTAATCATCACCTGCTTGTGCAGCGTGAGTGGCTGCCCTCGCTGATCCCACGCCTGGATGAAAAGCTCCAATCTGCTGCGAGATGAAGCCTGTTGTGACGACGAGGGGAAAAAGAGCAGCGACGAATAATTCGGAGTTCTGTCATTCCGGTGGCTTGAAAGACGTCCATTTTTGTTATTGAAGAGTAAGAATGCGGAGGAGATTTGATAATTCATGCTGACGTGAGCAGGTGTTTGACTGAATCATCTTTCTAACCTTCCCTGCTTCTTCTACGCTACACGCCCACACATGCACCTATTCCCACATGACCAACGACTTCTGCTTCCAGTCATTCTCATCAAACTAAATTACAATTGGAAAATGACCGTCTTCCCCTCAAATATCACTGCAGATATGCCTTTTCAGGTTTTTTTTTTTTAAGTAATCAAACGGGGACTTCCTTATACAGCGGTGGAAATGTGCATCCATTGTTTGATCCAACTGGTTGTTGTTGTCTTTCAAATTTGACTTTGATGTGATGAATATTAAATTGATTCTCTGTGGAAATGTTTTTTAGGCAACACATTTGATTTTTTTCTTGACTTTAATTATATCAACTATATTCTTAAAGTTACAAGATTGATCACAAGAATAAATTCATTCTAATTTCATCTTGGTCAGCAGGAACAGGAACACTCAAACACCTTCAAGATCCCGCTTGGCTAAAATTTAAAAAGAAATCACTAGAAGGTTCTAGCCAGGTGGCAACCCTCGGTTCAGAAAAGTAAAACCAAAGTTCGAGTTCCTCCAACTTGCATTCTCTCTGTTGGCCATCAGGGGGCGACTCCTCTGGTTGCAAAAAAAGTCTGATAGTATAGAAGTCCTACTTCTCTCTTGATGTATTATCCCAGTAAACATAGTAAACATGAGTTTATGTCTCAATCTCTAGTTTCAAGTCTTCTTCAATCCAGCATGATGTTCATTTAGTACATTATGGTCCATTTAGAGTCCACCAGACCAGAAAGCAGGGGATGCTTTAGGGGCGGGGCTTGTAAATGACATTTAATTACCATGGCTTCACTACCAATGCAGGACGCTACTAAGTTGACTGTAACACTTAGCTGTGAAGTACTGCTCAGGTGGCCGCTCTGCCGCTCCTGTTCATCAGATCCTCCACAGTCCAAATATGGTCACTGCTGACTCTGAGGCTTCAAAACTGTAGTCCACAAACCGATGGCCAAGTCCACTTTTCATACTCAGTCTATGTTTGATTTAAAGTATGACCAACAGGAGATTTCCAAAAAAAGTCCCCTGTTGGTGAATGTGTAAAGACGACTAAGTCCACCGTTGAATAGGAAGGTAAGTGAAAAGACACACACACACACACACACACACACACACACACGGGTATGCATATTATAGTGACTACCCAACCCATTCCCACTGACTTTTATGTGCTATAAGTGCCACTTTGGTCCTATGTGTGATGATTTAACCGCTTTCGACACTCCTTTTGCCAAGAACCGCCACTCCTCCTATACCTCATCTAACAACCACATACACACACGCATATAACTCTATAATGAGTGACTGTAGGTAGGAATGTAACCTTTAGCAGCATGTGTGTGTGTGTCTGTGTGTGTGTGCGTAGAGGGAGCCACAGAGTGGTCTTTTTGGAGATATTTCTGATCCTCTTAGTGGAAGTTCTCTCGGGATTCAGCGTTCCATGGAGAGGTCAGAGGTCACGGTTGGCTACGGAGGTGATTATTGTTGCTGGGGATTATTCTCTCCTGGGATTTCTAATAATAGCGACATCTTCCTACGTAACGCGAGGCCACCGCTGCTCCAGCACATGTCATTAACTACAGTCAATATCCCCACACACGCATGACACGTAGCGGCCTGCTTGGTCATTAACAACCCAAGCTGTGTGATTGTTCCTTTCAGACAAATTCATGTGCCATCATTTATTATAAGCCACATTTGCTGTTGTTTACCTCTTAGCATGCCTCGTAGTCTTTCCTTGATAAATGGAAGCTAACATAGGGGAGCGATACACTTCCAGGAAGATTACTTTTTGATTTTTCTCAAGCTTTGAAAATTGGGAGCAAATCTGGCGGTTGAAATTGAACAGAAAATGTTTTGCTGGAAAACAGATCTCCTTCAACCTCCACTGAGTTCATGGAGTTTGGAAACAAATCTTAGCTCGCTTCAATCGTCATTTTCAGGAGGTCAAACGTGTGCTTCATGGAGGAACGATGCGTGAAGGGAGTATTTACTGGCCACTGGCCATCACAGTCATCTCCTGCGGTGCCAGAACAAAGGGAAGGAAAATGCCCACTTGTGTCCTGGGTGATGCATGCCTGTGCAGAGGGTAATTGCAACAGGCACAAGGGGGGCGACTGTAGTGCGCGGAGGCAGCATCCGGCTGATGAAAGTGGCTGACAAAGCGGACAGACGGTCGGGGAGGCAGGCGTAGAAGTGGTCCATCCGCTGGAAAGAGGACCCGTGATGGATGGGGGTGAAGGAATGCCAGACTCCCTCCAAGAGATTGAGAGCAATTTTCCCAGTGCCAAAGTGGCAGAAACAAATGTGTGAGATAGAGCACAGGTCGCATTGTTATAGACTCCCAGACACTGATGGCTTTTCAGCGGTGTGGCCCCTTTGGGAGGTCTGGGAGAGCTGGCTGACTGAGTGGATGGCCGGTTGGCAGCCTGTCTGGGTGCTGGTAGAGGCTTACATCTGGCTGTCGGGACACTTCAAAGCCTCCCAACGAAGCTCGGATCCGGCCAGTAGTAAGCGCATGATGTCTTCATAATTAAGACCATTTTACTGGCAAAGGCCACGGGGGAACCTTTTATTTATTCATTTTCTTAAAGCAAAAAATCCATACTAAAAAGCACATGTTTTGATCCTGTGATCTTAGAAAGCTGAGCCAATCTTCAAACCCCCCAAACTAGAACCAGGAGAGGCAGCAGGCAGGAAATCATCACACTTTGCTCAAATTGAGTGAGAATGATTTGGCGGCCGCTGTGACGGATGGTGTGGGTGACTGCTGCGTGAATACCACATCAGACTTGTTACACTCAAACTCAGGCAAGCACAAGAGATACAATTACTCCTCAATGTGAAATTCTAATGAGAAATCAAACCGCCTTCGGACTGATGAGAGATTTACTTGTGTGTGAAGGTTCTCTGTACAGAATTCAGAGGAAATCTTGCTTTTAAAAAAGGAGCGTTCCAATAAAGTGATGTCAATCCCTGAAGTCAGCAGACTGTTCTCACTATTCTATTATTTGCCTTTTACCTTCCTAGTCATGATATACATCCACATATCCATGATGATCATTCATGTCATGGAAATATGTTGTGAAAGCACCAATAGTCAGCCCTACAATATCATTATCAAGGTATTTGTTCAAAAATATTGTCATATTTCATTTCACTTGGTGAAACCTGTAGTTGCTGGTGGAGATGCTGCGAATGTCTCACTAATAAACCTCTTAGTTTCAGGATGAAATCATATCAAAGGATTTAAATGTGTAGTTTTTGAATCTTTAATATGTATCAATAATATTCAATATGTATAATAAGCAAGCAATATTTCACTTCAAGTCTACATGTAAATATGACAGTCATAGTCATGAATCATTATCACTAATAACTAAGTCAATACTTACCAGGATCATGTGGGTGTATTCCAATTATATTTGATTCACGGTTGCTGGCAACATACACCCTGTCAGTCAGTAAAAACATAAAGATAATATGGTTTCATGTCTTGGAATTCCAATCTGTTTGAGTGGAATTTCCCTCTAAAACGATGCAGCTTTCACCCCACAAGACAAACGGATTCATTAGCCCTAAAAAATGAAAAATCAGAAATGTGCTGCAACCATTTCCTAGGTGATCGTCTCCATATTGCAAACCAATTCTATCTGGATTGATTTGGCCGGGAGACGTGTCAGTTCTCATTCATCTTTCAATTTGCAACTTGCGTCAGTGTGGGCCTTCGGCCTTACTTGAATCTGAAAAGGGGTTTGGCCAGTGGCCCGCATCCCGACTGCAACACCTCAGATCTGGCTGCCAAATCAACCATGTGATGTATTGATGCGCTGCAGGATTGTGACAACGAAGCGATAGATAGTGGGGCTGTCCGGAGCGGAGGAAGGGGTCCTCCTTTGTTCTCTCTGACATCACTGTTCTCCTGGTTGATGTCATGCCTTGGTGAATGTGGGCGCTGTTAAAGAGCCTGTCCTAATGTCTTCTCCTCTCAGAGACAGACAGGCTCCCAACAGCCTTTGTCTTGATGTAATTAATTAAGGCACTTCTTCCTCCACCAACAGGAAACAAAGGATAGATGGGAGGGGCTGTTTCCTGGAGCGTGGGGGGGTGGGCGTCCTCTTCCTCTCATCACAGTAGCAGAAGGTGCAGCAGATTAGGTGTCAGATGATATTTAACGTGAAGAGGGCCTGTCTCTCTCCCTGACATCCTCTCCTGGGCGCACCTGGCTGCACGGCGCCGATACTCCACCGCTCTCAATCCAGGTCTCATCAAATGGCACTCAAGTCGGCGAGAGAGAGAGAGAGAGAGTATAAGGCGAGGAGGGGGAACAAAGATAACGGGGGATGGAGGAAAGAGGCTGGAGAGAAGATGAGATGTGAGATGTGGAAGGGAAGTTATTAGCGGGAAGGGAAAGTGAGAAAGAATGGGAGATGTGAAGGAAATGCATGCTGGGATAGCAGGCGAGGACGGGACAGGAGATGGAAGCATAAAGATGGAGGCAGGGGATTCCTGGTCCTCCAGAGTCCTTGCTGAAGCCTACAGTAGCTGAATGTTTGTGACAGTGCGAGAGATAAGGGAAGGAGGAGGGGACGGCCGTGGAAGAGCTGTGAAATACACTCTGGGATGGAAATACCTCAGTGGAAATCCGGGAAGGAGAGAGCTGGCTCTCCTCAGATGTGCTCCCTGGATGGGTATGAGGAGCGGAGCTGCAGAGAGCGTGACAGGATGCAGGCCCGCAGGTCGCCGAATCAATTTAAATGCTGCTCCGCTCCTCCTTTCCCCCTTCCTTCTCCTCCTACTTTTTTTTTTCATCTTCCACTCGTTCAGCCTCGCTCACTCTCCTTCGCCCTCTACGCTTGGTTTATTCTGTTTTGTGAAGCACCGCGGGAGAGGAGAGCGAGAGAATACTCTGTGGCGGCCAGGATTACGGCTTTGCTTTGAACGGCGAATTTACAGCTCTTTACATGTGCGAGTGCTCTTTCTCTGCATCAATTAGCCGATGTGTCAGAAGGACATGAGGGAGACATGCACATCTAGTGTTAAAGTAGGTTGTTGCCCTTCCTCCCTCTCTAATTCTAGAAGAGTTTGGGGTAATATATGTTAGATCATAAGATGTACGTTGGTGAATGGATCGGTTCTCTGTAAATGCTGCTCTACAGTTTTACAGGTTTGTTTGGCCCAACACTTTGTCCAGATGGAACTATAACAACGTGAGCAGACTATTCTGTGCAGACGTTAAGGTTTCCCTGATAAGGACTTTGGTAATGCACATTTTCTCACCTGCCACCAAAAGGTTAGAAATTACAAGTTTCCAACCCTTTCCTGTATATATATATATATATATATATATATACAGTATATATATATATATATATATATATATGGGCTGCACGGTGGTGTAGTGGGTAGCACTCTCGCCTCACAGCAAGAGGGTCCCGGGTTCGATCCCCGGGTCGGCCCCGGGTTCCTTCTGTGTGGAGTTTGCATGTTCTCCCCGTGTAAGCGTGGGTTCTCTCCGGGTTCTCCGGCTTCCTCCCACAGTCCAAAGACATGCAGGATGGAGATAGGTTAATTGATGACTCTAAATTGCCCGTAGGTGTGAATGTGAGAGTGAATGGTTGTTTGTCTCTACATGTCCGCCCTGCGATAGACTGGCGGCCTGTCCAGGGTGTACCCTGCCTTCGCCCAATGACAGCTGGGATCGGCTCCAGCCCCCCCCGCGACCCTGAATACAGGATAAGCGGTAGAAAATGGATGGATGGATGGATGGATGGATATATATATATATATATATATATAGGGACTCCTGGTGAACTCCAGCTTCACAATCAGACTAAAGGTCTGAAAGAGAAGCTGATGAGAATTAACTAGCTAACATGCTAACTATACACTGAGTAGGGATGCACCGGTACCTGACTGGGTATCGGCTGATCTTAGCAGTGTTTTATTAATAAGCTGTATGTCTCCTCAGCAATGGTTCAAGCGTCTTCTATGTTCTCAGCATGCTGCGAGCAAATCTGGCAAGAACTTACACTGATAATTGACTACAAACGAAATATATATGTATACACACACATATATACACAGTAGGCCTACATATGATATGAAGGATCTACTTGTGATGAATGTTAAAACTCAAAGGAGTTTCAATTCACCGCATCACCTCCCACGTGAGCAAAGTTCAGTATATTTATCATTCACTGATACTTGTGATGTTTTTTAAAATAACATAGTTATTCAACCTATTTGTCAGCTGTGTCTAAACAGAGAGCGAGCACAACAAGCAGACCCACACACACACACACACACACACACACAGTAAGCAAACTCAGATAATGTTCTGGCTGAAATTTACCGGTCCATTTCCATCAAACCTAAAATGGAACATTCAGTAGATTTACAGGATGTCCTCCATAACATTCACACACACACTTCTGAAACAAACAGGAAATTGTATAGATTTACATATATGGTCATTCGCAGACACTTCCATCAGAGAATAAATGGCACTTTAACAAGATGAAAGTTTGATTTAAAACGAGTCTCCAAATATTCCTGGTATCTGATAACGTCAACACAAACTCTTTTCAACCCAAACAATACTGAGTGAACTAACAGAAGAATCAATGCATTTTGGTGGATGATGGCTGCTGCCTCTGACATATTTGGCGCACACACACACACACACACACACACACACACACAGACGGACAGATTATCTCAGCAGAAAACAGCAGAGGAGCAGAAGGGCTAGTTGACCGGTGCAGAGAAATGTGCTCCTGCTGTGAACAGGCGCCCCAGTACTCATGTGGCGACGCTTTGCTTGAACCCAGCTGAAGGAAACATCACGACTGACTTAAACTTTGCTTGCAGAACTTGTACGGACTCGTCAGAGTGCAGATCTCTGCCAGGTGTTCCTGTAACACTGACCACTGTACTGTGTGATTGCATGGGCTGGAAGGCAGAAAGCACACTTCATTCAAACTAAAAAAACAAGCAGAGAAGAATGCAGGTCAAATCGCCTCATCGGCTATGTTAACACAACTTTGGGTGCAGAGTAGGAGATAGGGAGGCTGGAGATTGTCTTATCCGAACCCTGGGGCTGGTTAAGGGTGGTGAGTGACTAGAATACAACAGGCAAGAAAAGGTGTTTTTGAGAAAGTGTGAGTCCCTGCAACCAGGAGAGGTCCATGAGCATGCAGCCAGACCTGGACCCCAAAACATGATGCAGTGTGCTGCAGCAGAACGAGAGATTAGCTGTGGACAGACACAGAGGTGCACACTCACTCACTCACTCATGGACACACAGATGCATGCACACGCAACCGATCACATGATTCTACTGGTGCAGATAACACAGTTTATCATTAACATACAATATAAATATTTAATAATTGTCAAAATGTATTGTGATAATTATATAATGTATCATTTAAGTACTACATTGTACATCAGCAATGTGGTAAATATGAAGTGAATAGATTCAGCCCCACTGCTACCTGATCCAGCTGTTCAGCCCGCTGATTTCTTTTTTAGTATCAGTTCCTCTATAATGCTCAGAGTATGCATGATAATGATGTCACCATAGCAACATGTCAAAGTTAAACTACCTGATCTTAACATGCCGCTCACTTTAGCATTCATAATGCTTCTAAGATGAAACATGAGAGCAGAATCTAAATGTTAACATCCGTTATTGTGTATCATAATGTCGATACGCTAAACGTAGCACGCCTTTAATAAATATGTGTCTCTTTAAATAGGATTCTGGACTGTATTGAAGCAAATCCAATGTGTATGACGGTTTGGGCTCAAGCATCACCATCTACAACCAGACACATCTCATCTGTATAACAGGCTCTGAAAATAATGGATATAAGCCCAATCCATTGGCATCACACGTCAAATACTAAACAGACACAATTTACTAACTTTGAGAGCCTAACTCATCTTTGTTTTCTTAAATTCATTTTCAAATGTCGACATAGTTTAGCCCCGAGCATCTTTCCAGGTCCATCCAAAGACCTGACGGTAACAGAGTAACCGGAGCATGGTGACGTGTGAAATACCTTACCGTAGATCTACATTTAGACAGTTTGCTTTCTCTATTAAGGGCTGTCAACTCTGGAACACATTGTCAAAACAATTCCAGATATAAAACGGTTTTCTACAAAGTGTTGGCTAAAAGAAAAACAAAGTATCCATTATCTATTTGTGTCCTGATATTTAACTTGCAAGGTGTTTTATTTAATAATATATGGTACTAATTTGTGGTATGTATATTAGTGTACTGTCTAATGTAGTTTTTATATCTTTTGCTGATTATGCATATGTCATTTATTACTGTGTTTTAGCATGTTGATCGTTTATATCATTTTGTGCTGATTATGTTTTTGATCATGCACAAGCCCAACTAGGAACAAGAGTTGAAAATTGGTAATAGCTATAAACTCTCTGAACAGCAAAGTTACATTATTCTATTCTAACGTCTGACAACCATAAGAATCACCCAAGAGAGTTGAAACACAAGAATTAAGAGTTATGAGTTACACCTGGTTAGATGTAGCCTCTAGGTGGGGGAGCAGTGGTACCGTATATTACACATGTTTTTGTGTGAACCCTGTCACATGTAAATGAAATTATTTTTTAAATGACAAATGAAATGAATAAATGGAACTGAATAGATAAAGACAATGCTGTATTGCTATAAGATGTCTAACTGCACGTCTTGCCCCGTCTGCCACACTCGCCCAATCTAGATACGCTGCACGGGGGAACCACTCCTTTGGCATTACAAGTCATCTGGCAGATGGTCAACGCTGATTGAATTCTCCCCGTTTCTTTCCCGCCTCCGCAAGCTTCACTGCAGGTCTCGCATCTTGGCCGGTACCGTCCCACGTGGGTGGGGAAAGCAAAGGCGAGCCGATCTACACACAAGTCAATGCCCAGCAACTCCCTGTGGTTTTTTGGGCACTGTCCTGAATCGACAGAATAAAATCTTTGAACTTGATTCCCCTTTTATTCTTCCTGACAAATGGCCTCAGACAGCCCTCTCTCATTTGCTGGCTTTGATGTAAAACAAAGGAAAAAGGTATATCTTTGTGTTTTCTCACACAAGAAGGATTTATCTTTGTTCTGAACCTGAATCACAGCCATGTTGCATTCTTAGCGTTTCTGGGCACGTCATTTCTGAATACTTACATAGGTACATGTGTGTGTGTGTGTGTGTGTGTGCGGGAATGCATGTGGATGTGCTCACTCTGGCATCAAGAGCCGGAGTCTGCCAGCGGGGCGCAGCCCTGTCTGTCCATCTGTCATGCCTGGAGAGGTCCCACTCTGAGACTCCTGTGGCTGTCAGGGCACTTTGCCTTCCACAGTGTGCTGCTCTCCTCCCATCTCCTCCGTCTGCCTCTCCTTCTTCTCCTCCCCTCTCCTTCCACCTCTCCTCCTCCTCACAGCTGCCTCCTCAGCTGTGTCCGCTGGCCATCGTCCCACTCCTCCGAGCATGTCCTGTTTATCTCACACACAACATGCACACAAATATGCTGCATGCATCTCGACACACATTGACGAGTATACACATGGAAAGAAGTTATTGGAGAGACACAGCCACACTGGACAGCTAAACAATTATGTTTTATATGCTGTTTAGATCAGAAAATGTCACAATAACAATGCAATGTTGGTTGCAGGGTACTTCCCAGGTAACAACCAGAAAAGTGAAGCCCAAGCTGAAGTGCCCTTAACTTATATTCTCTCTGCTGGCCATCAGGGGGCGACTCATCTGGTTACAAAGCAATGTCTGATTGTATGGAAGTCTCAGAGAAAATGGTCCTACTTCTCTCTTGATGTATTATCTCAGTAAACATTGTAAACATGAGTTTATGTCTCAATCTCTATTTTCAAGTCTTCTTCAATGCAGCATGATGTTCATTTAGTGCATTATGGTCCATTTAGAGTCAAACATTTAGGGCGGGTTTACCTGCTGATTGACAGGTTGCTACCAACACAGTTAGCTACCAAGATAACTTTAACACTTGGCTGTAAAGTTGATCTTGAATTATGAAGCTAACTTTGTTAACAGCTTCACACCAGAATCCACATGGATCCAGATCCAGTAAGGTTGCTGCTCTGCTGCTTGTGTTCATTAGATCCACCCGTCGCTCCTCCACAGTCCAA
The DNA here is from genome assembly GCA_029853015.1 of Chelidonichthys spinosus. Lineage (NCBI taxonomy): Eukaryota > Metazoa > Chordata > Actinopteri > Perciformes > Triglidae > Chelidonichthys > Chelidonichthys spinosus. Next base: position 22,287,719 of record CM056838.1, on the reverse strand, counting down.
ATATGGTCACTTCCTGTTGCACAAATTCCAAGATGGCGACGGCTAAAATGTTGAACTCAAGGTTTCAAAACTGTAGTCCACAAACCAATGAGCGATGTCACCGTGACTTCATCCACTTCATACAGAATATCAGCCTTACTAGTAACTGTGGATGATATAGGATTTTATCTGAAATTGCGATTTAAAAAGACTAAAATTAGTTGATTGTGGTGAATTTACATTATTGTGAATATCATCACAATTCTTATTTCAGATGACTTGATTGTTTTCACTAATAATTATGTTCACTAAAATATGTGTATATTATCTGTGTCACAAAATTTTTTCTCATATTTTGATGATTATCAAGATAATATCATGGATTGCAACTCTTTGGGTTGTTGTTGTTTGTGACGTGACATTTTCAAATCATCCCATGCCTAATTGTAAACTACATGTCACTTCTAAATGACAGTACCTTCTAATTGGATTGAAGTACAATGCACACAGACTTAGTTGCCTTCCACCAGTGCAAGAACAAGAACACAACATGAGGACAAAGTTCTATCTAAATGAGTCCTTGGTGGCTTTTTGTCTTTATTGACCTCCAGTGTTTTTTGGTTTTCATTTTACCACTTAAGTCCAGTTCAGCTGTACTTTACTATATATATATATATATATATATATATATATATATATATATATATATATATATATGCTACACTACATCTCAGTGGGACACTCTACACTTGTCACTCTACATGCATTTGACAGCTACCAGCCTTACAGATTAACATTTTACAAGCAAATCTCATCCATTAATATATAAAATTGTCTCCACTTGGAGCAACTCCACGTGTGAAGCGTTTCCTTCAGGCCTCACTGTTGCTGACAGTGAGATGTGTGGAAACATTGAAGCTCAATGAAAACACATCAAATCGTGCATTTCACTTGGTTTCATGAAGGCAAAATGTAAATCTCATTGTTAAAGTGCCAATAAATGCAGTGTAATTGCTGCGATTTACTACGTAATGGCACGTTTCGTCAGTTGCAAAAACAGCATATTTCAAATATTGATTTCATCAGTTTTAATGAGGCATGTGCAGCCATTTGAGCAGACATTACCAGAATTATCATTGGCAAAGAGACACGGACTGAAAAGCCACTGAATAAGGGAAGAACAGCCCTTCAACGGAAGAGTGGGCACCCACAATAAAACAGCAGATTTAATAAAAGGTAGACTGGCTCACTCCTTCTGTTTTCAGAAAGCAAATCTCCTCCAACAACTCCAAGCAAGGAGAGCTCAGCTGCATTCGTCTCCAAGGAAAATAAACACCCAGTGGGGAAAAACCCCTTAATATATGGACTCGCTTGCCTTAAGCATTCTTATCATTGCAATAACACTGTTTCCCATGCTTTGAAACCTGTGGCCCGAGCTGTGTCGTTCTGCTGAAATGAAATTCATTTCTGGGTGGGGATACAGAGAAACGCAGTGAGGGGAAGCACACCAGCCAAATTTAACATGTCATAAATTACACACATATTCTTCGCTCAGCTTGAACTGATTAGCGGCATTGGCAAATACATTGCATTTTTCCAGCAAGGCAAATTGGAGGAGCAGTTAGTGCACTGACACGATCTCGCTCCAGTGTGTTGGTAAGGCACTCGGCTAGGCAACGTTTGGCTTTGTGACTAATGCACGATGACAGGAAATGAGAACGTATGAACGCAAATTCAAATCCACAACGTTAAGCTCCGTAAATACATCAGTACGTAGGATTCCGTGTCTTTGATATAGTCCCTTAATTAAGAGATATATTGACTTCTCTGGGCACAGCAGCAGCCAAAACTGATAGGTTTTTGGGGGGATGATAACAGACTTTGAAATGTTACACTTGCCCGTTGAGATTCGCCAATCACGCTGACTTCTTCCTGGCTCCGTTTCACCGACCGCAGCGTGATCACAAATCGGAGCCGGGAAATGCAGCTGGATTTGGCAGATGAAAAACTTTGAAATTGAGTTTGACAGCATCGGAGTAGCGGTGAGTGATACTTAATACGCTGAAGAGGAAGGAGAGGACACAAGACGAGGCAAGTGATGCTGCAGATCCGGATTGTTTGTGCCTCCATGCTGGGAGGCATTCTGACACACACACACACACACACACACACACACGCTATATGCCCAGGGAAAGATGGATTACTGCATCCACTGGGCACAGAGAGTGAAGGGCCCCAAAACACAGACCCTGTTTGAAAAATAATGGACCCCATTTGTTTTGCTCCTGAAGTATTTTGTCTACTTTGGCGACTGTAGCCCGACATCAAACTGAATAAATCAGTTTCAATACGGAGTGACTCTTTGAAAACAAAGCTTGTGTCACTAGTTCCACACAAACATGTTGACATGTTGATGGAGCAGCTACAATGTTAGCATAGCATAGCATTATGGGGTTATTTCAGCATCATTTTCATCTGGTTATTGATATTAAATCACAGCTAAATAGTTTATCTGGTTCCTCCAGCTGTAGTAAACCAGCAGATGTGTGTCTTGTTAGATCCAGTGAATCCAGCTTGGTGAAATGGTGGATCTGGGACTTCAACATGTACAAAGCAGCACTAGTGGTGATTCCATTAGCCTTGATGGAGGAAACCTGGTTGGTGTCTACATGGAGGTAAGCCCCGCCTCCTCTCTGACACGAGTGACAGGAATAACCACGAATGATCTTCAGGTCAAACGAGCAACACAAAGCAAAAAAGATCTTCAGGTTTGATGTGCACACACCTTTAGACAGGGTCTGATTTGTTTCCTATCAGATACATAAAACAACAAATCACTCACTGATCAAACTCATTACACAAATTGAGACCAACCACATTCTGACAAACACATAGACGCCGTGACTGAGTTCATATCAGACAACAGACACGCAATATGTATTTAGGAAAAGATGAAGAAAAACAAATTACTTAAAGATCAAGCAGAGTGAAAAAAACCATCACGTTCCACCTTTTAGCTTGAGTGAAGACATTTTCTTGTCACTCTGCTGCTAATTTCCATCTCTGAACCCACACTCCCAAACCATCTACACACCAGCCATTCAGTCACTTCTGCTTTGTTTGTATTCCTACCCACTTGAGTGTTAATAGAAAGAAAAATATAATAGAAAGAAAATGAGCACCACGTAGAAACCAATTTGACGTTTGCCAGCAACAATTGAGATGATTGATAGTTTGGTTTCTAAGTAGTGGGATACAGCAGCATCGGGGAGGAAACGAATGCTGCACATGTGTAAAGTCATCGAGGCATGCATGCCGTGCCGACTAAAAAACAAACACATAAAGAGTGGGAAATAAACCGTCGGAAATCGGGAGAAGCCACAAAGTGCATAGATAACTAAATCAGTAAATAATAGAAGACTTTTGTTCTTCTTTGCAGGATGAGACTCAATGGTTGCCATTTGAGAGACGAGGAGAAAGGGAGACGGGAAAGTCAGAGGAGAGAGAGAGTAAGCACAGCTCATCAGCCCGTTCAGATAGGAGCTTGGAGGGGAGAGATAAAGCCATTTTGGCACGGTAAAATCCTGCATCCATCACAATGCTTATCGGTCACTTGGGAAAGGTGCCTATAATAAATCGCCAACTGCAGCGTCAATAGCTCAGCAGCAGACAATGTGAGGCAGCAGAGCAGCGCTCTCTGCTTGTTTGAACAGTGTGACTTATTTTGGAGGGCAATCAAACAGAATGGAGATATTTATAATGTGAGCTCACTCCATATCTCGCTGGAGGGAGATATGAAGGAGCCGTGATGGCTTCCAGATATTTTAAGGCGAGGGGGGTGAAGACGAGCACTGTTGCTTTAACAGCAAGCTGACAACCTCTTCATCTGGTTCGCCGCGTCCCGCTGAGGCGGTGTGGCGGTCAAAGGTTCAGCTGCCTCGGAGATTGTCTGCAGGCGGTTATATATGGGAAACCTGTTGATGCCAGGTTTCACTTCAGTCCGTCTTCAGCTTCGCTCAAAGGGTCAGTTCACTCGTTAAACTTCCCCAGTTCTATCTGGTCATGAGAGTTAGACAGAGGGATTCTACTCGGGGAGGTTGTGGAGATATACGGCTCCGGGTCATCTCATGCCCTTTTACCCAGCAGCCATTTAGTCACGTCACGGCGGGGTAAACACGGCCGTAATCAGTGCTCGTGGTCGACTTTCTCTTCTCATTTTGACGACAAGGTTGAGTATAATCTAAAGTCTATCCGAGAGCCGAGGAGGCCACAGGTCCATCAAAATGACAGTAAAAAAAAACAAAAAAAAAACTCCAGAATGAGGGAAAATATTCAGTTAACGTGACCCCAAGGCTGATCAAATTAATGATAGTCCCTTTCTATTTAGTGCCATTCCAGTGAACTAGCATGCAAGCTACCAGAGTCTTGTCCCCCCTCAATTGGACAGGACTATAATAAATGTCATTCATTCCACCTGTGCTTATCCTGCAATGACATGTCAAAATGGCTGCTGTCAGACTCACCACACTCGTCATCTCTTGAACCATCTGGAGGATTTGCATGGTTTTGGTCTCGTTTAAAAAGGGAACACTCTGTCAGCTTTTCCTCAACAGTCAGAATAACTGGCATTAAGTAATATATGTTTTATTTCTGAATCATTTCTTGAAAACCATTGCCTGCAGATGACTATTAGCTAGAAAACACGATGGGATAAGGCAAGGCAAGGCAACTTTATTTGTATAACACCTTTCATACACAAGGCAGACTCAAAAGTGGTTCACATCACAACACCATTAACATGTCATACAATAAAGTGAAAAAATAGAAGAATTAAAAGAAAATAAAGGCAAAATTAAAATGCATTACAGAAAGACAAAGAGAATAAAAACATTTGTAATAATAAAAAAAAACAGACGTTAAAAGATTTAGCAGAAAGCTATGGTGAACAGTTTTCAGTCTAGTTTTAAAAGTGGACGGCGTTGGGGCAAGTCTTACATCTTCAGGAAGTTTATTCCAGCTAGTTGTTGCATAGTGACTAAATGATGATTTGAGTTTACTCTGGGAATCACTAACAGATTGGTCTCAGAAGATATTAGTGGTCTAGAAGGCTTATGTAGTGATATACTTCGGCCCTAGACCATGTAGTGATGATTAGGGTAGGTATAGAACCGCGGTAGTCAGATTGATGGTCAACAGCAGGGAGCCAATGAGTCACCAGCAATCTCATTGTAAAAATGAGTCACCAGCAGAGTTCTTCAGTCACACTTTTTTTTTTTTTCCTGTGGCCTGTGTATTTTTTCACTCCTCACCATGGGGGTATGAGCAGTGTGAAGAGGCGATGAGCACTGCAAGTCTTGAACCAAACGATCATACGTAATCCCATGAACCCATGTAGACCACTGGGTCATCCTGCAGCCTCCCCTTCATCCAGAGCAAGTCCTCCACCTCGACCCTTGTTTTTACCTCATATCTCATACCTCGTATCATAGTTACCAGACACAACCAAAGGTCTCGGCTGAAAAAAATGCTGTGACTTTCAAACATTCCCAGATGTATTGTTGAAATTAACAGCTGGTCTAGACGTTCTTCCATTGGGAGACCCCTTGCATATAGAAGAGTCAAAACAAATAGCAACTTGGAAACGCCACTGAAGCAGCATATCGTACAGATTCATTGGTGATATGAACCATCGGTCATCAGCACAATCCTTTGGACAGGAAAGAAGAGGGGCAGGGACGTCCTTTCAACTTGGACTCTCATTGTGTTTTGTTACAGTTAAGAAGTGTGTTTTGTCGAGGTAATTTTCTATGTCTCTGTATTTGCACTGCGGCCCCTTTAAGAGATCCAGGAAGTGTCGGAATCAGAAAGTGACTGATTAGAAAGATATATGACCTAATCACTGCTAAATTAATCCAGCTCCATCTGCATCTTGAAATATTGTGATATCCTTTTAGGGCCATATTGCCCCCCCCCATGGGCTGTCTGAGTGTTACGGCTTTAACCTCACAGACTTGTTATAAACCACTCATTTCAACCAGAATACCACCTGTGCGTGAGCAGGTGCGAGTCGCCACTAAGTTCTCATGCTTCATTCACAAAAGGGAAAAAAAATTAAAATGTTCAAATCTCGCTCCCTCTCAGAAACCCATGACCAATTAAACAGTAGCAGTCATTATGTCATGAATAAATATGAACATGAATACAGCCATCAATGCTTCAGTGCAGGAATGCAGAGGGAATGGTTCCGCATGAAGTTACATGAAGAAAACAAAAAGGGGGTGATGAGGGAGATGGAAGGTGGAGGAGGGGAAGGGGGGGGGGGGGACTGGACAGAGACCTGAAGAGAGACCTGAAGAGAGACCTGGAGGCAGCTGTCGGACTGAGATAATATTCCTAACGACTGCCAAACTGGAGTCACTGTGCCAAAATATGCCAATTACAGTTTTTTAATCCATACACTAAAACTAGTGGGCTTTTGTCATCCATGTCCGTCCAAAATGTCACACTTTATTACTTGTCTGTCATAATGCGCATAATGCCTTCTTGAGTTATGTTTGGTGAGGTCACAGTGGCCTTTCACCATCAAATTCTAATCAGTCCAAGTGGACGTTGAAATAACCTCGGTTCATTCCTGAAATATCCATGAACCAGACAGACATATGCACAGTGGAAGGACAAAACAAAAATTAATGTCTGGTCACGACTCTGCCATGACCATCGCAGTTTTGAAAAGTTTTAAGTTAAATTTCATTTGTTGCTCAGGGATGCAATCAGTTCATCATTTTCTTTCCTCTTGGCCGGTGGATTTTGCTGAACACACACATGCACACACACACACATCCCATCACAGCGACTGATTATTTTTGTGTGCCAGTGCTGCCCTTCTACTTTCATATTGGCAGTGGGAGCAAATCTGCTCTATCGGGATTGAAACATTGGCCTAGGAGAGCTGCTCCGGCGACGCAGACAGACGGTAATCCTCTGGCAAACCCCAGCTCATCCCAGCCCATCATTACATCTCTGTGACCTAGAGTGCTGCTTTCCCTCCTAACTGCACCCTTCCAGAGAGAAAGATGATGCTCCCCTAACCTTATTACCATTTCAAAGATTCCCCACCAAATCAGTCCACATGGCTCCACATTAAGTAAGGGGGGGGGGGGGGGCATGATGCTCTCCCATTCCAAACGTCTCTGAAAGTTAAGACACTGAGGTGAAGCAATATCTCGCCACTATTCAGCCAATCACGGGGGCAAGTGTTCCTGACCCGACTTCAAAGTTGCAGCGGGGAGTGAAGCAAGGCTCAACCGTCACAGCCCTACACAGCGAGCCGGGCCCATAAACAGATGCACTGAATGGGAGGCCCTTAATGATTCGCTCTTTCCATGATTCACTAAGTTCTAGAGTGGCCTCTGCTGAAGAACCCTGCAGTCATTTTGTTGGCCATGAATGTAAAGTTCATTTAATTTGTTGGCCCAGGCTCAAGCATTTGATTTAAGCCATTATCCAGTTTAATGTCTGTGATTACGTTGTGTGGAATTGTGGAGCATTTTGCGGAGGGTAGAAATGAGACTTGCCCCTACAGAAGTATCTCTCTAGTGACATTTAAGGGACGCTGGTCGTCAAACACCTCGCCGTGGTGAACCATCGCTTTTCTGAGCTGAGCTCAGCAGACTGAGTCTGCTGTGAAACTACAAAGACAGCCATGAAGGTGAACTTCAGTAGGCTTCTTCAAAATAAAAGTTCACCTCGACACTTCAAAAGCACCAGTCTTGACATGCTGTCACTCATGCGATTTGATATTAAAGGAATACCACAACACCACCACCATTTATATTTCGATTTTCCGTAGGTGGCGAGAATATAAAATAATGCTAAATAATGCTGCGCTTCTTGTGCGTGTGCGAAGGGCGTTCATTCAGTTCGGGTGTGATTGAAAAGCCCCTGTGCCCCGGGTTCAAAGCACCATAACATGGCACGGTCGGGGGTTTTCATCTCAGATGGGTATCTGGGGGGCCGACACGGAGACAGATAGAATATCAGAGGCAAGGATGATTCAAGGGTCGCCTCTGAAAATCAGCCAGCAGACTGTGTCACATTGGGCTCGCCTATCCCTTTCTGCATCAGTGTGTGCGAGGCCCTTCATCGGTGGACAAAGTCACACACACGAGTCCGATCTGATCCAAACAGTCACAGAGGCGTGACAAGCTATTGTATAGTTCCCAACACATAAAGCCACGACAACTACGCGGAGTACAATAGATAAATATGAATATTAAGAATACCATCCAAATTTAACCCGTTCTTATGAGATCATTCCTATATTATTATATTCTTCCATACATTCATTTGGATTTTTTAAATAATAATGTTCTCAAATGTAATTACTTTTGTTTTCAAACGCAACAGAAACAGTCCTCCATCAAAGGCCTGTGTTTGTTATTCTACCACATAACTTTCAATAACCTGTCACTTAACCTCCACATTCATTAAAGAAAAACCTCCACATCTAACGTTCTGTGGTGTGTAGAAACGTATAGTGGCAGGAGACGGATCTGGAATAGAGTACAAGCTTAGCTTATCAACATTCTTGAACCAAAGTTTTAGGACAGTCTAGTAAGTAGCATATTCATGTTGAAATAACTTCATGTTTTTCTTAGCGTGTATAACCTTGTGTTGTGTTGTGTTCAGGTGCTCTATTCTACAGCTGGGGATGGCAAGTCGACCGAAGAAAAACAGGAGAAAAGTATTTTCAGTGAGAGAAAATGTTTCCACTGTTTGCTGAAAATGCAAGGTAGGAAATACCAATGAATGTGGCACACAGAGATCTGCTTCAGCCTCTTGTCTGGTTAGAGATTAGTGCCTTGCATACAACAAACCAGAGAGTGATCATTTTGCAGTTATCTCTGTGTGTGGGTGTATATATATAGGCTTCTGACCTCCATCTTCCTCTTGATCACATTCTACAGCTTTTCAGTGGGGTTCAGGTCTAGAGATTGGGCTGGCCATGACAGGGTCTTGATCTGGTGGTCCTCCGTCCACACTTTGATGGACCTGTCAGTGGGGCATGGAGCATTGTCCTGCTGGAAGAACCCATCCTGAGCAGAAGGAAGCAGCTTTTCTTCCAGGAGGACCTTGAACGGGTCTTGATTCAAGAGTCCTTCACAAAGACAAACCTGCCTGATTCCAGTCTTCCTGAGGACCCCAGATCATCATGGTCCTCCCCCACCTAATAACACAGTGGGTGTGAGATACTGTGGCCTGTAGGCCTCTCCAGGTCTCCATCTAACCATTAGACCACCAGGTGTTGGACTCATCAGAGAAGATGACCTTCCTCCAGTCCTCTACGGTCCAGTCCTCTACAGTCCAGTCCTTATGATCTATTTCAAACCTCAGTCTGGCTCGTCTTTGCTTCTCATATATGAAAGGCATTTTTCTTCTTCATGACTTTAGTCCGGTCTTTAGGAGCCTGTTTCCAACCCTCCTCCTTGTGCACTTCATCCCAGCTGACATGTTCCATCCTTTTTGTAGGTCACTTAATGTTCCTGATTTTTTATACTTTTCCTTGTTAAATAAGATCTGGTTCGGGTGATCACCTGATCACTACCTCATTAACTAGAATGAGGTGTGTTTGTGTTGGAATTCAATGCTGTATATGTAAGAAGTGGGCTTCGTCATTGTGACATCATTGATTGGTTTATGGACTTTTGTTTTGAATCCTCAAGTTTGGCATTTTGGCCGTCACCATCTTGGATTTTGGTAAGCAGTAGAGTGGCACCTCGAGCAACAACCTTACTGGATCTGGGTCCATCTGGTTTCTGGTGTGAAGCAAAGTTAGCTTCATATTCCATCCAAGTGTAAGTTTGAAGTAACCTTAGTAGCTTACATTGGTAATGTGGTAGTGACGGTAGTCCCATCCTAAAGCATCCCCTGCTTTATGGTCTATTTGACTCTAAACAGATCATCCATCCATCCATCCATCCATTTTCTTCCGCTTATCCAATACCGGGTCGCGGGGGCAGCTGCCTGAGCAGGGACGCCCAGACTTCCCTCTCCCCGGACACTTCCCCTAGCTCCTCTGGGAGGACCCCAAGGCGTTCCCAGGCCAGCCGGGTGACATAGTCACTCCAGCGTGTCCTGGGTCTTCCTCGGGGTCTCCTCCCGGTGGGGCATGCCTGGAACACCTCCCGAGGGAGGCGTCCAGGGGGCATCCGATGCAGATGCCCGAGCCACCTCAACTGGCTCCTCTCGATGTGGAGGAGCAGCGGCTCTACTCCGAGCTCCCCCCGTGTGACGGAGCTCCTCACCCTATCTCTAAGGGAGCGCCCCGCCACCCTGCGGAGGAAGCTCATTTCGGCCGCTTGTATCCGGGATCTTATTCTTTCGGTCATGACCCAAAGTTCATGACCATAGGTGAGGGTAGGAACGTAGATTGACCGGTAAACCGAGAGCTTCGCCTTTCGGCTCAGCTCTCTCTTTACCACGACGGACCGATACAGCGACTGCATTACTGCAGCCGCTGCACCGATCCGCCTGTCAATCTCGCGTTCCATCCTTCCCTCACTCGTGAACAAGACCCCAAGATACTTAAACTCCTCCACTTGAGGCAGGAACTCCCCCCCGACCTGGAGGGAGCAAGCCACCTTTTTCCGGTCAAGAACCATGGCCTCGGATTTGGAGGTGCTAATCCTCATCCCGGCTGCTTCACACTCGGCTGCAAACCGCCCCAGGACATGCTCTAAACAGATCATGATTTACAAAATGAAGATTGAACCCATGAACTCATGTTTACAATTTGCACTGAGATAATATATGACAGGATAAGTAGTGTGGATTTTATCATATTCTTCCATGTAATCTGACTTCTTATTGCAACCAGAAGAGTCACCCCTTGATGGCCAGTAGAGAGAATGCAAGTTTATGACACTTCAGCATGGCTTCACTTTTCAGAGCCTTTTCCACTGTAGTAAGTAGTTGGAAGCCACAATGTCTCGTGCACGCTCAAAATACTTATTGGCAGTTAATTGACATATCTATGGGCAACAGCAGCTTTTCTTAGACTTCCACCTTTCCGTCTGACTGTAAAACAAAGACATAAAGCTCACTCTGCTGACAATGTGACCTTTAAAAATTTCAGAAAAAAAAGTGGAAATACTCCTCAGTCTGTAACACATTACATCTAAAGGTTAACGACACCATGCCGTCTATTTGCCCGACCGGCTCTCCTTGCATCCCTTTGCTTGGCAACGATCCAAGCAGAGAAAAGTCCTTTGCAAACTAAACACTTTAACTTCTAGAGAATTAGCCGGATTAATTATCCTCCAGGCAAATAAATAAATAGGAAAAGCTTCCTGGCTGCTGACTACGAGTCAAGAAGAATATAACAGTGATAACTTCCCTGATTCACAACACCAACAAACTGTTCTGGGTAGGGTAATTAACAAGCTGGTAGCATTGAAATGTAGGGTTATCTGCTTATGCTGGGTTTCTTAAAACCTGCAATCCTACTTATTCCAGTTTCAAGGTTTGCTCTTTTCTTAATAATCCTTCAGGGATTTTTCTTTTAAAGCCGTACGAATGGATTTTGCACTCAAAGGCAGTGAGAACACATATCAACAAATCTGATCAGCTTTTCAACTTGATATGGCAAACACATTAATAATAGCTGCCTATTGTTCCATCCAACGGATACAGAGCGATTTTAACATTCTTTAAAAAACACCTAGCAAATATAAGTCCAATTTTGAAGGCATACGAGGCAAATCTACGAGAGAAAAAAACAACTCACTTGCCGTGTATGATGCCTATGCATATTAGTCTGTCTATATTGCGCTGTTTAAATTATTGTGATTTGTCAAGTAAGCAACGTGTTTTGTTTGGGAAATGATGATGCTAGGGGAAATAACCGTCATTTAGGCTTGCGTAACTCGCAATGATCTACGCATACGCTTATCTTGGGTGTTTGTTCATTGGGCTACTATGCTAGTGTAGTTTTCACTTGTTGTCATAGCAATTGCAAACATAGTTTGTTAGTGGAAACGAGCAGTTAAATTTGATACATTGCATAGTACAGTACTTTTCATTTCTTATTATAATGGAGTGTATGCTTCATGATCTATTTCAGGCTGAGGGAGTATTCTGCTGCATCTCCCACTGCTGATCCACTTGCTGTTGGCTTGTCAATGTTGGGATTCAGTTGGGAGCACGTTCAGTTATTAGTGATCATTAGATATAATTATATAGTGATGGGATTATTACTATTCCTAGAAAAATTAATAATCCAGTGTTAATCCAGAGCACTGACCCCTTTTTACCAGTTGTTGTCACTTCCAGTTGTTATTCTGTACATGAACATAGATAACCTGTTTGGATCATCTAGTCACTTGATGCTGGTAATGTCTCACTAGTGTTGCATAACATAACATGTATATACAGAATGTGGCCTTCTTACCACTCACTAATAACACACACACACACACACACACACACACACACACACACAATTTGCTAAGGTTGCAATCACCATATTTGGTAACAAGCTGTTTAATTCAATTGCATTTCTGTTGTCAAACTGTGTGAACGCTAATGTACATCATCATTGTTTATATATATATATATATATATATATATATTATATATATATATATATATATATATATATATATATATATATATATACGACACTCAAACACTTGCTAGAGCTGAGACAAACTGCAGAGCCTGCTGATAATTTGGGTTTCATTTTTATTTTAACCCACTCTTAATATTTATTAATGAAGCTATACACTATGAGGGAGGGCATTGACCTACTTTGCCATAGAGAAAGAATACAGAGCCAATCTTTTTTTAATCACACAAATAAACATTTTGCCACAATAAACCCTATATTTTCTTGTGCGGCGACAAACAAATGAATAATAGATAATGATAATGATGATAATGATCCGTGAGACAGGACAGCACAAAGATGACAGACCAGTATGACACGGACAGCAGTCGGTGATTCAGTGAGACTTTATACAGATCTATTGTAATTCATTTTGTGCTGATCAGAGTCATCGGGTCAGTGTCGCTCCCTCTTCTCTTACATGTGCACACGCATGCAGGAGGGAAAGTGAGTTACTATGGTTACGTGCACACTCTCTGTTTCTCTGTCGCTCGGACATTTCATACGTTTCTACTAATAACCAATCAAGACTGTTGCAGGTGGCTTTTGGGCAAAAATAACAACAGGTGTTCATTTGTGTAGCCAGAGAGGGGTTGATGGGTCAGGGAGACTGTCAGGACCCGGGCCCTCAGCTTTATGAATATGTGGCCCCCTGAACACTATAGTTGAATACCCCTGCTCTGTATTTTATAAAATGTAAAACATACTGTTCTGTCAAAATGGTAACTTAAGGACATCAGGTCTTCAGGTTTTTAATTGTCTTGACTCTATGGCAGCACTAGAATAGAATAAAAGGTTCAAGTGCTGAGTTATTTGAAGGGTGTTTGAGGTTGTTCACATCATTATTGGCTGAAATGCTTATTTGACCATACGGAGGTTTTAAGGGTGAGACAGTTGAAAGTTCTTGATCCGCCAAGAGAGTCACCTTACTTCACTCCATCTAAGCATGTCTAAATGAAGGAGCTGCCTGAACGCTGGCGCTTTAACCTCAGAGTCGGGGTTTCATTTCAAATCGAGCCTGTTGGTGTACGGAGCCAAAACAACCCAACGTGTCAATGCTGCCAAGTCAAAGTGAAGTGAGCATTGGCAGTGTGTTATTGCTTCACTGCCTGTTCCAGTCAATAGCAGGTTTTAAAAACACATGTGGAAACCTTGTTATTGGATAGTGCTCAGGCTCTGGTTTTATTGAGGTTAAGCCGTTTACATGAACCTGTGATACCTCCAACTGCTGTTGCCATCAATAAACCAGGTCACCCACCCAATGTCTCCTCATTCCTGAGGCGTCCCATCCAGGTCGAACACACCAAGCTGTTTAAGTATGATATTCTCATCACAGTCGCCCTTTGATCGTTGTGATTGTTGAGCTTGTGGTGTATTTATATTTGTTAGTATGAACATAAAAGCTAAAGTGTAGTATTTTAGCAGCTGTAGGTGGAGGCATTTCGTTTTTCTTGTTATCCATCTGTTTGTACATCCGTCTCATCCGTTCTTGTGAATGATGCCATTCTCAGCATCACCTGGAGGGAATTTCTTCAAACGTCCACAATGTCTCACAGTTGGAATTTGGTGGTCAATGGTCACGTTGAACTCACAAAACATGTTTTTGGCCATAACTCATAGCTCCATAGCTCATATCACAATTCTGACAATTTCTCACAGCTGTTTAACAGGATAGGATGAAACGATGAACGGACCACATTTTGGACAGTTATGTAAATAAACGACAACGTGACAGGTGGAGGGATTCAACAACAAGACAGTCTTTTTCGTTTTACAGGAAGTAAGGCAAAATAGCTAACACCTAATTTTTTACCCAGTATTAAATAATTCAGCTGTACCAAACCAAACTAGAAGTTCAGCTCGGGACATCCACGGTTTAACAGTAATTAGTTAACCACCAACGGCATTTTTGCACGGTTGCACATCGGTCTATAGGCGCCGAGCCCAGTGTGTGTGTGTGTGTGTCTGTGTGTGTGTTTGTGTGGTATATGAGCGTGTGTCGAGCCATGTCGCACACGCCGGCCTGGCATCAACGAGCTGTTCCCAGTAGGCATTTATGTGATTGTGTCCAGCTGTGTTGCTCTCCGAGCAAATTAAACTAAAATCAGAATCGTTTGAGTCATCTGATCGGCCTCTGGAGAGACCACCAATCAAACTATTTAGAACAAATAGCAGCTGATGGGGAACGATCAGTAGCTGATCGGATAATATTCTTAACGAGATCAAAATGAGGCAATAAACTCCAGCAAAGCTGACAGAAAATAAAATAAAAGAAACAAATAAAGCATTAGAGCTGGATGGATATAGTGCTTTGAAATGTGGCAATGAAGTTCACTAAGTCAGGGGAGCAATGAAAGTGCCTCTTGTATTTCACGTCAATTTAAATTAACGTCTTAGCGGTTTAAGAAAGCAAAATTAATCAAAACTGACATCACTAGGTACGCATGTTGTTGTTTCAGAGCTACTGCAGATGCTGAGATAGACACATCAGCTCTTCATATGCTACAGCTACGCTTTAGCTTAGCATAAAGGCTGACAACACGTTGAAAACTTTAGACAGCAAGGCTCTGGCCACCATCGCCTCTTAACAAAAATCCTTTTTGGTTCCTTTTGGACGGTAACGCAACATGATAACATGGTTTATTTTAATGCAGTACAAAAGATTGAACACGCACAAATTCAATCCGACACAATTGTTTATGGAGAAGAGACAATCCAATAAGCATGTCATTATTTTCCGACTCTATGTTGGGTTCACACTAAAGACTTGTGAGTTAGGAACTGGTGAGAACACTGTGGTGGGCTTCGATCCTTTAGGGCTCACATGTGTTCCCAGAAGCAGGGAAATCTATCTGGGTGGAGATAATGATTGTTTATGTGAAATTTATATTACACACTCTATGAAGCAATAACAGGAAAGACTGACTTCAGCTGACTATGCCATTACATCTGCTCTTGACTGTGGTCTCTCATCGCTCACTCTGAGAAAGTAATGGCGGTCAGCTCTAAAGGCTAACTCAGCATGATATGACCGCCATATTAAACAGACCCTGGAACAGCTTGGTGGAGTGTATTGACTTACACTGAAAAGTCCCTTTGACCTTGAGACAATCTGGGATAGGCTGATAGGTATGCATCTGTCAGTGGATGGTATAGTATGTCCAAAATTGCACCTCTTCTGCTTACATTGGACAACGTTGCCCTCCTTTTATGGACTCAAGCGTTTGGCTGGAATGACACTGAGCTACTGATATAAGTAGTAAAACTCTGGTTTTATGGTTCTTTCTTCTCTTTCTCAGACTTGTGCAGTGTTCTGCCAACCACACACACACTCACCCAAACCACACGCAATTATTATCACAGCTTTCCAGAGGCAGCAAAGCAGCTGCTGTTTCACTTGATCTTTTATAATGGGAACAGCAGCAAAGAGTCAGAAATGACATCTCGGCTCACAACACTATTCCAACACTTCCTAAAGCATGACCCCAGAGTCGCTGAGAAAACTGTGCCTGTTGGTGGAAAAAAGGTTTTTTTTACCAAAGATCCAATTATATACTGCAAATAACAGAAGCAGTAGGGGGTTCTTTTGAGGTCTGATTGACATTTACTGAATGTGATAATCCTTCCAGCTGTAGATTTTATATGACAGAGGATCCAGACGACCGGAACACCATCATGGGTCATTTGTTACCAGGAAGCAGCAACACAGGGGATTAGACCCAGAGGTTGGATGATGGACTACAGATTATACTTCATATTTACTACGTGTTGAATTCTGGCTGTGTAACAATACAACCCTGTCTCCCATACACAGGGTGTTTCCTGCATAGAGAATTAGGAGACGGCCACCTCCATCAATTTTCCTCCCGCCTCCAGCTCTCAAAACTCTGACGGGTGTCGTCATGGAAATAACTATTTTCTAACAACACTGTGGAAATCTGCAGCATTACCAATGTGGTTGTGCTGCTCCATAACCGGAACAGTTCAGCAGGAGAGATGCTGTTGAAACTGCCAATGAGGAAGAAAAGAGCCGTCTGGCTGGACCAGCTGGACCACAGCACAGTGGGCGCAACAGTGTTCCTGCTGGTCACTTCTCGCCACTACAGCAGAAACTAAAGAAAATGATTTCTTATTATTTATTTTCTCTCTATTTTAATCTAGTTTTATATCCAGCTGGCATTTATAAATGGGTTTGCACATATTACTGATAAACGTGAATTATTTAAAGTAGGAATTAAAATAATCTTAACAAATTATATTAAAAAGGATAAGCTGTATTATAAAAGTGTCTTTAATTCATTAGTTAATTAATTATATATTTCTAATTATTTTTGAAATACTAACATTTTAACATCTACCTTTGTGGAAATAATATTTTGCCAGAAGAATCCATGTGTGTTACTCTCCATTTAGCACATCAGTATTCTCAGTCTGAATATAACTTAACCTTGATGTATGTTAACTTATATGATATGCTCCTTCAATACACAGAACAATATTACCAATATCACAACACATCTTGTGTCCCTGGAATCTGGTATCAGATAAGGAAAGCTACCTAAAAGGTTTTAGTAGTTTGAAACAAATATATACAGTATAAAACCACCTGGTTAAGTTTGTGTTAAGTTATATATATATATAAACCCATCATGGTGTGGTGTAAAATGTCTATCACAACTTATTTGAGATCTGTCAAGAGCAAACGTAATCCACAACAAATGATTTCTTAGGAGACCAGGCCGAACAATTTTAGTTTCATCAATAAAAACTGTGGTGAAAAGTACTGGGGACACTTGGGGACTTAATGAAAAAGTATTCCTTGAAAACAAGAACCATGGCAATAACCAATGTGTTACAAACCTGAACTCAAAAATAGCTCTTGAGCTGTTGGAAGTAGGGTCTCTGCCAGAAATATGAGTTAAACTGCATTCAGAACAAATCCTTTCATTATTAATCAGAATGCATAAATATATTTGTTCCCTCTAGACTAGATTATTGCAACCACTTCAATAAATCTCTCCATAATCAGTTGATGCAGAATCCTGCAGCTCATGTTCTGACAAGAATTAGGAAACAAGATCACATCAGTCCTGTATGAGCTTCTCTACACTCCCTGTAAAATCCAGAATAGAACATGAGATATAATAAAGTGGACAATGGTCAGGCAACATTATATGGTATCTTTAAGAGACATAGTGCCCTATTACCCCGCTTCATCACTGCACTCCCAGAAGGCAGGGTGACTGGTGGTAAGAAACCTGGTAAGGAGCCAGAGCCTTCAACTCCGAGGTTCAGTCCAGGCGGCAGACACCCTCCCCACATAGTCTGGAGACTAAACTCAACACTGGCTCCCCACAAGGATGTGTCCTGAGCCCCCTGCTGTTCACGCTCCACACACAGGATTGCTCTGCAAGGTACCCGAGCCATCATATAGTGAAGATTCTCCGACAACAGTTTGATCTCCAACAGGGACGAGTCCATACCGGCAGGAGGTGGACAAACTTGTGGACTGGTGCAGAGCAAACCAACTCTGCAACAAAGTGGGGAAGACCAGGGAAATGGAAGTGGACTTTACGAGAGGCCACGCTTCCCGCTTCATCGGAGGAGCAGCTGTGGAGATGGGGGCACCTTTAAATACCAGCATCATAAGGAAGGAACGTTTATCTTGGTGTTTGTACCACCCGGGACACTTTTGGCTGAACACCCTGGGTGCACAAAAACGGTATAAGAGCCTAATACAACTTTCAGGCGGAGCACTTCCTGCACCTACCAGAAGACAACACAAATCAATCATGGTTAAAACGTTCAATAATACGTACCATAAATAGAGTCAAGAAATATTTTACATAAACTGTGGAAGTGCACAATGTGCAAAGCTTCCTAATAAAGTCCAAAATATCATAACCCCAGGTGAAAGTGCTAATATTAATGTGCATATATGTTATTTGTAAAATGTGAACCATCAAACCCAGTTACCCTGTTTACATGGCCACAGCCATCATCACTAGTAACGCAATACATTTACATTTAGCAGACGCTTTTGTCCAAAGCGACTTACAATAAGTACATTTGTCAAAAGAAAGAAACCAAAACTAAGACTTTCCTATTCCATTACACATAGTAAGGGCCGGCTCCGGGTAACCTTGGACCAGCCCTTATTTTAGCTACAGTAGGCCTGGACTTTTACCCTGAGCTCCTCTCTCCTCCTCTCCCTCTCTATCGCCATCATTCATGTCCCACTATCATTGTTACTTATTTGGATTTTTCCCTGCAGCCTTAATGCTTTCTCTCTTATCAGACTTTTCATGGATCAGGATTAATCCTGGATCATGATTGTGTCTGCTTTTTATTGTTATGAGGGTTAGGGTTGTCTACTATTATTGCTATTATTATGCTCAATTATATCCAGTGTTACTATCATTAGTTGTAGAAGTAATATTTCTATTATCACTTCTTCCATGTCTTCTTCTATTATTCTTATTATCTCATTCACCATAATTATAATGATTTTCATTAGTCTGTTTTGTATTATTATAGCTGTAGTGCTGTTATAGTTGGGACTGTATCTCTCCTTCTTTCAACCCAACCGGTGGAGGCAGATGGCTGCCCACCCAGAGCCTGGTACTGCCCAAGGTTTCCTGAGTTTTTTAACAGCCCCCCCATAATCCCAGATGAAAGTTAATGTGTTTGGGACACACCCTTTATTTACACCGATAATGCTCCATTGTGAACAACAAATTTGTATACAAATGGGCAGGACGTGAGCTATTGACTGCTGGTAAACAGGGTCCTGCATGGCTCTCTTCAGTAAAAGTGAGTATTGGGCAAAGACAAATTATAAGGTCATATTGATAACATTTTTATTTAAACCAGAATCAAAGTAAAACTTCTGTTGAAAACATTTTTTTGATTGTGAATTAATCATTTTAAAAAATGTCGGTCTGTAATGAATGTTTTGTATACCTCTGTGTAGATGTGTGGCTGCGGCTTCTAGCAAAGCTAGCTAGCCGATAGAATAATGACGTTGGTATCACATGGTATCTCTGCGTAGTCAGGGGTCAACAGTCTTTGGGGTTGCCACTTAGTGTGGAAAAAAACTAACAGAAAAATGTCTGAGTTTGATGGTAAGCGGGCAGCATTTCGGTACCAGTCCCAAGTGCTAATTGACAAAAGGAGGAGCGAGACCAGAGTGAACGTTGGTTCAGCGTTTGATCGTCGGAGTCAGCTGAAGGAGTTTCAAGGACTGAAAAGCCACGAGGTGGCCACTTTCCTTCTGGACTGGTAAGATGTCGTTAAAGCTAGTTTTTAGCTAACGCCAACACTGGCAACCCATTGAGGACGCATGCGCTTCGAGCAACATCTGTGTTGTGACGTGAATGCAATGGAAGCCGGGGGAGCGAGTTGACATCTAGTAGCTGCAGGGCTCTCAAGTCTCATGCATTGGGCTTGAGACACACGCATTTCAACCTGTTCACACGCTCACACGCCACATCTAGTATTTCTCACGCAGACAGATTACCGGGATAATAAAATAAATAATAAAAAACGTTCTCTTATTTTACAAAATGTGTTTCTGAAAACATTTTATATGAGAAATAAGCTATGCAGTTGCTGATTCTGTCTTTATTTTAGATCAAAAACGGTCAGTTTAAAATTTTTCGAGAGCTTGCAGCGCCGCGGTGAGTTTCGAGAGATTCATAGCGTGGAATGGGAAGCGTGGAAATAATGCTGCCTGTGGACAAGTACCTTCAACCAAAATCTCACTCTCACTATAAGTTAAAAACTTGAGAGCCCTGTAGCTGGATGTTATCAATGTTGTCAATAGCACTCTTAACGTTATCATATGTTCAAATGTCATCTTGTAAAATGCAGTCTGGAACAAGAAACTTGATTTATATACTTGGTTTGAAAGATATGTTTTCACAGCAATATAAAATAGATGATGAATGGGTAATTAGTCTCAAACTTCACTCACAAATAACTACACTCAAACGTCTTTAGTTGTCATTCACAGACACCATATGACTAAAATGGGACTAATAATATAGTCTAGTGCTCAACAATCTGGCGATGAACTTTTCTGATGATATAAAACAATCCTGTTAAATATTAGTGGAGTCCATTTCCTGGGTCCCTGGGTTCGTTTTTATTTTATTACAGTAATACCAACACCTGGAAGCATCACATAAAAAGTATTTTTCAAGATTTTTAGAGGCTTTAATTGGCTCTTTTTAGACTGATGGGCCACCATTCCCCATTGTTTTCTTTCTACTCCAAATAAAGATAGCACAAATTAAGTTGTCACATCTATCCATCCATCCATCCATCCATCCATCCATCCATCCATCCATCCACCACACACACACACACACTATTGGAAGAATAACAGCATATTACAAATTACTTTCAGCCTTTGTTATTGTCTTTATTTATTACCGCATTATTTATATTTTTTGGTTTTACCCGCTTTTATTCCGATCTTTAACTCATTTGAATTCATCGATTCTGGAGTAGCTTTGTTTTTTTTGTTCTGACTCCAATGTTTTATCTCTGGAGAAATAAATCTGCTCCAACTAAACACAACAGTATATCATTTGTGTAGTTGTTTTCACATTCACACACATTGGCATAGACAGTTTAAAAAGGGAGTAGAGACCAAACACAAAGTAAAGTGTAGAAAATGACAAATTTGTGGATATTTGCTGTAGAATTGTTTTGCAATGAAAAAGTAATCAACGTCTATAGTCTGCTGCATCAGCAGCAGCAGCAGCAGCAGCATATCTACCCACACAGGGAAGGAGGACAATGGCAGATGATGTATGGCTTCAGGGAGTTATCTGTTCAAGTAAACATGTGTTGGAAGCTCTAGTTTACAGCATGCTTTGATCCAAACCAAACCTGATAATGGTGAAAACTCATCTGGGTGTAAAGATTAACTGATGCATGTCAGATCGTTGATGCAAGAGCCTTGGACACATCCATACGAAACCAAGCACTATTTTAGCAGCCTTTGTCTACCAGGTTGCAGTTAATAAATTCATCGTGGGACAAGTTAGTGGCTTATGTTAGCCATGTGTTAGCAGGCTGCTAACTGCTTTACATTGATTTACAGAAATATAGTTAGTCTTAAACTGGCATTGGATAAAATGCTTGCTGCAAATGTTAGAGTGTCGGTGTCAGAGCATCGGTTTTAAGCATTCTTCTCTTTGCTAGCAGACGAAAGTCACAATAGGCACTTTCAAACTATTTAAATGTCACGTTGTGTATGTGTAGTAATGGGGTAAAAAGGGAGACAAAAAAAGTAAAGGGAAAAATATTTATTTTTAAATAATAAAACAAAGTCCAAATGAGCGAGACCACAAGGGCAAAAAACTGCATTAAAAAAGAAACACTATGAAACCAAAACCACAAAAAGGACACGTGAAGGCTGGACACGGAAACACGAGTACATCGACAGGAACCTGGCAAGTGCAGCACGACGGGGTAACTAACACAATGACCCGACAAGGAGACAGTGGAAACACAGACCATATACACCAGGAGGCAGGGAGCTGACGAGGAGCAGGTGAAACACATTAGGGCAGGTAGGTAAAAGAGTAAAGACTCCGGAAACAACAAGGACCAAGAAGTACAGGAAACCAACACAGGAGACTCTACCTACAAAATAAAACAGGAAAGTAGACTATAAAAAACCCAGATCATGACAGTAGAGTCAACGGACAGCAATGAAATGCCTTTATCTCCAGTGTGGGCATGATTTAAATGCACTCTGTCTCTATGAATGATGCATATTAAACCGTGTTGAGAGGGAAAGATACACAAACCAATTCAGGATTATTATCATAAAAAGTGTTGACTCATTCCTCCCAGTGACCACATTGCTTATACATGTAACTCAGGTTTGAATCAATGTTGAATTGGCCATGTCTGATGGGCATCATTGGTGTGTGAGCTGACTTGTTGAATGATTTCAATAAACTAATCATGGCCATTTAAATGAAATTGTGCTTAACACTCCCCCATTTGTATAATTCTGCAGGGTTTTACGTCATTGTCAGCTTCAGTAGCAGGCAATCATTAAACATCCCACAACAGCTCCACAATAATATATGATTACTGCTGAACATGAATTCTATTAACAGAGGCCTGGCAGGCGAAATATCTGCATATGAATGTGTGTGAATAGGTGAATAGTCTGAATGTCATGTAAGGCTCCTTGAGTAGCCAAAAAGATGAGAAAAGCGATATAAATTAAAATGCAGGTCCATTTTCTGTATATGTTGTTGATGCAATAATTTGATTTTTCTGTAGCATTGATGATGCAGGGTGACATCACCAAAACAATCAACGAATCATCTTTCAGTCCATGTGACTTCCTTTTTACTTCTCTTGGTCCATTTGTCCAAGAGGAGCTCCCTGGTGGCTGATGGGTAACTAACTTATTCCATGTCACTCCTCTGTTCTTGCTCCCCTTCTTGTCAGCTCTCTACTGGAAACTATCATTAATCAAAGCAATGCAAGGTTTTTGTTTGTTTTAACATTTTAAATAACATATTTGAGATTGGAAAATGTGAGCAATAGATTTTAAAAAAGCAGCAGATTGTGTGATTTGTTATATACTCCAACTTCATGTAGTCTGGGCGTCTCCAAGTCCTAGTTCTGCCCCGCGGTTCTTCTCTCCCTGAGACCGCTAGACTCTTTGCTCTGTTGTGCCCAGTAAAACTCTTCAGCGCTTCATCCGTTCAAGTATGCATGACGTTTGGCCTTGGACAAAATGTTTTTGAGAATGGTCCGGGGGCCTTTTTGTTGTTTTTATGCTGTGTGCATCTCCAGGAACAAACCTTTGTGCAACGTAACAGAAAAGCCCCCCGTATCTGAGAAGAGTAAGCACCGATGCCAACGGAGAACCGTCACTGGATCGCTTTCTAAAACCACCTGGCTGCTGAAGGACAAACAAATGAGGCTGAACACAAAAACACCTCGACACTTTAGCCCGCAGTGTCGGCGTTGCAAAACAATCGGCTGCTGTTTTGTCAATTGTTTATAACTTAAATCAAAAGGTGACCTCGCATTTTTGACCCAAAGTCAGGATGGAAGTTCGGAGAGGAAATTCAAATGTCACTGAAACAAGGTTATATGGAAGGCGTGTTTCTCACAGGAGTGAAGTAAATTCATCTTCCTGGCACTTTCAAAAGGTCCCTGCATTATTTTCTCCTGTTCTCCGCATAACAGGAGGGTACTATCGCTCACCCCTCGCTCTGAATACACCATGAGACTATTCCCAACAATGCAACATTGCATGCAGTTTGGTTATTTGATCAGAGCAACAGCAACTAAAAAAATGCTGCTGGCTGGAATGAGATGCTTTGTACTGCCGGCTATAGGAAACATGAAGAAAGAAAGCGACGGAGAGAAAATGAGAAAGGGCCTTGGCAGGGAAGCCGTGTCCATTCTGTGCAATCCTATTCCGGCAGCCTGTCCGTACGTTGTGCATGTGCATTAATAGTGTGTGAATTAAAGGTCCGCATATTTGGCTTTGATACCCCTTGGCTGATTTTTCGTTTGGTCGGGTTATCATGCTAATGAACTTTGACGGAGCTGTAACACAAGGCTGCTGGATCAAACAGCATTTTGTTTTCTTTTCATCTCTCGTACTCTCAGCCAAGCCTCTTTGTGAGCGAGCGACAGACAGCGGTAGGAAAACACGGCGGCTGACAGGGCGGCTGACAGGCAGGTAGTGGAACCGCCTGCAGTCCTCGCACTGTAAATATCTGGGACACCGCTCATCAACACATCCATTTCCCTGCTCACGCAGGAGGACTCCTTCCATTAGCTCATACATAAGTATTTTGGAGAGCGCCCCGCAGATGATTAATTCACTCGCATCCTTTGGCCGCCTCTGACGTTATGAGTGTTCGTCTTGTGAAGTTCACATTTCTCTCATCTTTCATCTCGCAGCACCGTACTGTCATTGATACAGAGTGTAAGTGCTATTGTGTGAGTGTGCACAGGTTATGTGTGTGTGGTAGTGATGCTGCTGCTGGCTCAGTGGCTCGGGCACGCAAGAATGGATGTAAGAGCCATGCTCTTGCTTTCAATGTGGCAGAATGGCAGAAAGGAAGAAGAAACATTTCCAGAGATTATGAGATAATTTTGTAAAAGTCATAATATACCCACTTGAGTATGTCTGTGTGTGGCGATGCAGAGAATGAAATGAATGCTTCACACTTACTAACGCTGTTGAACCTCATCAAACTACAATCTGACTGACCGGCAGAGCTCCGCCCTATAGCTTCCACATCTTTACGATCAGGGGACTTAACAATAATAAAAGAGCTTTGTAAGTGGCTTCTGTTTCAGAAGACTACCCCCCCCCCCCCCACTGACCTTCCTGAAAGACCTCATAAGGTTAATCCCCAGGCAAATAATTGAATCTTGACCTGGCTATTATTATCTCCCTCTAAGCGTTCCACTCTGCAGGAAGCTGACCTCGTAAAAGCCTCGGGGCCCCCCTCTGGCTCCCCCCGCGCTGAAAGCACACACTCACACATGTGCACAAACACTTTTGTCCTTGTACAGCACCACCGATAACAGACAGTCACACACACCTCCACATACAAGCAAACACACACAGATCGAACACCGGATGACACACACACCTACACAACACCGCTGCAAGGTGACGCTGAAACACACACTCGCACACATACTGTACACCAACCTATACACAGATTGTGTGGATGGGAGGAGCACCGTCGCCTGGCTGCCAGTGGGTGGTAAAAGCTGTGTCTAAAGCGATCTCACAGACCCGTGACTGCAGGCAGAATGAAATCACACCTGGCACAGCCCGCCTACTGATCTCACACACACACACACATGTGTTTTTTTAACACAATTAGAAAGTACACTTGAGTAGTCAAAGTGCACTTTGACCACATTTGCAGAACTTGTGTCTTTTGCTCATTCATACCAACACATGTTAGACACCAAGGGCCCTAGTTTCGTGGCGCAGCGCAGGGCGGCGCAGGGTGGCGGAGCCGGTGTAATGCAAGTTTCGACCCGCGCAGCCTTGCACACGGTCAGTTTGGCAGTTTGGTGGATCGCCTGCGCCAAGATGGGTGTGGCGGCGCAGCAGGGGGAGGCGTCACAGATTCAGCTTGGCGTAGCGGAAGTTTGGTGGCAAAAAGCCTCGCCGAGACTGCGCTGAAAGCTCGCCAGCTCCAACCTGGTCTACTCTCAGTGCAAGGCGCAAATAAAGTCCATTCATTCAAGGCGAATCACAGCTGGCGGAGTGGAAGTTTGGCTGACGGCGCGCAGTGCGCACACGTCACCGAGACCTCACAGGCAGGTTTCCATAGTTCCAGGCACATTTACAATGCAATAAATAATCACAACAAACACTATTTAATGCAACTAATTAAATCAACACGCTGCTTCTGTCATCGGGTTGTCAAGTGACGGTCATCGGGTTGTCAAGTGACGGATCTTGCACTGAACCTCCCCTAACGCATTAAAGGTGAGGAGAGGAGCTCATTTGACTGGTGAAGATCTGAATCGGCTGTATTAATCCCAGTCCACGCATTCTTCTCCTCCCTCTTTCCCACTTGCGCCGGTGGGAGTGACCGGAGGTGTGCCTGCACGAGCCTGCCGGGTGCACGAAACTTGCAAAGTCCAGGCGGACACACCCCGTCGGCGTGGCGCAGGTGCGCTGAGAGCTGACTGCGCCTGGTCTATGAAACTAGGGCCCCATATGTCCTCTGGCGGTCACGCTCTCCTGACTTTTGTAATTCATTTGTATTCTCCTCACTCCTGAGGGAGAGGAAGTGCATGTTTTAGGTCTCTCTAGAAACAAAAGAAAGGAGTGTGAGAAAAGTGCACCTCCGCCTTGTCTGCTCCTTCCAACAACTTACACATAAGTTACTGTAACAATGGTAAGCCTGAGTGATTGTAATCTAAAATAGCGTTTCACATTATTGGCTAGTGGACAAAGGTGGAATCCTGATGGTATTCCTTTTTCAGTCAACTGCTAACGCACAGTAGCTCCATGCGACAGCGATGTACAACATGAATGCATCATGGCAGGCAAGACCTGATGATTAGTGTAAAGCTACTGACGGCAGTAACATAATCCATGTCCACATCTATGGCAAATATGGACATGCATTCTGGGTTTCGGAAGGAGCTTGATCGTGTTGACATTGAGCTGAAAATGAAGCACCAGCATTTAGTGTGTTTATTGGGTGCTAGGTATGTCACTCTTTTCTACCACGGCCGATTCAGTGTGCAATTTCTCCTCTTGATTACTATGATCAGTGCCAAAGAAATGTGTTGCTGGCTCAGAACTGCGACGAACGAGCTTGTCCAGACCTTTTTGCGAGAGGCGTGGCGGGTCTAATCCTAGCCTGGGAAAAAGCCCCACACCTGTACTGGTTATACGGCACCTTTGATTTATTCACATTTTGTAGTTTTAAACCGGAAATTAAAATGAATTTAATTTATCGTCTATAAGCTGCATGCAGAAGCTGTGTGACAAACCCCAGTGGTCATGGCCAAAACCACTCACTACTCACAATATAGTGAGTGTATTAGCCATTTTGTAGTGCCATCAAAATGTATACTGATAATTATTATACCCTATGTAGTTGAGACAAAGCATCCCACAATTCATCTAGGAAAGAAAACTAATAAACAACCAATGGTTACAAATCGGGCATCATAAACCATCCCTAACAGATGACAGAAGCACCATGATTGAGAAAAATCCATGAAAATAACATATATAATGTGAGCAGAGCATCACAACACCAACGGCCATTTAATTATTCATTGAGGGAAATACGCATATTGCTCCCACATTGACCATGGCAACATGTAGCCTACTGCTCCTTTCGTTCTCACCTTTCACAATAGAAGTCCTCGACAGATATGCAGCAACACCTGCTTAAGGGAACTTAAATTCACTGAAAACATTTAGAACAGACACAACTCAACAAATTATCTTACAATACAAATTAACTGTATTATATAAAATGTCTGTATTTATTATGGATGGACATGTTTTAATTGCACGATAGCAGTGAGATAATTAACAGAGAAAATGATTAGTGTCCCAAAATGTTTTTATTTTGCCAATGACTTCAGTAGTCCTCTACATAGTCATCTACATAGTCCTCTATACAGTCTTCTACATAGTCCTTTATATAGTCATCTACATAGTGTGGTGGCTGTGGCTCAGAGGTAGAGTGAGTCCAAAGGCGCTTTATAAATGCATATATGTGTGGACTACTGAATGTAGTGTAAAGTGCCTTGAGTAGCTAGTAAACAAGAAAAGCACTATATAAGTGCAGAAAAACATTTACCATGGACTATGCAGCCCTCTATAAAGTCCTTTACATAACCCTCTACTTAATCCTCTATATAGTCCTCCACATAGTTCTCTACATAGCACTGATCTCTACATAGTCTTCTATGTAGAACTCATTGGGAGCAGTGAATGAGTGAGTTATTTACTTCTGTGCTGACACAAGCTCCAATAAATAGATGCCAAAGGGGAAGTTCTACCATGAGAAATGATAGTAGAGTTCAGAGACAAAGCTGTGACCACCTAGGGAAAGGCCTCTTGTAGTTTCTATGTCAGTATTTCAGAAGAACCGGGGATTGGACTCTGGTATTAGATAGTTGGAAATGGAAAAAAAATGTACGGAACTAGCCAAGTTTTTCCTGGTAGTTCATCCAACCTGTGCAGCCAGCCAGGAGAGGCAAGTCAAGAATCCAATGAGCTCATTGACAGGACTACAGAGCTGTTTGGCTGACATGGATATGTTATTGGAAGGACCACAGTGAGATCATCACTATGAATCTGGGCTGTACTGCACAGTAACCAGAAGGAAGCAAAATCCTGATTCAAAGGTTAAGGACCTGAGCTTAACCATGACATGGTAAAAAGGCATTTGAGGGACTTTTAAGGGGAGCAGGAGGCAGAAAGGTCCTTTGTGATGAAATGGAAACTGTACTCTCAGCCATAAAACAAAGCTCTCTGTCAGGCGGAAACTGGGCACAGCTCATTACGCATCTAATAGCACCCCTACTGCGAAGCATGGTGGTGGCAGTGTCATGCTGTGGAGGGGAGCAGAAGGGACTGGGAGACTTGTCAGGATGGGGGGAACAATTAATGGAACCAAATGAACAATTATTTTGTCATTGAACTTGCCTCAGAGTGCCACACCATAGATGGGCCACTTATGTTCTGACAGCCAAATCGGCACTGGAATTGCTTCAAAACGGGGCTCCCAAAGGCTTGTGGCAACCCAGTATGGGAAAACCCAGTATGGAGATTCTAGAACTCCAAAATCTTGATGGTTCTTGAACAGAGTATATGGTTAGAATTAAGTGTTGGTGCAAATGTAATGTCTTTATTTCAGACGGTCTGTTAGTTTGTTCATCAGTACACCACTTGCAAATATTGGATGGGCTGATGTGGCATTTTATACAACATTCAAGCACAAAAGAGATTAAAGCCTACAGACCTTGGTGATCCCTTTACTTTCGCTCTAGAGCCACCATGTTTTTTGTGAAATGTCTCCACTATCTGATGGATTGTCATGCCATGGTACAGGTATCCATGGTACTCTATCCATTCTGGTGATTCGTTGATCTGATACCAGCAGATCAAAGTCTCAATTTATTAAGTAAAATATGTTCAATGGATCGTCACTATATTTTGTAAAGACATTCATGGTCCCAAGTGGTTTAATGTGTTTAATGTTTAAATGACATGTCTCAATAATCGTACATTAGTATTATTATAGTACTGTTATAATAGTACAAATTTGGTACATTCATGCTTCCCAGTCAATGTCACCTGAAGACTTCTCCTCTAGTGCCACCAGTGGATTTTTAATGTATTTATTGACAGGTCTCCACAAGACTTGGAAGGCTTACAAACACTGTGGTACTCAGCTTTGGTGATTTCTTTATCCAATGCAATCACCAGGAAAAACATTTTTATCTGTCAAATAATTACTAGTTCTTT
Source organism: Chelidonichthys spinosus (assembly GCA_029853015.1). Classification (NCBI taxonomy): domain Eukaryota; kingdom Metazoa; phylum Chordata; class Actinopteri; order Perciformes; family Triglidae; genus Chelidonichthys; species Chelidonichthys spinosus. Next base: position 22,258,044 of record CM056838.1, on the reverse strand, counting down.
ACATCCATCCATCCATCCATTGTCTACCGCTTATCCTGTTTTCAGGGTCGCGGGGGGGGGGCTGGAGCCGATCCCAGCTGTCATTGGGCGAAGGCAGGGTACACCCTGGACAGGTTGCCAGTCTATTGCAGGGCTAACATTTAGAGACAAACAACCATTCCACTCACATTCACACCTACGGGCAATTTAGAGTCATCAATTAACCTATCTCCATCCTGCATGTCTTTGGACAGTGAGAGGAAGCCAGAGAACCCAGGGAGAACCCATGCTAACACGGGGAGAACATGCAAACTTCCACACAGAAGGAACCCGAACCCAACCCGGGCCCCTCTTGTTGTGAGGCGACAGTTAGTTCAACAAATTGTAAAGAGGAACTAGTGTAGCTGTAGACTATTAACCTATTAACACTTTATTCCTTACTGAATTAAGACTCAAATATCACAAAATGCAGAAAAAGTCAGTGTTTGAAAAATTTAACCACAGGATCTATAATACAAGTGTCTTTATTTTAAGATTAACCCCTAGAAACGGGGACAGAATATGCTCTCTGTGTCTAATGTCTGAGCTAAAATCAAGAAGAAGATGTCAACCTTCTACTGTAGATGCCATTAATGTTCAAACACTCACAGAGACATACATGTATGTCTTCATAGGGCAAATTCAGTACCTTTGTAGGTATGTATAGGGACATACATAAACATCGCCATGTTCTGAACAGGCTACCGCTGATATCTTAAATAAAGGTATTGAAAAGGAACAGTGGTTCTTAACTGGTGCCAAAGTTTTGATTGAATATACTAATTAGCATGGTATTAGCATAATGCCTTTGGGTCGTTTTTTGTTTTACCATACTGTGATGATCTGGGGTCCGTTTCACAAAGCAGGTTTAGTGAAAACCTTGAGTTAGTTAACCCTGAGATGAGGGAAACTCTGGTTTTTCGGTTTCACAAAGCCAGTTCAGCATAAATCTGAGTCAGTTACCCGGGTAACATGCTCCGTGAACCTAACCTGCTCGCTAGCAGGTTTTCTTCAACAAACCCTGAGTTTCTCCCTACATGTCTCCGCCTTTTTCCGGAATCTGAACCAACTCTGAAAAAATGTGCCGTCCTTTCATCGTCAACCTAATCGATATGGAAATAAAAGTGATTCTAGCAGCTTTGCATCGGGAGAGGATTTTGATTACATTTCCTTCCAAACACATTAGATATTATCTAAACAATATTCTCCGACATTTTCAACATTTCATATCGCGGACATAATCCGCAACCAGATTTTTGCGGAGCTAGCGTTTTTGCGAACGGGAGATTTATGAAATGTTTAAGTACATTTCTGTGTTGAAATACCTGCTTATATTTACTGTTTAATATGTGAAATATGATTAAAATCATATGCCTTAGTCAACGTATTTGCGCAATATTCTTCTGCTTTCAACTGACGCCACTTTCTTTCTGGGCATGGGGGGATTACACCCAATGAAAATGATAATTCATTCAATGAAATGCTTTGTGAACTACGGGAGTTGAACCCCGGTCCCCTGCACGGCGTTGCTAACCATTACACCACAGTGTCACTCTGCAAGGGTGAAAATAAAGACTTATTACCTTTAGATCAATAGACTGTTTCATTCAGTTATACACATTAGACCGGGCAGTAAATGTCTGCCACGCCAACTATCGCTACTTTGCTGCAGTTATGTTGCTCCACTTTCTCAGGATGAGCTCGTTTTCTACATAAACACTCAGTAATATCTAATGACGCTCTCCCCGTTGCCATGGTGAATCGTAGTATCGGAGCTCCATTGATGATGGCTTTGTAGAGTCGGAAGGCACGCGCGTAACTCAGAGTTTACATACTCAGAGTTGACTGAACTAATTCAAAACCGCTGTTCTGAAACCGAAAACTCAGAGTTTCCCATCTCAGAGTTGTTCAACTCAGAGTTCAGGGTTAGGTTCAGAGTTTGTTGAACCTGCTTTCACGGGCCGCTGTACTACTTTCATCACATCAATATGAGAAGTTGAAATTTTGCTAGATTTGGCTCACGACTTTCATAAAAGGGTTAATTTCAATGCTGTCCCATACTGGGTTGCCACAAGACAAGGCAGCCCTGTTTTGAAGCAATTCCAGTGCCTATTAGCCTGTCAGAACATAAGTGACCCATCTATGTTGTGGCACTCTGAGGCAAGTTCAATGACAACCCCTATTTGCAATAAAAATAATCGCCCTCTGCAACATTTTGATTTTTTTTTTAAATGCATCAATTTAATATACTGACATATTAAATCCCCCCCCCCCCCCCCCCCCCCCCCATTTTAAACAAAATAAGTAACCTGTCTATTGTCATTGGAATGGAGGGCAGACATTACACTGAAACCTCTTGGTTAGACAACATGGTGGCTTTGTTTAAGTGGCCGTCTTGTCTTGTGTCTTGTGTGTGTTTTCGTAAGATGCCTGAAATAAAGTTGTGGTTAACAGAAGCTTAACAGATTTTGTTCTACAAAACTATGTTCTATAAAATACAGCTCTGATGAGTTTTTAAGTGTTTGTGTCTTGAAAATAGTGACTTAACGAGACTATAAAATATCATCGTATCGACTAGTCAGCATCTACAACCTTGTTGTGTATACTCACACTAATGCAATCATGGTGTCGTTGGATACAGCCGTTAGCTGTTTCATTCTGACGCTTGCGTTCACACTTTTTTTTTGTTCACACAAATCATAAAAGTGGTCTTCGTTTGTGAACAAAACCTGGAAATATCAGAAACATTTGTTTGTCAAAATCCAGTGAAAGGAAACTTACTTCCTGAAACTTCCTGAGAAAGCATGTCATCTCAGCAGCTCAATAATAATCATATGATAAACCCATAACCCAGTATACCATTAAACTGTTGAAATAGAAACATAAGAAAATGCAGCTGACCAATGAATAAAAACAGAAGCCATATACTGTTGTGTACCATGTGTATCATTATCCATTATTGTCATTAATCATCATCAGCATCAGGAGACGGGCAAAGGTCGGAATACAGTTGAGATGGTCCAGGACGAAGTAAAAGCACGCTCACTGCATCGTCATTTATATCACCTCTTCATCTGCATTGCAACAAATGGTGTACTAACCTCTGTAAATATTTAAAGACCATCATTTGTTGCAACCTGCAAATCTGGCATCAAGTGTGAGCGGACCATTTATGAATACATTTACAGCATGTTCACATGGGGATTAGAAACATCCTTCAAAGTAAAAGCTCGAAGCAGGTTTAGGAAAAGCATAATGGATGTCGGTGTGTGATGGAGAGTTTCCACTTTGGAAGGGAGGCTAGGAAATCATAAACAACTGAACAAGACAAGCTAAACAAATACCCCAACAAATCAATGTGCAACAGGAGTACAGTCCAGATTAGGAAAATCATTCATAATTCACTAAGCATTATTTGTTAATGATCAATCTCTGACGAACAATCATACATTAGACCTTATACATTAGTCATGTAAATGAACACAACTCCACTTAGCAGAAATGCACAGAACATGCACTCTGAACAGACTCCACTTTCACTTTGAGTTATAAAATAGAAGTACAATCATACACAAAATACTAGAATCCTTGGTGTGGGAGTGTTAACTATCAGCATGTTAGTGTTGTCAATGTTAGCGTTTAGCTCAGAGTACTGGGTACTAGATGGGGCTTGTATACCTTAAACGTTAAATGATGGGATTTGAATATTTCAACCTTTTGACTTGTTTGTTGCTGCATTAAAAATGTTCATCCTTGAATCAAACCTCAAAATGTAATTCAAGATAAAAAAAAAAAATTAAGTTGCTGGTGTTTGTTATGTTAACAATACAGATAAAATAAGGTAATCCTTATTGGTCCCTTGGAAGTTAAATGTACAGATTGTACTAGATACATACTTTCTTGATCCCGTGGTAAAATCAAGACATTGTTATAGGAGCAAGGAAGAATGTACAACAAAAGGCAAATCAGAAGAATGAATGCAAATCTGCAGGATCGGGACACAGCAGTGATGTTGGGGTGCAGGATAGTCAAAGGTCATCTAGGATTACACCCAGGTTCCTCGCAGTTGATGAAGGCAATACTGTGATGCCCTCGAAAGTGACCGACAGGTCCATGCGAGGGCAGTCTTTCCCTGGGATGAAGAGGACTTCTGTTTTGTTCAGGTTAAGCTTGAGGTTATGTGAAGTTGTCCAGACAGAGATGTCAGCCAGACAGTCCGAGATGCGAGTTGCAATGTGAGTGTCGGAGGTTGGGGGAAAAGAGAGGAACAGCTGGGTGTCATCTGCGTAGCAATGGTAGGAGAATCCATGCGATGTGATAACAGAACCTAGTGATCTGGTGTATAATGAGAACAGAAGCGGTCCTACTACTGAGCCTTGAGGGACACCCGTGTCCAGAGAACAGGGTTTGGACATAGAGCCGTTCCATGTGACCTGAAAGGTGAGATTTGTCAGGTATGATGTAAACCAGGCGAGAGCAGAGTCAGTTATGCCAAGTTCAGCCAGAGTGGAGAGGAGGATTTGGTGGTTGACTGTGTTGAACGCAGCAGATAGGTCAAGGAGAATGAGAACGGAGGAGTTGGATGAGGCTCTGGCATCTCGCAGGGACTCAATCACTGTGAGGATGGCCGTCTCAGTGGAGTGAGCAGTCCTGAATCCTGATTGATTAGGGTCTAGGAGGTTGTTCCGTGAGAGATAGGATGACAGTTGGTTGTAGGCGGCACGTTCCAGGGTTTTAGAGAGGAATGAAAGAAGAGATACAGGTCTGTAGCTTTGGATGCCAGCAGCATCTAGGGTGGGTTTTTTAAGGAAGGGCTTGACTGTAGCCGTCTTGAAAGCCGCTAGAATGAGAACTGAGGTGAGCGGAGGCAGAGAGGGATTTCAGGTTGCGACTGGTGGCGACAGTTTGAGGTGTAGAGGGGAGGGATGTGGTGGACTTCGTGGGGAGGGAGAAAGTCACAAAGTGGTGGTCGGACAAAGGACCTTGTGAAGACAAGGTCAAGTTGGTTCCTGGCCCGGTAAGTGGGTGGAGAGTGTGAGGTCAAATGTGGAGATGTCAATGACTTCAGATGAGTGCAGCTTTCCTGGGTGGATGTTGAAGTCACCTCCATCTCATCTAAAAAGTCACGGAGAGGACCGGGTGGGCGATAGATCACTATGATGTTGAGCTTGAAAGGAAGGGTGACAGAGATGACATGGAATTTGAGTGCATATCAGGGTAGGTGGTCCAGAGGAAGGACCTGGTAGGACCACCTGGGTGAAATGAGGAGCTCAGTTCCTCCTCCTTGACCTGTTGTGTCTTGGGGAGTGTGAAAATGAGTAGGCAGTTAAAAGAGCAGCTGGAGTGGCAGTGTTTTCCAGGGTGATCCAGGTCTCCGTGAGGGCCAGGAAGTGGAGAGTCTGCAGGGAGGCATACGCTGAGATGGTGTCCGCCTTCTTGACTGCAGACTGGCAGTTCCACAGCCCCCCTAGTACTTCAAGTCCCGTACCGAGATTGGATGGGTTACAGGCCCGACTGATGGGTCTCTGGTGAAATCTTGAGATTGTATTTTCCATTCAGAAAAATAGTGCTCTCTAGCGCATCGCTTTGTTGCAACTATGGTAGCAAATATGTACCAAGAAGCTCTGACAACATGTCGTCCAATACCACTTCACCAGTATTCTTTCAGGTGATGAGGTTGATATTTCAAACAAAAGTGTGCATGCATCAGTAATTACTCCTCCTGCAAGATAGTAATTTATGTTTTTATTGGTTTATTATTGGTAGCCTTCCATAACCATGCCGTAGCCTATAGCATCAGCTAACAACTAGACACACAACAAAAACAATGTGACTAAAGTGCTTATATTGCTCTACAACAATGATTGTAAAAGGCAAGACGTCATGTCCAGGACATCGACCACAGGCGGATGAAAACGCTCAGTAAAAGTCGCTCTCTGGGAGCTCCAGGGGGAACAGTGGGACCTGGGAACGCCAGTATCCGAGATCCGTGCATGACGGGCGGTAGAAAGAGCTCTGCGAAAGTTGCTCTTCCTGAGTTCCATATACAAATAAGAAATCTTTGCTAACGAGGATGAATCAGATTATTGGCAGAGGTAATTTTACAATTATGAGGACCTTTATGAATGAAATTATATTGATTTTAGCTAATAAATTACTTAAAATGTTACACACTATCCCTTAAGTGCTTGGTTTACTTCATGCAGGTTTAGCCCCTCCCTCCAATCAAGTCTATTTCTACAGCTGAGATAGCTGAAACTAGATAAATGCCCACTCAGTAAGATTAGCTTCACAAGAATTTACACAACAAGCTATCTAGACAAGACCAAATATTACTAGCTCTACTCACTGAATGTCTAAACCCAAATTTACAATTAGTTTCTGACTTACCAACGAGATAAAATGCAGATTCCTTCCTTTCTTCAGACAAAATGTAGCTGACATAATCATAGACCCACTGAGTGATTGAGTTCACATTATTGCACATATGAAATGGGATTTATTAAATGTTGATATTGCATTGAACATGTATATCTATCTGTTACGTTGTATTTTACAATGTTAGAAGTCAAGCTTGATGTGTCCTTTCAAATAGAATAATGATCCCAATGTCTTCCACACATTGAAGCCTCTATCTTATTGATCAAACTGTGGTATCGGATCGGTTCTCTGTATTGGACTACTCCCAGAACCCAGGTATTGGTATCAGGACTGTAAAAATGGGATTGGTGCATCTCAACAAATTAAAGCCCCAAAGAGCTGCTGGTGGGGTTTGACACTGTAAGAAAAATCTCTCTCATTTCCTTTAACCCTAAAATAGAACATTGCATGGATTTACAGTTTATGATCTGTACCAAGATCAAGTGTCTTTGTGTGTATTCACGTCTTTACATTGACTTTGTATGAAATAGCAAAGTACCTTCCTGTCCTGTTGTGCAATAAACATAAATAGTATGTATGTGAGTGTGAATATATATATATATATATATATATATTTACATAATAAAGTCAACACTTAAAAATGCCATTGTGTCTCTACACATCATATGTGTCTTTCTATTTCAGCCTTTCAAATATGATTCCCTAAAATAAGCTATTCATAATAATAATTGCCCATCCACGAAAAATGATTGGTCTTCCATGGTCAGATTGCAATTGAATTACGTGGATAAGGACAGCATTATATTTCTTTTGTGAGGAATGAGTCACTTAATTCTCTTTGGCTGCTGGTCACTTCATTCAGTCTGCAGAAATGATTTTTATTATCTAAAAAATGACACGGCACCTGAACTGAGATTACTGCTGGAATAATTCCAGGAGGACAGCGCTGTTATTTTTACTCTTCAGATAGCAAGGAAATGTATATTATTTATTGCTGTGTAAAACGAGAGGGGGGGAATAGAAAAAAGTGTGTTATACTGTCCCTAAAGAATGAAACCAGCACCAGTCGGAGCCTCCACAGAAGTCAGCAGTCACATTATCTCCCATAATTCATAAAACTCCTGCTTTGAAGTGCTACCACCTGTTCTTTTTTTTCTCCGTCCCCCAGTGCTTTTCCCTCCCCGTCGTCTTCCTCCTCCCCTTTCCTCCAGGGACTGTGGCTTTAATGTCCTGTCTCATCTCCCCGGGTTTGGATGCGCTCTTACATTTGGTATTCACCGTGAAACTGATCGCCCACGTGTGCCGACCTTGCAGCGGTTCTGCTCTGCCTGGTAAGGCGGTCTGGTCTCGCCTGGAATGCCAAACGCCGCAGGCAGCATGTGACCCTGGGAGGTGTTGATGTAGAGGAAGGCACAATAATATCTGCATGTTTTGTGGGTGTGTGCCCCCCAAGCTTCTGTCATTGAACTGTTCACCACGGTTCATCACTTTGGCATGACTTAAATATTACGTTTCGGTCAGTGTTGGGATCGGCTGAGCTTATTTGCATCACGGTTGGTAACAGCGGAAAATAATTGCTCTCCTAAATATCACTGCAGTTATAGTATCTGTATTGAATGACATATAACCTAATTACTCAATTCAATATAAATAATATGAGATGAATTAGTACATTGGTGAGAATATGTTGTTACTCAGTGTTGTCAGCGTGGGAGTGATGTAATGGGTCGATGACACCGACACATGAAAGGAGCGTCGCCAACAGGATGGGGTTGGCAGGAATGTTGGTACCTGGGAAACATCCTAGCTGCCTACCATCAGCATGGTAGCGTGGTCATTGTGTGGTGAGCATCATAGCATGTTGCTTTAAGTACAACCTCACACACCATCTGTGTGAGCTGCATCACCGAACCGACGGCTCATTGTTTCAGTGCCCGTGTTGCCAGGTCAGCCTGTGTGGCTGTGTGCAGCTCTGCTGTGATATTCAACGTCTATTTCCATTCAATGTGCTACACAGCTCTCCTCAAAAAGACAATGAAAATTATCTTTTGGCATTATATCAACATCATACCATCAACAATACTAGTTTGTTGTATTTGTATTTATTTTTAACTCAACAAAATACATTATTGGTGAAAAGCCCTCTAGTGCAGGGATGTCAAACATGTGGCCCCAGGGTCCAACCGGCCCACTAGATGACTTTACAAAGTGGGAAGACTGAAGGGAATTCATCAATGCACAGCTATTCCTATCTGTCCACTGGGTTTGCCCTAATAAGACTCTCAGGATCTATGTTGGTGCTGCACGGTGGTGTAGTGGGTAGCACAGGGGGGGGGGGATTGTCGTAATAGAAATGTATAAATGAGGCTTCAGAATCACTTGTTGCAACCTGGGTACATCTCAAGCCTTAGATGAGATAATGTTTTCAAACTTACTATTATACAATATTGTGGAAAAAAATGGACTGTCCCTTCAACATCAGCGTGTTCCTATAGTCATTATGAGCATGTTGTCATACTGCAGTTAGAATTGAGCTCAATTGTGCCTTCATACAGCCTCACAGTGACTGTATTGCGTCAGCAGACAACTCCCATTCAAAATGGAACCAACAGCAAAGACACCTCCACAAACTGCCGCTCAATGAGCAGCTCTATGGAGCCGACCACCAAACACCTCATCATCGTCGCTGCCCTAAATGTGATTAATGTGCTTTGCCCTGCCGGGGTTAAAACAACCGCGGCGCACGCCGTTTATTGGCTTCCCCTATGTGTTTGTTGACAAGCTGTCTGGGACACACTTAACATATCATCCAGCATGAAGAGGAGGTTGCATGGCAGCTCCTTTGGGGTCGGGAGGTCAGCTTATTACATTACCATCTTTTAACAATGGAGCTTCCTCCGACAGATGAATGAATGTACTTGCTGGACGAGCATGGGAAGCCTCATCATCATACTCTCTGCGCTGGGGCTTCATGGGATACCGCGACTTGACGCTCCCGCTGCCAATCAGGGAGAGGGAGAGAGGAATGCAGGACGGTAATCAGAAACACATGGTGGTGAGCGAGAGGGAGGACACGGAGAGACAAACATAGCTCTGCACTTGGACTCACAAACGCAGATGCACACAAAGGGCTTTGTGAAAACGTACCTAAACAGGGAGATGTGGGACATGTCTTGTATTTTGCCCGGGCCCTGCTCCCTGCTCAGCAGGATCTCAGTTCAAACCGAACAGTCTGAAGGGAAAAAAGGGGAGCACAGCCGGCCTGCTCGGGATTTAGCAATAAGGAGCAGTCAAAAATGATAAAGTACGCTTACATGTTCATTTGACATTAAGAATAGTAGCTGTTCCTGCCTCGCAGTAGCCGCAGCTCCAGCAGTCCTCGGCCCTCAACAGACCGCAGGGCCAGTGCTATATATACAGGCAGGAGGAAGGCCTGGTCATCAGTCATTTCCCTCATGATGGGCCCTTTGGCATGTGTAACAGAGTTAAGACGGTGCTAACATGCCGGCTTTATGTACTGACAACAAAAGCAAATGGCCTGAATAATGCACAAGCAATAACAATTTAATTATTTTAACACAATGGTGGATTATATGAGTAAAAGCTACTCAATAAATACACCAAAAAAAAAAGACACATAAACAAAACTGGCCACGTTGTATTTCTTTTTTTAATTCCATTTTTGTTCGTTTATTACCTACTGTAAATTGTTATTTATAGTGTTATGCAGCCCTTTCCAAAATTGGAAACAGCTAATTTTATTTCCCGGGCTACTAAGCTTAACGATAAAGTGGGTCTGGAATTTATGGTGGTTTCCACAGGCTAACCAGAGCGGTATCAATCAGGGAGGAAAGTGCTGCAAGGCCAGTGCTTTGTGGAATTAAGACTCTGCTCCTGACTGCACAGCTCCTCAGTATGGCTGCAATTTCACCCCAGTCATTCTGTTAGCTCTGCCTCAGCCATGCTTTTGGGACTGACTCTCTGCACCAGTAGCAAAAGAAAAAAAAAATCTGCATTTTTAAAATTGATTTCAATTTCGAAATGGAGAAAGCATTTCACTGTTCAAGTTTTTTTTTCTTTCTTCTGTGCATTCAATTTCCCCTGAATTCCTCTGCTAAATGCACCGATTCCTGCTGTGTGACTGTGCTATGTCATTGTTTTGTTAGGTGGGCTGAGAGAAGCGTATTAAAAACTCTGTTTAGACATGGAATACATAACACTGCTGGTTTCATCAAGCTGTTACAGTCATTCAGAAAACGGGGACATATATATTCTTTACAGCTTCATCCAGCCATGACGGGGCAGTTACATTTGGGCAGCTTTATTTGGCTCAGGTGTGCAGGAGGGCGCGCTAGCATTGCTCGATGACGGCGGTGACTTGAAGCGTGTAATGATACGGAGGAAGAAGAGTGTGTCCTGATTCGCTGAAGCCTACCTCACATGTGGGTTTTCAAAACGTATTTTGCCACTCAAGCCTTATAAGGACCATCATGAGTGTGAAGGATACTCACTCCTACTTCCCTTTGAGGAAAACTCAGTCAATTCTATCATCAAATTCATCATTTAGGCTTCTGGCTAGAGAATGATTCTTTCATGGTCTATTCCCTATCTAATGGATGCATCAAAGTGTTGATAGCTGATGTAAGTTATAACTATATAATGTTAGTTAGTTATAACAACCACATTAAAATATTACAAAATTAAAAAAACATGACAGGTTTGTTGCTGAATGAACCAGTTGTTGGTCACTTCTCTGTTACAACATCACAAACAACGATGAGACTTTATATTGAGAGGAAATCAACAATCCACTAGAACCAGAGGGCAACCTCCGGCTCTGAAGTGAAGCCAAGCTGAAGTGCCCTGCATTCTCTCTTCTGCCATCAGGGGGCGACTTCTCTGGTTGCCAATCAGAAAATGGTCCTACTTTTTTATTTATTTATTATCTCAGTAGAGATTGTAAACATGAGTCTGTGATTTCAAGCCCAAAATCCAAGGTGACAATGACCAACATGCTGAACTCGAGGCTTCAAAACTGTAGTCCACAAACCAACGGATGTAACCAACGTTACAGTCTATGTGCTCAATGTAAACCAACCTGACATGGTCATCACACATCTCCATCCTGGAGAAATGACTGTATTTATTAAGGAAACCTAAGAAGGCAAAGTTCTTAACTTTTCCAGGAGCAACAGAAAGCATTCTGACTGGAAACCAAACTGTTGGGACATTCATGGTCGAGGACAGGAGAACATCATTACCATCAGTGATATTGGTGACAAGAGGTGCCTGCAGAGAGCCCAAAGATAATGAAAGACAAAACCCAGCCACACACAGCCTGTTTACTCTGCTGCATTCTGGAAAGAGATACTCAAGTATCAGCTGACGTACCACCAGACTTCAGAGCAGCTGAGAAACTCATACATTCATCCAACACCCTCCACATATAATATGATTTAGTTTTTTGTGTGTGTTGTACAATGAAAATAAATGATACCTCGATCGTTAAACGTGCTGGTGCCTGCAGCAAATTTCAAGTGATCAGGTAGAAAGTTCCAGGACTTCGTGCCTTTCACAGAAAAAGCTGCCTGAGCAAAAGCTGTTTTGCCGAGTGGAACCGTACAATCTTAATCCACTTAGAGCTGCTCTAGTGGATCGGCTGCATCTCTTGATGTACGAGCAGAAAGGCTGAGGGGCAAGTGCATGGATTCACACAAACACAACTTTACATAATGAAAGTCAATTCACTTCAAATCTTTACTTTAAACGTGACAATGATGGAAATGTATATGCTTTTGGCCCAAGACTTCCTAGGGCTGTATTCCAGACTTGTTGACCTGGGACAAGCGGGCCAACCCACAGGACAGATGTGAGCAATAGCAAGGCACGGTGAGATGTCAAGCAGCTGGGATGGTTGCATCTCGTTGTAGTCATTTTACATCTCCTTATAGTAGTTTGCATCTCTTTGTAGTTGTTTTACATCTCATTGTTGTCGTTTGGATCTCTTTTTAGTTGTTTTACATCTCATTGTCGTCGTTTGCATCTCTTTATTAGTTGTTTACATCTCTTTGTAGTTGTTTTACATCTCTTTGTAGTTGTTTGCATCTCTTTGTAGTTGTTTGCATCTCTTTGTAGTTGTTTGCATCTCTTTGTAGTTGTTTTACATCTCTTTGTAGTTGTTTACATCTCTTTGTAGTTGTTTTACATCTCTTTGTAATTGTTTACATCTCTTTGTAGTTGTTTTACATCTCTTTGTAGTTGTTTGCATCTCTTTGTAGTTGTTTTACATCTCCTTATAGTAGTTTGCATCTCTTTTTAGTTGTTTTACATCTCATTGTCGTCGTTTGCATCTCTTTTTAGTTGTTTTACATCTCTTTGTAGTTGTTTGCATCTCTTTGTAGTTGTTTTACATCTCCTTATAGTAGTTTGCATCTCTTTTTAGTTGTTTTACATCTCTTTGTAGTTGTTTACATCTCTTTGTAGTTGTTTTACATCTCTTTGTAGTTGTTTACATCTCTTTGTAGTTGTTTTACATCTCTTTGTAATTGTTTACATCTCTTTGTAGTTGTTTTACATCTCTTTGTAGTTGTTTGCATCTCTTTGTAGTTGTTTTACATCTCCTTATAGTAGTTTGCATCTCTTTTTAGTTGTTTTACATCTCATTGTCGTCGTTTGCATCTCTTTTTAGTTGTTTTACATCTCTTTGTAGTTGTTTGCATCTCTTTGTAGTTGTTTTACATCTCCTTATAGTAGTTTGCATCTCTTTTTAGTTGTTTTACATCTCATTGTCGTCGTTTGCATCTCTTTGTAGTTGTTTTACATCTCTTTGTAGTTGTTTTACATCTCTTTGTAATTGTTTACATCTCTTTGTAGTTGTTTTACATCTCTTTGTCAGTTGATCTTGCATCTCTATGTAGTTGCCTTTACATCTCCTTATAGTAGTTTAGCATCTCATTTTAGTTCGTTCTTACATCTCGATTGTCGTCGTTTGCATCTGCTTTTCCTAGTTGTTTACATCTCTTTGTAGTTGTTTGCATCTCTATCATGTAGATTGCATATTTACATCTCCTATAGTAGTTTGCATCTCTTTTTAGTTGTTTTCACATCTCTTTCGTAGTTGTTTACATCTCTTTGTAGTTGTTTTACATCTCTTTGTAGTTAGTTTACATCTCTTTGTAGTTGTTTTACATCTCTTTGTAATTCGTTTACATCTCTTTGTAGTTGTTTTACATCTCTTTGTAGTTGTTTGCATCTCTTTGTAGTTGTTTTACATCTCCTTATAGTAGTTGTGCATCTCTTTTGTAGTTGTTTTACATCTCATTGTCGTCGTTTGCATCTCTTTTTAGTTGTTTTACATCTCTTTGTAGTTGTTTGCATCTCTTTGTAGTTGTTTTACATCTCCTTTAGTATGTTTGCATCTCTTTTTAGTTGTTTTACATCTCTTTGTAGTTGTTCGTCTCTTGTGTTGCTTTTACTCTCTTTGTAGTTGTTTTACATCTCTTTGTAGTTGTTTTACATCTCTTTGTAGTTGTTTACATCTCTTTGTAGTTGTTTTACATCTCTTTGTAGTTGTTTGCATCTCTTTGTAGTTGTTTTACATCTCCTTATAGTAGTTTGCATCTCTTTTTAGTTGTTTTACATCTCATTGTCGTCGTTTGCATCTCTTTTTAGTTGTTTTACATCTCTTTGTAGTTGTTTGCATCTCTTTGTAGTTGTTTTACATCTCTTTGTAGTTGTTTGCATCTCTTTTTAGTTGTTTTACATCTCATTGTCGTCGTGTGCATCTCTTTTTAGTTGTTTTACATCTCTTTGTAGTTGTTTACATCTCTTTGTAGTTGTTTTACATCTCTTTGTAGTTGTTTACATCTCTTTGTAGTTGTTTTACATCTCTTTGTAATTGTTTACATCTCTTTGTAGTTGTTTTACATCTCTTTGTAGTTGTTTGCATCTCATTGTCGTCGTTTGCATCTCTTTGTAGTTGTTTTACATCTCTTTGTAGTTGTTTTACATCTCTTTGTAATTGTTTACATCTCTTTGTAGTTGTTTTACATCTCTTTGTAGTTGTTTGCATCTCTTTGTAGTTGTTTTACATCTCCTTATAGTAGTTTGCATCTCTTTTTAGTTGTTTTACATCTCATTGTCGTCGTTTGCATCTCTTTTTAGTTGTTTTACATCTCTTTGTAGTTGTTTGCATCTCTTTGTAGTTGTTTTACATCTCCTTATAGTAGTTTGCATCTCTTTTTAGTTGTTTTACATCTCATTGTCGTCGTTTGCATCTCTTTTTAGTTGTTTTACATCTCTTTGTAGTTGTTTACATCTCTTTGTAGTTGTTTTACATCTCTTTGTAGTTGTTTACATCTCTTTGTAGTTGTTTTACATCTCTTTGTAATTGTTTACATCTCTTTGTAGTTGTTTTACATCTCTTTGTAGTTGTTTGCATCTCTTTGTAGTTGTTTTACATCTCCTTATAGTAGTTTGCATCTCTTTTTAGTTGTTTTACATCTCATTGTCGTCGTTTGCATCTCTTTTTAGTTGTTTTACATCTCTTTGTAGTTGTTTGCATCTCTTTGTAGTTGTTTTACATCTCCTTATAGTAGTTTGCATCTCTTTTTAGTTGTTTTACATCTCATTGTCGTCGTTTGCATCTCTTTGTAGTTGTTTGCATCTCTTTGTAGTTGTTTACATCTCTTTGTAGTTGTTTACATCTCTTTGTAGTTGTTTTACATCTCTTTGCCAATTCAGATCTTCACCAATCAAATGAGCTCCTCTCCTCAGCTTTAATGCGTTAGGGGAGGTTCAGTGCAAGTTCCGTCACTTGACAACCCGATGACAGAAGCAGCGCCACCGCTCCCACCACGCGCATCACGCGCTGTGCGTGCCTATCATAATAATAACAATGCCGATATTATAAAAAAAACAGGAGAGAGAGAGGGAGATGTTTGACTTCGCGCCGTCAGCCAAACTTCCACTCCGCCAACTGTGATTCACCTTGAATGAATGGACTTTATTTGCGCCTTACGCCAAGAGTAGCTTCCGCTGCACCATGCTGAATCTGTGACGCCTCCCCCTGCTGCGCCGCCACATCCATCTTGGCGCAGGCGATCCACCAAACTGCCAAACTGACCGTGCGCAAGGCTGCGCAGGTCGAAACTTGCATTAGGCCGGCTCCGCCACCCTGCGCTGCGCCACGAAACTAGGGCCCTTCGTAGTTGTTTGCATCTTGTTGTAGTTTGCATCTAATTGTAGTTTGCATCTCATTGTAGTCGTTTGCATCTCTTTGTAGTTGTTTTACGTCTCTTTGTAGTTGTTTGCATCTCTTTGTAGTTGTTTTACATCTCTTTGTAGTTGTTTTACGTCTCTTCGTAGTTGTTTTACGTCTCTTTGTAGTTGTTTGCATCTCTTTGTAGTTGTTTTACGTCTCTTTGTAGTTGTTTTACGTCTCTTCGTAGTTGTTTTACGTCTCTTTGTAGTTGTTTGCATCTCTTTGTATTAGTTTGCATCTCTTTGTAGTTGTTTGCATCTCTTTATAGTTGTTTTACATCTCTTTGTAGTTGTTTGCATCTCTTAGTAGTTGTTTTACACCTCATTGTATTAGTTTGCATCTTGTTGTAGTTTGCTTCTAATTGCAGTAGTTTGCATCTTGTTGCAGTCGTTTTCATCTCTTTGTCATAGTTTGCATCTCTTTGTAGTCGTTTATCACCTCTTTGTATTAGTTTGCATCTTGTAGTAGTTTGCATCTGATTCTAGTAGTTTGCATCTCTTTGTAGTCGTTTGCATCTCTTTGTAGTCGTTTGCATCTCTTTGTATTTGTGTAAGGAGAAAAAAGAAAGACAAATGCGTGCTGTTTCCTGAGGATGTTCCGTGGTTTTGTTTGCATTATCTCTTGTCTGTAAACAGCATATTACCACCACTTAAATAAAATAATTTCCATGTTTTGGAAAAGCACCAGTGCCAGTCCTGAAATGACGTTGGTAGTGAGCAGGGGGCCGATGAAAGCCATAGCTGTGCCAGACAAATAACCAGATCCAGGTTTGGTACTCAATGAGGTATGATGAAGTCTCTGAACACTCTAGTTCTTCTCAGAGACCCGATCCACGATCCATTGAGCTTCTTTTTTTTTTAATCCGCGCAACAAGAGAGCTGATTGGTCAGTCGGCAGTGTTTTTCTCCTTGTTGATCTCTTATCAGGAACATAACCTGCTCCGGAGCAGGTTATCTCTGCAGCCTAAGTTACCATGGCGATCTACCCTGGTAAGAAGTGAACCAGCGTCGTATGAAAACCCGGAGTTAACCCTAAAGTTACCTCACTAACCACAAATCCTGCTTCGTACTACAGGCCCCTGGTGTTTTTACGCTGCGTTGGTCATGAACATACTTGACAACAGTTTTTTCAAATAAATTGGAGTAGAGATAAGAGATGAGAAAAGATGAAAAAACACTCCTACTTTTAAACATGATGACAAATGGTGCAGCCATGTTTTATGTTTGGCTGTACACTGTAACAAATTTCACTGTAAAATAACAGTAAATTACTGGCAGCAGGGACGCCAGTAATTTACTGTTATTTTTACAATGCAACTACTGTTATTTACTTTAACAGTATATTACCGTTTTACCGGATTACAGTATTGTGGTTATTTTACAGCGCATCTACTGTCATTTATTGAACAGTATAATACTGTTTTTTGGATTACAGTACATGGCAGTAGGATAACTGGGTTATGGTGATTTTACAGTGCATCTACCAATATTTATTTAACGGTATATTACCGTATATTGGATTACAGTACATGACAGAAGGATAACTCTGGGTTGTAGTTATTTTACAGTATATGCCAGTGTGTTATAAAATCTGCTATTTTTGCACAAATTTAAAAACAAAGTATGCAGGGCTTCTCAAATACCCAGCCCTACCACATTCATCCAGACAGACAGTCAACATCCAAAAGTCCTACAATAAACACACAGCTTGACTTTTCTAGTACTTTACTAATGTCTTGTCTTCTAGTGCTTAGAGCCGATCATAAACACATTCAGCAGCAACATGCAGTTATCACTGTTCATCTGTGTGTGCTAACTGAAGAAAAGTAGCAGGACAAGCTGTGGACATGGACCTCTTACTTAAATAAAAATCAGATGCAGACTTTAAGTAATAAGTTCGGGAACCCTGGTATAGAACACAAGAGAATATACATTCCATAACATTGCTGTAGTTTATTGCAAACAAACACGTTTTTTGCATGTGAACAATGAAAAGTGAATGTGGACAACTTGACTGGTCTCGTCAGTCACCGATGATGAGTGCCTGATAAAAAATGAATATATAAAATTAGCAACACAACGTAGTAAAATTTAAAAATAAGAAAGACTAATGGAGGGATTTTAGGTCCTTACTCAGTCCCTTTGGAAAGTCCTCCCGTCCCTTCACGTTTGTGGTTGCACAGTCAGTTCTATAAAAGTACAAGTTAACACAAGTTAGTTATATCTTCACAAAATTACTAAGATGTCATTTCAACAAATGCCTGTTCAAGTTAAACTCTCGCCAAAAAGCAACCTAGACTTTTTTTTGTGAATGTATACGAGTCAAACCTTTATGTAAATGCATAATTACGACGAAAGAGTCACTTTTAAGATTTACCGTGGTTTCGTTTTCGGGCAAGCTAATTTTCAATTGAGTGCAAGGGCCTTCTTATGCTAGCATCAAAATTGCTATTTTTTTTAAACACTAAGAAGGCTCAACACAACATGAAACTTTGCTCGTAGTATCACCAGGGTCTCTACACATGAACACAAGCATTGAGAACATTGTTTGTGTACACAGAGTTTACTCAAAAGAAGGTTTTTTAACTGCTCACAACACCTGGCTAACGACCATGGCTAATTGAGCTCAAGCTAGCTACAGAGCTTGCTTCTTAGCCCTTTTTTTAGCAACCTGATCTAATGAAACAGACCTAATGAAACATCTGAAATGTCAACAGTTCAATAATCATACAGATAAAACAACACTGGACACTATCAATTTTGGGAGAAAAGCATAACTTTACTTTACCTGCTCCGGTGAACACATGGACTGGACTTGAGAAGGGCACATGTCTCCGGGACAGAAAATACTGTTTCATGCTGTTAAATTACAGTTTCTTATTTTTAACTGAGCATTAACTGTTAATTTACATGTAAGCATGAATATTTAACAGTGTTTTACAATTATTTTAAAATACAGTAAGATACTGTAATCCACTGTACATTTGCAGCAATTCAGTATAAATACTGTTTTATGGTGTTAAATTTCAGTTATCTACTGTTATTGTTAAATTACTGATTTAACTGTTAATTTACATGCAAGGGATGAAGATTTAACAGTATTTTACAATTATTATAAAATACAGTAGGATACTGTTGTAAATCCACCGTACATTTACAGCAATTCGTTACAGTGTATGTAAACAGGAAATGTCCTGGAATTTTTGTTTTGATTAGCCATCAAGTAAACAGGTTAGTAGCAATATTATTATTTATTATATTATATTTATTTATGATATTATTATTTTCAGAATAGGGACAAACAAATTAATATAAACATAGTGAAAGTTTCTTTACAACAACTTCATCAACTAGTAAGAATGTTGACTTTTTGCTCAGAACATGTAGCTTTAGGCGCAGTAGCATTATTGATGTATCGTCATCAAGTTCATATTTTATAAGTTCCACCTTTTATTCCAAACAGCTGAGAGTCAGAAGTCAATATCTTATAAAGTATGTTAAGACAAGTTACAAGACCGCTTGAGCATGCTGAAATCAACACACCACCGTTAATTTCCAGCAAATCTGCCACACCAACATTGTAGAGTTAGCCTGAAAGGGAAGAATACATCCCAAATATTCTGCTCAGTTCAAGGCAAATGTCTTTTTGCACATAGAGATTCAGAACAACAAGCAAAGTAAGAGCACGACTACTTCACATATTAAATAACCCATTCTTTGTCTTTACAGCTCATTAATATGCCGGATATCAGGATAAAGAAAACAAATCCAGAATTTTCATATCGGACTAATTTAACTCCTATCATGGTAGAGAAGTGAAATTTAGATCCTGATTTATAAAAAAACGGATACAAAAATAGATTTTTAAAATGTATTAATTTCTCTATTAGTTATGCAGTGAGACCTTATTGTTTATGATCCTATTTAAGACTATTTGATTGTGTTTCATCCATAAATATGTGTCTGATCTGTAGCACTATTTTTAAATGCCATTTTAAGCCTTTGGATCATTATCAGGCTAATATAGTGAATGACCAAGATGATGACCAGGATAGCCGTGACATGACATTTTCATATGGCCCCATACGTACAGCTCATACACGGATGATAATGTCAAGGACAGAGGGAAGGAGATGAGAGAGGAAGTGAGGAGTCAGAGAGACTTTGTGAGACAGACCAGAGACGAAGCCTGACATGAATGTGGAGGACTAATCCGCCCGCGGCTGCCATTCAGAACCAAGGTGAGTGCTGTGACATTTGGAGCTGATTAGGAATTTCACCAGTCTTAGCCTTTTGCGTTGTGTCAACTGCTCTGACATTGCATTACGACGTTTCATTATCATGCAGTCACATCTAATAAGGGCACCGTCCTCCTAAAAAGGCCTCTTTAAAGCATGGCGTCCTGAGAGGAGGGCGACAAAGGCGAAGCAGGCCTGTAACTGTGTGATGACTGCGACTGGGCTTTTGGCCCAGAACAAATTACATTACTGTCACATCATGTCCCTGGCATGCATGAATTAAACACTATCTGGGTAACTTTCAGCCCTTCCTGACTAACTTCCTCATTTTTCGTATTATTTATTCTCCATTACGGAGAAGAGGCAGACTCTCTCCATCCTATTTGCATGGTGGACAATCTGACACTTTCACTGCTCGGCTGCTGGAATGTGAGAATGGTACTGGGAGAGGAGTCCATGGCCCTTCTGTGCTGATTCAGAGCTGATGAGAGGCTTCTCCAGTCACAGTGACTCTCTCAGCAGCACTAAGAGCTGACATGCATTTTTATTCAGGTCAAATGTCAGCCTTTGTGCAGGCTCTAAAAGAAAGGGAAAGGTCGCCGTGCCCCCTGGAACGAGAAAAAAGGCCAGAGACGTTTGGGAGTCTAAGAGCTCTTGTCTCGTCAGACCATTCCTTTCTCATTGAAGTTGGGCCGATGTGTCATGCTTAAGACTGACATCTGGTCCAAGCAGATTAATGGTGAGATACGTCCATATCGTCACCCGGCAAAAGGGCCGTCTGAGTGGACACGAGCAGCCCCCGGGGGCCGAGCTGTCTCCCCGTCTCAGCGTTACATCCTGCCCCGAATGCAGACTCGGCTGCTGACGAAGACGACTCTTTTAGGTAGACAAACAGTCCCTCTGTAAACCAAAGAGTTCACAAAGTCACATCCTGCACACGATGCCTGTCCGAGATATGAAAGTGGACGACGGGACTTTTGACTGAGGAAGAGAGGGACTACAGGACAATGTCATGAGACCAAAATAAAGGATTAGATTCATCTATATCTGTCAAACTGTTTTCTTCTTGAGTGATGAAGCCAAGAAATGACACAATGAGACAGGAAAGAGGGTGGAGACGCTTCAGCATACAGCACTTGACTATTCTGTTAAATAAAGGGGGACATGACCTGCTGGCTGTCTTTGTGTGATGAATACGGGTCTGACCACACAGCCTCTTTTTTAGACACAAGCGTCTTTTTTCAGTTTTCAGGATTCAGTCACAGATCAGGATAAAAATAAAACATAAGTTAGTGTTGAATTTGTATTATCGGGATAATTGTGAATATCGTCAATAACTTGAAATCTATCTTGTTGACTAGAATAGACCCTCATTTACAAAAATACATTTTAGAATTTAGTTTACATGACATCCTTTTGAATGAACAACAATCAAATAATATTAATTAAGATGCTGATAACTAATAAGGTGTCCCTGAATAAATACACATATAAATACAAATACAGAAACAAATGTGTTTTTGTATCCTGTATCTATTTTTTTAATCATGCTTCCCCACGATGATAGTGGGCTGGACAGTCAATTCAAAATACTTGTGACGATATTTATTATTATCCCAATCATGGAAATTCACCACGATTGAGCGTTTTTTTATCCCGATCTGTAGTCAAATCTTCTATCATCCCATCCATAGCTTCAGTATGTACTGTAGGGATGAGACGGAGATTTAACACGGATACGGATAAAAACAATACTCACAGGTTCATCATGGTGAATTATTGCTAAAATCGTGAAATCATCAGCAGTGCTTTGAAATGGATCACTATCATGGTAGATAAGTTAAAAATAGAGGCTGATTTAAACTACAGGACGTATCATGTAATAAAACAACAGACTCACACAATGTCTGTATATCTATGTATGCAGGGAGACCTTGTGATTTATGATCACCTCATTTAATATTATTTATCACAAAAATAAGATGTGTGTCTTATCTGTGATGCAATAAAAACATTTGTTTCTCTACAAAATACTGATATGTTTTGTTCCCATTTTTGAGTTTTAAGCATATGTTGATGCTTTTTGGGATAATATTGTGAATCCAACTTCATTTAGTGGGATAATCCTGGTGTGACAATAACATATCGTCCCATGTCTACGACCCTGTCTCACATCCCCAACATGTCTCTCTCCTCGCCGTCTCTCTGCCGTGAGCGCAGCTATTCTTAGCTGACTCCCCCGCAGGTGAATTATGGATGAGATGAAAAGCTCATACTGATATTTGGCTGATCAAGTATCAAGATAAAATATCACTTAAAGTGTGATACAGCTCGCTGGGACAGAAGAGAGCAGACCGACAGCGAGGGGGGGACCAGACCAGATATGAGGCAGTGAAGGTGATGGACAAACAGCAATGGTCACCGGGGGCAACCAGTGGGGAGAAACACCCGGTGGAGATAATAAGCCACTGGCTCGCTGGGTTATTGCAGCCGTCTGTTAGCGGTCCCACAGAGACCTGGACTCTGTCACGTGACGGCATCACCAGCCCACACAGCTCCGCCAGGTGGGATGCCTTCGTGTTATGACTCCTTCCTCCTTGCTGAATGGGTCCCATGAGCACTGGCTTCTGGCCTCATACACAGTTAGAGGTAAGTGTTCATGCATGCGACGCCCTCTATGTATGTAGGTATGTATGATGTGTATGTCTGTATGAATGATCGTGCTCTTAAATGGACGCCACTTCCACGCACCAGCGTTCACATCTGCAGCGGATTTATTTCTACGGCCTTCTCTCAAGCTGCTCGTCTCATGTCACGACCTTGAAGCATGTGAGGATAAAAAATGTGCGCCTCTTCCTCATTTGCATTTGTTTTCCGTGTTGACATCCATCAATGTAGACGTACAATTGAGGTTAAAAGGTGGACAGCTTAACACGCTGCAGCCAAACACGCATACATACTGTGTATGAGTGGCAAGCCAACTAAGAAAGCACGAGCCTGTGGAAGAAAAGACCCTCATACATTCACAGCACTTAGAAAACCAGAAGTTAGGGCAGCCACTCACCATTCATCTTGAAGAGCCGAACAATTTCCCTTCAGAAACAAATTTCATTTAAGTTCATTATATTTTCACAAATTATAAGTTATGCCATTGTATAGCTCCCTATAATCTTAAAGTGTTTGTAATCAAAATCAATACACTGGCATGTTTTAACAAGGAAGCGTGAATCATCACAACACCGGCTCTCTACACGCAGGCTCTGCACTGTCTCACTGATTTCTACAACAATGCCTGATTCTTGTGCTTGAGTTCAATACAACCAGCAGCGTGTCAACAGCCTTGGACTTGGTGAGACAAGAAATGGAATAGAAATGCTGCGAGAACTCCGGGACATAAAAGGCGTGATGGAGAGTGTGAGCTGAGAGGAAACAACACCATTGTTTTTTTCTGAAGTCTTGGATACTTTTGAGTGCTTCGGGCAGCTCCTTATAAATACTACCGCGTATGTGTGAATTTAATTACCTCCCGAGGGATTAGCTTTCCGGTGATTGCCACTTTCAAAGCCTCCTTGATGCCAAACACAACATGACCGGTGCAGGTGTGGCCCAACTGTCTCGCTGAGCGGAAAGTGTTAGCGCTAAAGGAAATCATCCGAACCATAAATACTGAATGAGCCCAGGTCGTACAACGGTACTCATATACATATATATCCTAATATACAGACAGTGAGAACGGCTGTAAAGGTGTTGACATTGGATTTGTATCCTACGACATGACAGACACCAGGGAGAGGACTTGTCAGAGTCGTCCCTCGGAAACAAACACGACTCTGCACAGCACTTTAATGTTGTCACCCTGAAATAAATGACATTCATACTGTAAATGTGCTGCCACGCTCGCCCAGGTAACACCACTTATTCATTCAGCTTCTCGGTTACCACGGCAGGACATAATGAAATGTAACCTCTAAAAACTAATAATGTAAACACAGGCAGCAGTAGAGGGTTCTAAATACAGTTGGCGAGAGTGAAGGAACTGTGTAAATGTATCCGCAGCCATAATCACTTTGGCCCTGGCCATCCGCCTTATTTACGAGCTCTCATTAGTGAAATTACTTTCACACAGGCCAGGTTACTGTTTCCACCCCGCTTTCACTTCATACTGGAAAGAAGAAAACGCAGAGTTAATGTTCTGGAAAATATAGTCGCAATAAAAATGTGTTGCAAGCCGCCGACACTGCCCCCCCTCCCTTCATTCAAATCAGCACAATTAACCTGCAGGAGAGAACACAAGCGTTTCAGTGCACGAGTGTCCGCAGCGCCACGCCGGGCATCTGTTCACCGAGGCTGCGTTCAGGAGCCACGGCGACTGGATTCTTGCCGTCGCTTTGGCTCCACTTGAAACCAACGCAGTGTTTTGCTCGCCAACAGCAGGACCGTCGGCTCGGTGAGATCTTCATTTCAACTTTTTTTTTACGTGCCGTCCCAAAGCGCCAAACTTTCTGCAGCGTTGTGTATCTGCCTAAATGCAGGTGCTACCATCTGGCGTGCCGGGGCTAGTGATTGAATGACTGCTGAGTGTGTAGCATATTGCCACATGGCAGGTGGATACATTAATGCGGTCCCTGGAGAGCCAGCAGTAGCAGGCAGCACGACGAGTGCTCCTCGTTGACGTCCTCGGGACGCCGCAGTCGTCCTCCACGCCGTCATGCCTACACAGCAACTGGGGGAGTACACGCTGTCATACATGATATAGACGCAGCACGGTGTCTGGCACAGACAACAACAGGGCTCACATGGGAGTACGGTGACATAGTTATGGCATGGAAGTGGTGACGTCTGAGGTTCACTGGGTGCTACTGGGCAGATAACACGCAGGTGAAGTACAACAGAGTCTTCATGGACTCACACAGGGAATAAACTTCAGTGTGCGAACTCTGACATGCATCATCACAGCTCGTCTTTATCTGGGAACTGCTTTGTAAAAGCCTGTATGTTCCAACGACAACTCAGGATATGTTTGCTATTTTCTGTTTTTTTTTTTTTTTTTGATTTTCTGGCAGTCATATCTCAATATCCCATCAATCCACATTTCCTGTATTTAAAAAAAACAACATAAAGGTGCCCTTTGGAGGGTTCCTGTAAACAGCCAGCAACTATGCCTTATTGTTTTAATACTGATATGAAAGTAGAATTACACTGTTGTCGAGTTGGAGCCAATTTTAAGTACTGTGCAGTTTAGGTTTTTTTTTTTTTTTATCTATAACAATATATTGCACTTTCTTAGTAGAAGTGTTAAGTAACAGTCAAACACTCTGTTTACACATTTTCTGTCCCTTTAAAAGACATTACTGTTTTTTCTCCCATTAAGGTACAAAAACCAATGTCTGACTCTCACTTTACAACTTACTGTGTTTGTAGCACTCTAAAGCCAATTCTCTCCTCCTGATATAAACTGTTGTCATTATTATTTTACTTTTACTTGAAAAAAAAAAGGCCAAATCGTTTCTCAGAACAACTACACAGTGTGGTTTATAGCAAAAACAAACACTGAATTTGTTGGGAATAATGTGTTTTGAGTAGTTGGAGCCCAGATGAATACAACATAAACAGATCAGTCACCAGGAAAATCACCGATACTTTGAAGGTCAACCTTTTAAGTGACGTAGTGCTATAAGTTACACACAGTCAAAGTGACAAAGTTTGTATATCGTGCAACCATAATGGAAATGATGTGGTATAATAAATAACTTATACTGTATGGTATAACAACAAGTATAACAAAAAAGTCTGTGGGTGATGGTGG
This sequence comes from Chelidonichthys spinosus, assembly GCA_029853015.1. Classification (NCBI taxonomy): domain Eukaryota; kingdom Metazoa; phylum Chordata; class Actinopteri; order Perciformes; family Triglidae; genus Chelidonichthys; species Chelidonichthys spinosus. The sequence continues at coordinate 22,232,340 of CM056838.1, read as the reverse complement.
ATGGGTTAAACAAACACAGGACTTTCACCAAGGAGGCTGCTGTTCATTTTCAATGTGGAAGTAAATGGTGAGTTTCTATGTGACATTTACAAATGTATTATGTACATCACATTATTATTTTAACACAAACCATGATTTATGTTTCTAACCTTAAACAAATAGTTTTGGGTAATGGATAGCTCATTGGAGTTGGTGCCCCATGTGAGGCTAAGCAGTCCTGGGTTTGAATCCGACTGGCAGACTTTTTTGCATCTCGTCCCCATCTCTCTTCCACCTTTCACTCTCATGCTGTCCTATCTCAATAAAAACGCAAAAAAAATATTGCGCCTTAATTTAACTGATAGTCTAATCACATGGCATTGTGAGTTTCTGGAAGCATCATACGAGTCGGGCATGAAACCATGAAACCTACTGATAAAACTTATTTTTGGTTCAGAAACCTCATCATAAAACTTAAACCATGTGTGCAAAGACATACAATTTCCTTTTTAACCCATTTTTTTAAACTTTTAATACATAATATTTGGATCAATTCACCTGGTTTTGATTGATTCAAATATAAAAAGTAACCAGACTTGTAGTATTTAAAATGGATGCACCACAATATTTTTTTTAGTAGTTTTCAGTCTCCGTGGTTGGATACAACCTGCTTTGCCTTCACAGACAAACAGCCGTCCAGTCTAAAGCAAGCCTCTGCAGCCAGCTGCACGACATAAAGTGGAAACGGAAACATGCCGTATGTCATAAAAAAACGGATATATGGCATGGATCTCCTTATATGATTAAGTTAATGGAAAACAATGCAGAGTGACGTAAAACTGTGTTGGAATGCAGGAAATGAGCAAAGACTCAAATCAAATGTCTTTGCACTCAATCATTGTCCAAACAATTGATCATAAAAGACAAAATGGGGAAAAAAATCCTGAACACCACAATGACCCGTGATTCAAGATCCAGCTAGTGAACTACAGTGATGGGAGGATAATAAAAAAGCATAGTAAGTGATATAGTAATATAGTTTATCGTGGTAAATTTTCTACATGAGGATACTGAGAATAGAGCCTGATTAAAAAAAAAACAGAATACAAAAATACATTTTTAAAATGTTTTTATTGTTTGTTTATGCACTGAATATTTATCATTTATAATCTTATGTTGTTGTTGTATGTATCGGGAATCCCAATTATTGTAGCCAGGATAATCCTGACATTAAATGTTCATCGCCCCGTGCCTACAAGCATAATTGATAGATTAGATGAATTGTATTTGCAGATCTGTCCAGGCCAGCGACATTCATTTACATTCCTTTGTCCCCACACGGATCAGGCCAGGTTTTTCCTGTTGATGTCATGTCCCTGCAGAGGATAAACCGAGAGCGTTTCCTGTTGATATTAGGAAGCCGGCTCCCATCTGCTTGTGCAATCACACTGAAAGACAGACATAGAAAAAAACAAAGAAGAAGTGACCTCCTCCACCGGGACACATCCCGACAACTGGCACCCGCTCAACTCTCACTGACCGCACCTTCATCCTCCCATTGAAGTCATTCCTCCTCATACAATCACACACACACACACACACACACACACACTGTCAGCTGCCTGTCCACAACTAGCTATCACATTTCCTCAGCTCCCAGTACGCTGTCCAATATTTCCAACAGCCGTGCAGTATAATTCCCAATAAATCATGCAGGAATATGAAGCAGACGGATAAATTCCAGTTTCAGTCACTTCCCAGATTAAGGTCTGAAAAAGAATCTGTAGTATATTCATTTGCATTTCAGTGCATACACACATGCTATGTAGAACAATATGGCGGATACATGCTGATGCTGTGACAGTAGTCCCGTACCTGAAGGTGGGGAGGACTACTGGCCAGAAAATGCTCCAGACTACACTGTAAACCCGAATAAGTTCAGAAAACTCAAAATTTATGTTGTAACTGATTACGTAAAATCTTTTAAGTTAACCTAATACATTTTTTGAGTTACACTATACTTAAAAATATGTGTTCAGTTGACTTAATCTATATTCTAAGTTCAATATATTTTTTTTAAATTTTCCGCAACTTATGTCTTCTTCATACTTAAATTATTTAAATTTAACTTTCATTAAATTGAAGTGCACTGTACTTAAAAAGTATTTTAAGCAGTATGTATACAAACTTAAAACTTAAAATTTTCAGTCTTACTCAAAAAAACATACTTGTACATAACTCATAAGCTCATGAAAATTGTATTGATTTAAGTTCTGAATACTCAATTTTTACATTAAACACACACACACACACACACACACACACACACACACACAACTTCAGGTACAATTTCAGTTTGTTTTTATTTTGCATTAACATTCTTTATCCAAAAAAGTATGAACAATTACAGCAATATTTCTTTAAAACCCTGCTGCAAATGTAACTGGACATTAAACAGCTCAGTCACCTCCTGAACGGGTAAGGTGTCTGTATATGAGTGTGTGTCTGTATATCAGTGTGTGTGTGTGTGTGTGTGTGTGTGTCCATCTACATGTCATGACATGACTGAGCATGTTAAAGTGCTTAAAGTAAAACATCTGGCAAGACTTTGTACACAAATTAAAAGGATCTTACAGCTCATCAAACTGCAAAACAATTTTAAACATAAATAAAACTGAAATAAATAATACCACTGGCCTTTGTGCATAAGTCTTACAACAAAGGACCAAGAGCTCTTTCATAAAATAAAATAAAAAAGAAATAAATACATTATTGTAAAGGGCATATCTCACACTATTCCGATTTACAGTTGTTAACTTTTTAAAAAGGCAACCATGAACGAATGACCACTTGGTGGATAAGGGACATGTAAAAAGTGTGCGTCCTGCTTGTGCTCCTTCACTTGCACCAGCTCTACACATTATAAAGGAATTTTCAGTGAATAAATGACAGAAATATACTATTGCTAACAATTAAAACTGTAATATTTTTTTAAAGTGCAAACATGATTAGGTAGCTTTTGTGGTTAGACAGCCTACCAGGTGTAACTTCCATTCAGATGCTTTGGGCAAAAGCATATTCAACATACTGTCACATTAAGACACTTGGCACCAAAAACTCGCTTCTCTATGTGCATACAGACGTGTGCACGTGCATAGACACAAAGTGTAATGTGGTCCCATCAGCACTTTCTGGATGAAGGTAAAAGTGTGAATGAGTTTCCTGGGGTGGTCCAAATGCAATACATACTTCAAACCAAACAACAATGCAAATTCTTTAGCCAACCTGGGGTCCGTTTCACAAAGCAGGTTTAGTGAAAACCTTGACTAAGTTAGCCCTGAGATGAGGGAAACTGGTTTTTCGGTTTCACAAAGCCAGTTCAGCATAAATCTGAGTCAGTTACCCGGGTAACATGCTTCGTGAAACTAACCTGCTCGCTAGCAGGTTTGCTTCAACAAACCCTGAGTTTCTCCCTACATGTCTCCGCCTTTTTCCGGAATCTGAACCAACTCTGAAAAAATGTGCCGTCCTTTCATCGCCAACCTAATCGATATGGAAATAAAAGTGATTCTAGCAGCTTTGCGTCGGGAGAGGATTTTGATTACCTTTCCTTTCAATCACATTAGATATTATCTAAACAATATTCTCCGACATTTTCAACATTTCATATCGCGGACATAATCCGCTACCAGATTCTTTGCAGAGCTAGCATTTTTGCGAACAGGAGATTTATGAAATGTTTAAGAACATTTCTGTGTTGAAATACCTGCTTATATTTACTGTTTAATATGTGAAATATGATTAAAATCATATGCCTTAGTCAACGTATTTGCACAATATTTTTATGCTTAATTTTCAACTGAAGCCACTTTCTTTCTGTGCCTGGGGGGGATTACACCCAATAAAGATAATGATTTATTTGTTGCACTACTTTGTGAACTACGGGAATCGAACCACTGTCGCCTGCACCAAAGGCAGCATTGATAACCATTACACCACAATGTCGCTCTCCAATCCTGAAAATGAACACTTATTACCTTTAGATCAATAGACTGTTTCATTCAGTTATACACATTAGATTGGGCAGTAAATGTCTGCCACGCCAACTATCGCTACTTTGCTGCAGTTACGTTGCTTCACTTTCTCAGGATGAGCTCATTTTCTATATAAACACTCAGTAATATCTAATAACGCTCTCCCCGTTGCCATGGTGAATCGTAGTATCGGAGATCCATTGATGATGGCTTTGTAGAATCGGCAGGCACACGCGTAACTCAGAGTTTACATACTCAGAGTTGACTGAACTAATTCAAAACCACTGTTCTGAAACCGAAAACTCAGAGTTTCCCATCTCAGAGTTGGTCAACTCAGAGTTCAGGGTTAGGTTCAGAGTTTGTTGAACCTGCTTTGTGAAACAGGCCCCTGGGGATGTTGCTCATCACAAGCTCATCTTCTACCACAATAGCAATGGATGCAGGACTGAAGTCAACTGGACTTGTAGTGCTCTCGGAGACCACCGTGACAAAGGGCAACAGGCGTGTCAGTGATGTCTGGCTCAGGCGAATCGTCCTCCTGGAATATGCAGGTTATACAAGGTTAAATTTCAGGAACTAGACAATTGCATTATATTACTATTTCACAGGTCATGACTCAACAGCTAAGTATTATGTAGGTATTTCAACTGACTAATCTACTGGTCACAATCCAACAGGTAACATGTAAGTATGTCAATGTGTCTCATATAGGTCTTTTAAACCCTCCAGCGGTCATCAGGTCAAGGAAGGAAGCTAAAGGAAGGACAGAGGGAGGAAGGAATGAAAGAAAAAGGGAAGGAGGGGAAGAAGGAAGGAAGAAAATATGAGGAAGGAAGGAATGAAGGGAAGGGCAGGGAGGGAGGAAAGAAGGAAGGGAGGAGGTAGGAAAGTAGTGTGTGTGTGTTATTTCATGAGTTGTAAGGTCAAAAGATCAACCAAATTATTAGCCCTCTGGGCAAGGTGAGGTCAGGGCTTTGTGGGAAGTTAAACTTAAGGATTACAGGGCTTCTATACCACATAGTGTATGTATCCATATGCATCCACACTCACGCCTCCACACAGGGTTTGGAAAGTGGTTGCGTTGTATAGTTAGGCAGCTTTTAGTGTTGAAAATAATGCTATCCATACAAAGCAAGCAATATCACGTCATTGATACTAACAGTTCTGCGAAAGCAGTGCATACTTACATTCCACGTCTTGAAGAACGGTGGGTCCTCCTCACGCAGGTATACCGGGAGGGCATGTAGGGCTGCAGTGCGTCTCATGTTGACATCTTGTTTTTGCTGAAAGGACAAGCAAATTGAACATGATGAACTTTGTTGCTCTCACTGCTGTCCGTATAACTTGATTTGGACCAAGTTCAACTTTAACTCACCTGGAGGTCATAAATATATAGGATGTCATGCAGCGCCTCTGCTATCTTGCCGGTGTGTTCTGCCTTCTGTCTGTATATGGCCAACAGTTGTGGTGTGTGCCGGTCAAGCTCAGCATAAAACTGGTTCCGTAGATTGACGTTTGTGATGCGGTGGAACTCTGCACAAACCTACAAAACAAAATAAAAAAACACAATAGACAAATGAATTGGGATGAAACATGTTTAGAGAGGGCAGACTGAGAAAGATGTGTAAAGATTGGTAGAAATGAGAAAGAGTGAGCCTCTTTTACCTGCAATTCCATCCGAAGAGCCAGCCATTTCTGTAGGAACTCCTTCACCATTTGATCCCCCTGAACAATCTCTTGGCGACGCAGGACAAAAGTCATCAGTGTGACAGTGCTGCCTCTGAGAAGGGCGGTCTGAAATCACACAAGGGACATGTAAAAACTGTGTCCTGCTTGTGCTCCTTCACTTGCACCAGCTCTACATGTGTCTTTGGGAAACCGCAATAAATTAATTTTCAGTGCATTAATTACAGAAATGTACAAATGCAGGAGGTGTAGAGACATGGCAAAGGACTAACTCTTGAATAATGGCTATGTAGTGCTTAAATAACTGTGTCTGGGTGTCTGAGGACACAGCACCCAACTTGCACTTCCATCATTTGAAGTGCTTACTTTCAAACTAAATTAATTCTTCTGCAAGTGAGTTTAAATAATTTGGCTTACCAAATAAAAGGGTCAGTGCTGGTCAATATTCTCAACTTGATCCTGTGGAAACAGATACAATAAGCAGTAAGAAACCAGTTAAATTATGTAGGCTACTCAACAACAGCTTTACAATTTATTAACCCAGAATCTCAAGCGTTAATATAACTTGCCAATAAAGTTGTTCTCAGATGATAGAAGTGACTGTAGGTCATATACAGTCAATTACATAGATCTTCAAATGCACACACACAGACAGACAGACAGACTTGATTATTACAAATAATAATAAAATGTTAGCCCATTTATGGAGGGGAAGCAGCACAAGCTAAATCTCAGTTACCTTGATTTGTGTGCATGCTCGCTTCTCTGCATCCACTTCAGCCTATGAGGAAAGAAAAAATGGAGGTTCAATGTAAGCTTGCAGATTGCATAAGCTAACCAACTTCATGTCCATGCATTACTACGGACGTAACTAGCACTCAAGTGCATAAAAGTTACTGAGTCGGCTAATGGCTAAAACTAGCTGCAACTTCACGTTCGTTCGTCTTAAGATAGCTACTAGGCCTACGTTAGTTCATTCGGGTGCATGTAAGAAGAAGAAAAATTTACCAGATAAGGGCGGTTCACATAAATATCAGCGCCACACAAAGAAACGCTACGGCTGCTAACTGAAAAGAGTTACGAGCTAACATCGTTAATGGCGCAGGTGCCGCAATTCAAAAATTAACGCGAATCACCGCGGCCATTGCCCGGTACCCTAAAAGTAAAAACATCACAGTCTAACGATCAAACAATTTATTATTTGTGATACCCATGCAATGTTATAACAAGCAAAGCAGTTTTAACTAGTTTGTTTGGTTTACTTACAAGATAATCCATGAACGAAGATGAGATGCAGACTCTCGCACACGGCAGCCATCTTGGACAAAAACATTTACGTCGGTCAGTGCAGCAGATTCACAACGTTGTGACGTCATGACGTCCGTGTACGTAGCGTTTACTCAAAAGCGATCATTGATGGGGAATATTTTACTCTTTTTATATATATATTTTTATATATATATTTATAATATTTTAAGTGCTGTGCCACAGAAAATTAAAACTAGATTAATCCTTCACATCACTTATTAGTTATAACAACTGTTTCAACTATTAAACAGATTTTGATTATTGTGCCCTCAGTCCTTATAAGGTAGTAGTACTGTTGGGGTTTACAGTGTAATATAAATGTCATTTCTACACGCACAGTGTAAAAGGTCAAGGGAATAGAGAATAAACGGCGTAATTTTGACCTCATTTAAAACAACAGAGAAGTGTTTGCTCTAAATCAAGTGCCTTTGATGACCATCGCTCCACTTTTCTGATTCATACGGCAGGAAACCTTTTACACGGAAAGGCCGTAAAACCTCCGTGGGGACTGCTTCCTGCTGCTGTTTGACTCGTCTGTGGATCGGTTGCACGGCTCTGAGGAAATGGAGCTGTGTGCACAGATGGGAGCCCCCGCCACCCCGTGGCCCCGCCTCCGCCTGAGACGACAGTAAAACGGCGATCGTCCCCCTCTCTTCGCCATGGCCTGTATTTAGGTGTGGAAGGTCATCCATGCGTGTGCCTAATTTGTGTGCGTGTGTGTGTGGGAGAGCTCAGCTCAGAGTCCAACTGTTGACACTGGCTCGGTGACAGTCTGAACACTCGGCCGTGTTGACGAGTGGGAGTCCCGCCCCCGCGTGCCCCTTTGTTGAGAATGAATATTAATAATTCAGAGTGATCTCAATCTGGGCCGCCTCCGAGGCTGTTACCCATTTCCCTGGGATGAGCTGATATTGCTGCTGCATGAAAGGCCACCGGCCAGCAAAAGGCAGGGCAGGATAACTGTGATGTGGCGCTAAAAGGCACCCCTGAGGTTTCTGCCGTCAGCGAGAGCCGGTGAAAGGAACGTGCTGCTTTGAGAGGGCGGACAAAAGAAAAACACCAAATCTGCCCTCTTTGGTCCGAGCCGATATGAGCATGAAGTACGCCATCTCTGGCGGTTGGACACGAATATTTGACTGTGTATGTATGTGTATGTACGTATTCAACAAACATGCATAAAACATTTGAAAAATGCTTTTTATGAAAGAACAGAATCCATAAAATGAAGGCCTATATGTCTGCTGGTTATGTCGTTTGCATTAAAACATTGAAACACTGAAAGAGAGACCATTTGATTGATGATCATTGTATTTCAAATTATTTCACTGTTTTTCACTAAAAATAAATGAAAGATTAAAAGATGTGCGCCTTATCTGTCATGTAATAAAGATATATGCCATTCCAGGATGTTTGAGTTGCGTTTTAAGCATATTTTGCTCTGTTTTAACGAGATAATATCATGAATCTCAGGATAATCATGTCATGAAATTGTCATTATCATCCCTACTTACTCCTGAAGCTCCAGAACCCAAATAATTGTATTCAGGAAAGCAACGAGTACACAGAATCCTTGTTTGAACCTGTGAGCAACTGAAAGTGATGCAGATCTTTTTTGATGGCGGCAGCTTTAACAACAAACAAAACAACACCTGTTTACATGCCAGTGTTTTGTTCCATTTTCCTTAATCCCCCATATTTTCTCCAATTTTCCAGGTTAAGGTAATACACAGCAGCAGACTAAAAGCTCTGCTTGCAGATGGCTTGTGGCAAGGTTTCCATGCTCTGATCCCTGAAGTGAGGCAGGATGATGTCTAATCTGACTCACACCGCTAGCCCGATGCAGCCGCTATTATCCCGCTGGCATCTGAACTACCTTCATCTATCCGGGTGTGTCACCTGATAGGAGCTATCAGGTGACATCACGCTGCTCACAAATCTCTAAAGCAAAAACACATGAAAAATAATGGCTTTTTTAGTTGACAGCTTATTGTCGGCAGAGGAGACGACTGCTCATACAGTATTTATGTCTATTACCTCCATCATGACAATGTTCACCACCTCGGCTGTGGAGATTTGAGACTTGTAGTCCAAGAAGAAGAACCTCAGTGTGACAGAAATCATCTCAAAAGCCGAAATGGTTTCCAGCCCAATAACAAGTTAAAACCTGCTCAGTTCAATATAAAACAGGCCAAATCATAACTCTGCCAGAAACCCATGGAAACCAGATCACAAGCACACACACACACTAGAAAACATGTGACAAGCAACGTATGTGTAAATAACCAAAGATATGATGTCAATTAGATTATCACCACCTACACAATGTCAGTGATGATCAACATCAGTTAACATAAATAGGTTCTCTGTTGTCCCAACAGCAATTGAATGCATCATATGTCAAACAAATATCATCAAGTTAACTGAGTCAATGTATGTATCTGTTTTGGCCACAACATGACAGCTTGTTTGATAATATTGTTTTCACAATGTCTTCAAAATGCTGCCAAATGTTGACACAAGCCCAAATTTCATCTACCAGCCCAACGTAAACCAAAGTAGCCCAGTTGGGCAGAAACCAGTTCAATCTGGCAACACTGCTCAGCATCCAACAGAACCCAGCAGTCTGCCACAGACCATCCCCCAAAACCAGTAGGACCTCAACCCTCCATCTTTGGGGCTTTGCAAAGGTAGCCAAATGTAACTGTGACAGTTAGTACAAAGGCATTAACTACCTGTTCATTGATCGGATTTATTGATCATTCCCTTTCGTAAAATAGCACTCACTTCCTATATTGTGGGTATTGCAACATGCGTCAGACCATGAATGTGTTGACGAAAGTGGTGGACTGACTGACAGACCACCACACATAAAACTGCACCGTAGCAAGGCTAAAAACTTGTGACTTCATTATTTACAGAGGAATATAAACCAGGAATGCGTAGATCTGACCTACCATTATAAACTGTATGGAATGGACGTAGTCATGGTGACTTGATGAACACAAGCGGCAGAGTGGCACCCCGAGCTGCAACACTTACTGGATCTGGATCCTTCTGGATTCTGGTGTGAAGCTGCTAACAAAGTTAGCTTCATGATTGAAGGTCAACTTTACAGTTAAGTGTTAAGTCATCTTAGTAGCTAACTGCATTGGTAGCGACCTGTCAATCAGAGTAATTTTCTATCTGATGGCCAGTAGAACGAATTCAAGTTTAAGGCACTTCAGCTTTGGCTTCACTTTTCAGAACCAGATGTTGCCGCCTGCCTACAACATATCCATGTATGCACAGCAGTCTGTTAAACTATTACTTTCTATTTAGCCTGTGCACATGCTAATGAGGTATAGAGCAGAAGGCCCATGTTGTTGTGTTTAATGAGAAGATTTGTCTTGTTTTATTCATCTGTAGGAAGGTTGTTATACTTCCCAATAATGGCCGTGAGCCTGTATTTCCCAAATCTCTAACAGAGGTTTTATCATGACCAATCGTCCTAATCCCGGTTGATAAATCTTGCACTATCCCTTTAAATGCACAGTCTTTGTTACACAAGAACTTGCGTAAAACAAGTCTGCCCATGTGGTTAAGCTGCATGCATAAGTTAACAAGGGGTTACGTTTACAGGTCAGCTGCACCTGATCCTTCCAGCTGTTCCTCGGGGATCTTCTGAGGGAAATATGTGAACCATTTAACCCATTCTGACCGTGTTAGAAAGGTGAAAAGATGTCTTGGCTCTAGTGTCAATTATGTACAACCAACTTAACAAGCTGAACCGAATTAGACTGAAACTGTCAGGTTGGATTCTTATCAACTTTCTGCTGCTACTTGTTTAGCAGCTGTTTAGAAATTCTGATGAAGCTCACTGAAAACCTCAACTCAAAGGAATTTAGAGTTCCAAAGACGGTGCAGACAAAGGCAGGATTTTCTGCTTTTGGGGTCGACAAGCTAATGAAATGAAACCTGGGGATTTTTTCAAAGAGCCAGATGAGAGATGAGAATTGATATTAGATTTAGAAGCTGTGCGACTTAAAACCACATAATGCTGGAATCATTAGCAAGAGAGCCACACATGCAGGTTCACTCTCCCCGTCCCCAGAAATAAAGTTCACCCTGGTACGTGTGGGCAGCCACGGACTTAACATGCAGCCTGAATCTTGCTATGTTATCACCACTCTTCCATTTCCCCGGTTTGCACAAATCCATATTAAGCTGCGATATGTCTTTGGGGTTTGGCACCTTCGCACCTTCAGCGTGGAGGAGATGAGAGTCGGCCTGTTAAATATTAATGCGGGGCCAGATGCCCGACTGGCCGCTGGCATTTATCTTAACCTGCTCCAGCAGGTGTGAGCCCAGCAGGTCCCATTGGCATCCAGGAGGAGCACTCAACCTCTGGATCATTTAGAGGCGTTAAAGGATTATATCTGCGCTGAACCGAGACTGGACCAATACACCCAAGGGGATGGAGGGGGGGGGGTGGGGATGAATGTGTCCTCCCAGCAAGTGGGGAGAGAGGCGGTGGGAGCCGGAAGGAGATGGATGGGGTGTGGTGTGTGGCTGGGCAAACACATCCCGCTGTTTGCTTCCCACTTCCCATCTTTCTCCCAAGGGCAAACGGAGAACGAAGCGAGCTGCAGCTGCCTGAGCGTGTGGGTGAGGTTGACCTGTGTGGCCTCTACATAAGTAGGAGGGAATCACCACCAACAAACCTCCCTCCTGGGGCCCTTGGCCACTGGCCCCCATCATTATTCCCTCGAGATCCACAGGCAGCGCCACGGCCCTCTTGCCACCAGCCTCTTATCAACCGTAATGAGGACACGTCGGCGATGGAGAGGAGGACGTGTCAGGCAGGCGACACTTGCGACAGCACTCAGCACCCCCCCCCCCCACACACACACACACACACGCACACGCACATCCCATAACTCCCTTATTTCCTCACTGGGTGCCTTTCTGTCTTTCTCCTGCAGGGGCAAGGAGCAGCAGAGGAACATGGTCCATCACAGCATTGTAGCATCTGTCCCAAACACATGATAGTCACATCATCAGGACAAGCTGCTGAGGATAAGAGTTCTGTTTGAATGTGGAGACCATACTCTGTGATATGCAGCACATGGATGACTCCCCCAATATGACCTTGTTTCTGAGTAAAAGGTCACACACGCATTCACAAGCAGAGTAAGCCGGCTGGGAGGCAGCACTCAAGCTAGCTTCTTTTCTTGGAGAAGTACGCAAATTTTCATGAGAGATTTTGTGACAGAGAAAGAAAGCATCTTTGACTGTATGCCTGGAGTGTATATTTGATGTCGGCGAGATAATAAAATAATAAGAGCACAGCTGCACAAACAGAAAGGTTATGACTGACTTACCTTTCTCTGTCAACCTAGGTTTAAGAAAAAAATTTGGAGGGAAAAGTTAGCTTGCTCCTCCTTGGCGCAACAAAAAAGATATATGCCGCAGATGTACTAGCATTCATCAGGTCTTTTGATTTATTAGATGCTGGCTTGTGATAATCACCAGAGGCCCCATGAAACAAAATTATCACTATACTTGAGTTACCAAGTTGCACTGAGCTCACACTTACCCCTTTTCCACCAACGCGAACCTAGTTCAAGAACCGGGGCGGTGCCCATGCTGGTTCGCAGTTGGTTCAACTTGCGAAACTTCTGAGAACCTGTTTGTGTTTCCACTGGCTAGAGAGCCCAGAGAGCCACGTCATTAAGTCACTGTATACGTCTGAGGTTTCCCCACAGCACTAATTTCAAGCATAGCAGACATGTCTCTTCAGAAAAAGTGTTTATTTTGGCAAATAATACAATAACAATAAAATACACAAAATACTAAAATCACAACATTTTTTAAAGTGTAGAACAGTGTGTGATCAATAGATCAAAGTGTTTGATGTTAAGTCATCTGCAGGTTGGACCTCCGTTCAATATCGCCGATGTCCGACAGCTCTACAAACACAAACCAGAGAACAGCGGTTTAATTACAGACGTGTCCACGACGCTGCAAACACAGATGTTATGTTACGTTGGTAGTTGGTAACGTTTAGTGAGCCAACGGCAGTCAGAAAGTTGCATGCTAACGTTGTTGTTAGCAATATCACGCTAGCTGGCTAGCATTACCCGAGGAAGCAAAGCCACTAGTCGTAATCACTAGCTTGGTAAACTAAACAGAAATGTGTCGTTGGTTTGCAGCGAGGTGAAACAATTTAAAAATGAAACTTACCGGGAACAGTAACGTTAGTAAAAATTTCCCCCCGTTGCCTCGAGCGTTAACCCCGCCCCCAGCCCCTAACGTAAGCAAGACCTTCTTCCGGGGCCGGTTCCAGCCCAGCAAGGAGTTGGGGCCGCTCGGGAACCAGTTTTCCTGGCCGAGAGCCGGCTCTTTGTCTGTGGAAACAGGAAGAACTGGTTTGCGATTGGGCACCGGCTCCGAACCGGCCCTCAAAATGCCTCGGTGGAAAAGGGCCAACTATGGCGTGTTTTTACATTATTAGCGTCATTAGCATCATTAGCGTGATATCTTTGGTGAATCGGACCTGGGCAGCCCAGACGGTGCAATCCATTCTTTGTGAATTATTTAGCTGATACATGCTTGTTTAAAAAGTTCTGCAAGAAAATGTTGATTTGTGGGGCTTTAAAGGGAAAAAAAAAATGCTGCATGGAAAAGGCCACAGGAGAAGCGATGACCTTCCTCAGTATTCCAGGAACGGTTCCCTTTTGTTGTGACGCCCTCCTGGCATTTTACAGTCCTGCCAGCCTCTAATATGGTGATGTTAACAGTAAGTGTCCTTTAGAAATCCCTATGTGTATTCTTTTAAGCTGAAAGGCCTCTATTGTAAGAAGCTCTCCTCTCCGTCCCGTCTCTGTGTGAATGGAGGAACGGGAGAAAGGTCATGACTACTGGGAGGAAATGTATGAAATATGTGTGTGTGTGTAAATTGCCGCTCATGCTTGCAGCAGCAGATGGGCATTCTTTATGACTGATGGTCTTGTGAAACATGAAGGTGTTGTGTCAATAAACGGCATTCCACCCCATCCATCAATCGCCACTGACAACATGTGCACATTTCTATCTACTACAAATTAGCCCTGCATGTACAGTACCGTACCTGTAGGTATACACACAGGAACCACCACACAGTACGCTCACACACACACACACACACACACACACACACACACACTGCACTGCTTCGTAACCGTCTCGCTGTTACTTATGAGGGAAAATGCAGCGGTGAGAAAAAATGCGGTCCGACAGAGCATGAAGGTATTGAGTGTGGTTGGTGTTGCCTGCTCCGTGGTTTCAGCGAGGGACTGGTGCACCTTTACAGCTTTAGGTTTCATGTGAAAAGTCTACGTTGTGCTCCTAGTTTTGGGGTTTTCACCCTGGTTCAGTATACTACGATGGCCTTTTAGGGCCACTGTAGGGGAAAAAAGCAGGTTTGCGACTTTATAACGATGCTAACAACCGGCATCTATGCTACCTAACTTCCCATGAATGTATCATAATCGTTAAGGGTGATGGCTGTTGATGGTTATTGTTTTTTTTTTTATATGGGCCAAATTGTCATCTTATGGGTGTTTGTTGATTGGGCGGATCGGCTAAGATGCTAGCGGTAGCTTTCACTTGTCATAGCGACGGCAAACATCCGGCAACGTGTATAATTTCCTTATGACCTCTATAATAAAGTAGCAAATCTGCAACTTTTTATAGAAAAAAATGTACTACTTTATAAAGTTCCAAATTTGCTACGCTACCGTACATTACGGTCTGTTTCTTTAACTAATTTACAATCAAAAGGAATACAAACCTGTATCTTCTGACTGCTTGTTGCTAGCTTGCTCCTTAATGGTAGTTTACACCTAGTCAAAAAAGGTCCCTAAATACTCCTGCATTCTCATTTCTCTACACCATCACATATCACATCATAGCAGGAATATGAAGAGATTTGCTGGTAAAGCAGATCATCGGCTGAATAATAGTGTTTCTAGCCCTGACGGATACTTTCATTCTTTTTGAGGACTCTGCCGGAGCTGGCTTGTCAGAGCCACATTACAAATGAATACGTGAGGTGGATTTGATGCTGCTTCAGAGCATATATATATAGTATATATGTTCATACCCCTGGCAAATGTTGACTTAAAGTTACTTTTATTCAATATTAATATATAATATATATATATATAATATTTTTCTTGGAAATGACACAGGCATCTTCCAGAAGATAACAGGACAATGTAAGAGGCATCATTGTGGAAAAATCAAAAAGCAATCATGATTTCTTCCTATAATTGCTGACCATGTGACCTTGCATGTCTCCACTGGTATTTTTGCCTATTCATCTTTAGTGATGAGCTTCAACTCTTTCTGGTTGGAGGTTCTCCTTGGCATCACCCTGATATTTAGCTCCCTCCACAGATTCTCAATTGATTTCAAGTCAGGACTCTGGCTGGGCCACTGCAAGATGTTAATGTTTTTGTCTGCTCACCATTTCTTCATCACTTTTGTGTTTTTGTGTGTTTTGGGTCATTGTTGTGCTGAAATGTCCACTGGTGCACAAGGCCAGGTCTCTCTGCAGACTGCCTGATGATGTTGTTGAGAATCTTGGTGCCATTTACTGTGATTAGGTTCCCTGGTCCAATGGCTGAAAAACACCAAAGCATTAGTTTCCCATCACCATGTTTGACAGTGGGGCCGGTGTTCTTAGGGTTGAAGGCTTCTCCTTTGTTTACGCCAAATGAAGGATCAATGTGGCCAAACAATTCAATTTCTGTTTCATCTGAAAACAGAAGAGTCTTCTTCTTTGTCCAGATGAGCATTTGCAAAGGCCAAGCACACTTTTGTGTGCCTTATTTGGAGAAGTGGCATCCTCTTTGGTCTGCATCCATGGAACCCTGTAGGGTGCAGTGTCCGTAGGACTGTCTGCCTTGAGACGGTGCCACCAGCAGACACCAGATCCACCAGGATGGCCTTGGTGGGGATCCTTGGATTCTTTTTCACCTCTCTTACTATCCTCCTGGCCAGCACAGGTGTCACTTTTGGCTTCCGACCACATCCACAAAATTTCACTTCTTTATTTTTTAATAAATACATATATATATATATATATATATATATATATATATATATATATATATATATATATACAATTTCAGCATAAACTGCCATCCCAATTGTAGCAAAGAGTAGCAGGCGTCATTCATCTTCATCCATAGATCTTGGTTATAATGGTGATATTGACTTGATATGTAGGTTAAATAATGAGCGAGGACAAAATGGAATAGTTTTCCTTTAATGCATCTCCATTCTTTCTGGAAAGGTAACATAAATAGGTTTTATCATAATGGATTCATATTCCTCAGCTTCTTATCTTTCAAAGGAGACCAGAAACTGGAGTGTCTCCCTAACCTTCCCCAGAGTGACTGACAGCAGACGTTTACTGAACCAAAGTAGGTTTCATAGGAAGACAGCAACCATGTTTGTAGGCTGATGTATCGTTTCATTCATTTTCAGCTTCACCGGTGAGCTCATTAGACATGTTGGAGCATAGATATTGTTATTATTATTATAGAAATTATTAGATCTGCCTTTTGACTTTTGGACTGAGAAGATGACGTAGCGCTGCGTCGCTCGCTGTGTGTGTTTGAGAGAGAGAGACACAAAGAGGTGAATAGATGGTAGACTATTGAAAGCAATCTTCCTGTAGGTCACTGGTTCCCAACTTTTTATGCGGGGCCACCCCGAGGGTGAAATATGCCTCGTCATGTTCTTGTCTTTGTTTTGGTAGTTGTGACATTTGCTGTAGATTCATCTTCTGCTTTACGTTTACCTGGCAGTCCTTTCACAAACATCATTCCATGATTTGCTAGCTAGCAGTGCAGAAGAGCGATGCATCATTTATTTATATTTAGACTTGCCTTGGGCTGTATGAAATCCATTTTTAAGAAACAGTCTTGTAGTTCTAATTCTAATCCTTTGTCATTCAGATACCATGCAAATGTGCATAAATGTGCAAATGTTTGTGCAATTATTTATGGGGGGAGTCACAACACTTACCACCTACTTCTTACCGTGTCTAAAGCGCATCTGTTGAACCACTCGGCCCAATAATTACAATAAAACATAGAGACTCTTAGAAACCTGTTTTTTTCTTCTTCTTTTCTTTCAGCTCAGTTGCAGTGACAAACACTTATAATGTTAGGGGAAACCTCATTTTGGACAAATTCAACAGAATGCTGCATTTTACAGTTTAATCAATTTTCATTGATAAATTCCGCCTGTCTGTCCACGTTTTTTTGAATATTAGTTATACTTACACCCATACTGTGGGTGTGAACAGACCCCTGAATAAAGGTTTAACGTGCAAAGCACAACCATGAAATGATTTGTTTGATATAAAATGCATGCACTTGAGAAGAAGTATCTCTTTGGGCAACGTATTCCCATACAGGCACAAGAGCAGCAGACTATTTTCATAACGACTGGTGTGCACATTCCTCTGATTCCTTTTTTTCTGTAATATATGGACTGTCCTTTGCGGTTAAAGAAAACAGAAAACTCAATATTCTCTGAGGTTATTTCCATCTCTCTGATGATTTCAGCTGACTGTCTCTGCAGACTAACTCATTCTCTAAATTAGACAATGCCTGTGTGTCTGCCGTTGCTGTGTTTCTCAGAACAAACTACACCCACAGCCGGGTGACATTATGACTCCATCTATGAGAGTCTACTTCCAAATGTCAGGCGCATCCCCCCCGAGGAATGTCATACAACCTCGGGCCGAATATAAGATGAGGAGGAGAGCATCGCTCCGAATGTACAGAGGATCCTCAGACTGTTAATAAAGACCAGACAATGCTGGTGGCTGTTGGATTCAAATTGAATGTTTTCAGCGCGCTGCCAATGGAGGGAGGACTGTTGGACAAACTGCAAAGCCCCCCCACCCCAAATCATGAACAACTTCCATTTCTGTTTTCAGGAAAGCAGCAGATACATTTTCTTTGTTGTGCTATCATAGCCTTCTGCATTTTTCATTCCTGGAGCTTTTCTCCCCCATGTCATCACAGCTCACAGGCCACACACAAAGCTGACACGTTCAGACAGAAAGTGTTTGCAGCCATTGTTACTAACAGCATTACTTCCATTACACCTCCATTTATCATTCCCTTTTACTTAATCCCTCCAAGCGAGCCGCATCACCAGCCATATCGATCATGTCTCGTATCACAATGTTTCCTTCCAGCCATAATGCTCATTTTTAGTGATGGAAGGATCACATGAGTGCTTTATGTGGGTTTGTATGCTGCATGTTCACATTTACCGTAGCCACCTTCAACTTTCAGCAATTACCCACGATGCCTGAACAGGGTGCAACTGTATGTAATGTATGATTTGTTTTGGTGTAATTCAAAAATCTGTTCCGAGCAATTCATGTTCCATGTTTTCTGAGGAAAACCAGTCAATCCAAAAGGCGCTTTTACAGCCGACGTAATTAAGTCACAATGTTAGCTGGAGGCAAAACATGTAGACTGCAGGCAAACACATGTCATCTCCCTGTGTTGCTGGTTGCCAGGATCGTTATTGGATACATTTGAGGTGATTAACTGCAATGCTAGGTTCTAGCGAGCTTCCATACTGGCAGTGATAGATGATAGAAATGTTGCTTATAGGCTAAACTATTAAAAATAACTAGATAAGTGTTGCTAACAGACTAACTTAAATAAATAATAAAGTTGATCAGACAGCTGCAGTTAATTCAGAAAGCTGCTGCTCGAGTCCTCACTAAGACCAAAAAAGGTGGATCACATTACTCCAGTTCTCAGGTCTTTACACTGGTTTCCTGTCTGTCAAAGAATTCCAAAATACTTCTACTGGTTTACAAAGCACTGAATGGTTTAGGGCCAAAATACATTTCTGGTCTTCTGCTTAGCTACGAACCATCCAGACCTCTCAGATGGTCTGGGACAGGTCTGCTCTGTGTCCCCAGAGTCAGAACCAAGCCTCAGGACTTTTCTATTTGCCTTTCAGTAAACAATACAATTTGAACTCCTTATACTGCACTGTAATTTGTATTCCTTGATATTCTTGTTTTTATTTATTTTTTAAATTTGTATTTTATTGGCTTGTTTTAATGTTTTTTCTCCAATGCTTTTAATGTTTTATGTAAAGCACTTTGACTTGCCCTGTTGAAAGGTCTTATACAAATACAATTGCCTTGCCTAAATGATGAGAGATAATGGGCCTTAGTTTCGTGGCCTTGTGCACGGTCAGTGTGGCAGTTTGGTGGATCGCCTGCGCCAAGATGGGTGTGGCGGCGCAGCAGGGGGAGGCGTCACAGATTCAGCTTGGCGTAGCGGAAGTTTCGTGGCAAAAAGCCTCGCCGAGACTGCGCTGAAAGCTCGCCAGCTCCAACCTGGTCTACAAGGCGCAAATAAAGTCCATTCATTCAAGGCGAATCACAGCTGGCGGAGTGGAAGTTTGGCTGACGGCGTGCAGTGCGTACACGTCACCGAGACCTCACAGGCAGGTTTCCACAGTTCCAGGCACATTTACATGCAATAAATAATCACAACAAACACTATTTAATGCAACTAATTGAATCAACACATGAATTTATATCTATATAGATTGTGCCGTCACATCTGACGTCAGATCAAAGGCGGATGGCACGCGTAACGGAAACTCAGCCTCTCGGACCAAAACATCTCCCTCTCTCTCCTGTTTTTTATAATATGGACATTGTTATTATTATGATATGCGCGCACAGCGCGTGATGCGCGTGGTGGGAGCGGCGGCGCTGCTTCTGTCATCGGGTTGTCAAGTGACGGATCTTGCACTGAACCTCCCCTAACGCATTAAAGGAGAGGAGAGGAGCTCATTTGATTGGTGAAGATCTGAATCGGCTGTATTAATCCCAGTCCACGCCTCGTCTCCTCCTCGTCTCCCACTCACGCCTTCTTCTCCTCCCTCTTTCCCACTTGCGCCGGTGGGAGTGACGGGAGGTGTGCCTGCGCGAGCCTGCGCGGTGCACGAAACTTGCAAAGTCCAGGCGGACACACCCCGTCGGCGTGGCGCAGGTGCGCTGAGAGCTGACTGCGCCTGGTCTACGAAACTAGGGCCCATTGGGTTTATTTTGCAGTGTAGCATCAAAGCATGGTGGACAAGGATGTTAACAATTAACCGTTAAACATCAGCTTGTTCGGACGGTAATTGGTTTACCATCCTTGTGTCTTTGCGCCATGTCGTTTTGTTGTCTTGCAAAAATGAAATACTTTTGAAAAATCAATGGTATCAGTTAAACAATTAAAATAAATATGAGCCTGAGTCAGAGTTAACTTCGAGGCTAACCCATTTCACTTAACTCAGCTGGTGACCCGACATATGACATTAGCTTGGGTCTTGAGGAGTTGTAGCAATAATTCACCAATAAATAAACTGTGCTCACACTGCTACCTGACTCACTCAGGTAAAGTGAGCTGTTGAGTGATGTATTTATGCACCTCAATGAGTCCAATGAGTCCGCTGCTGCCATCTTCACAAATTTGTGACACGCAGAAGCAGAGCGAGTGGACAGATGGACACCCAGGCTGTTCGGATGGCCCCCCTCATTAAATCCTCCTCGTGCAGTTGACCCTGTGTGGCCACGAGGACTCCAATCTGGCACCGGCAGTTTATGCAGCAGGACTGGGCTGCCATTCATCACCCATGGCAGGTTGAACCATGTGCACAATCTGTTTATATCCATAATTATAAGGCATCAACCTGCAAGGGTTCAAGAACATCTGCTTGGAGCACTCAACAGGAGGACGGCTGTATCTGCAGAGGCCTATGAGTAATATATGTGGTAGGAATAAATCTACTGTGATAGGTACATTAGGTGTGTTTGTGTGAGGGGTCGGAGGGGGCATGTCTCCAGCTGATCCAAATCTTTCTGTTTCTTCTAGAAAGTTGCCGACAAATAGAGTTGTATTTTTTAGCTTTTTTTTTTAAATCTGATGTCATTCCCATAATGCACCTGATCAATATTGCTTCCTCTCTTCTTAGTCAGTCTCTCTACTTGAAGGGTGGTGACGGAACCTGAATGGCCGCCAACAGTAGCCTCCAACATGGTCACGGTTTTCAGTAACTTCCTCCCTGGAATCCAGATGTGTTCCACCTTGCTTGTTAGAGAGTGCTCCACAGATGTAGGAGAGCTTTCCTGTCTCGCTGATGGACAGCATCACATCGGACGGTGAGATTGGAATGGCTTAACATGTGTTGATGCTGGAGAGCGCAGCCAAACGTGACGTCATCATGAGGCTTGGGAGGGATCTGTTATTTCATACCTTCATACCTTCCTGACATGTGTTTTCTCAACAGCTGGACTCACGCCTACACACGGCCCCATCGCACACACACACACACACACACACACACACACACACACACACTGTTTCAATTAGCGTGTTATTGCTCTCACAGCACATTAAAGAAAAGGCTGAAAGCAGACAAACAGGTATTTACAAGTTTCAATTAAGAATTGGTGCGTCATCTGATCAGCTCTTCTGATCAGCCTTTAATGCTCCATATCGTCCTCTGTAGCACACTATTTTGTCCCCCACATTAAAGTATGAGTATGGAGAAGATTATTTCAGACTCAACCTAACTTTCCTGTTGAATTAAACACAAAAGTGTTGTCCATAATTAGCATTATATAATTAACAGTATAGTGGGGATGGTAATAATTACTGACGAGAAGTTTGACAGAGAAAAGCCATCGTTTAACAGTTAAAAGAAATGCTACACATTTTCATTCAGGTTCAGGTGCATTTTTGTTAATTATCAGTCAATGAGGGGTGAGAAAAAATTGGGCCATATTAATATTTTAAAATATGCTTAAAACTCTTAAAATGGCAGAGGAGTCAGTTTACATTTGGTTAAAATAGGGGTGTGAATCTTTGGCTTCACTTCGATTCGATTCGATTAACGATAAAGTAGTTGGCGATTCGATTCAAGGACGATTTTTTTTATTTGTAACGATTCGATTCGATTCTGTAAACCACAATTTGATTCAGTAACTTTAACTAAAATTCTATATCCATTAAATACATGCAATAATGCAAGTGAGACTATCTGTATTCTTCTGAAAGGTGAAAAAATAACATATTTATTCTAAAAAGTAGTCCTGCATAATAGTTCATGCTGAATACAAAAATGTAATTAAATATTGCTCAATTATTTTGAAAATTGTTCAATAGACTACATGCTGGCAGGGGAGAGAGTGTCTTAAACGTATTAAAACAATCATAAGCAGTGTTGCCACAGTTACTTTGAAAAAGTAATCTGACTACTGACTACTCCTTTAAAAAGTAACTTAGTTAAGTTACTGACTACTTGATTTTAAAAGTAACTAAATTAGATTACAAGTTACTTTATTATTTACATTCAACAGCTGCCGACTAACGATTTTGCCAAAACTCACTTTATTGACGGCTTTTTTAACAGTAACATCAACAATGTATCCACTGACATTTTTAGTTGCACTTGAAAACTATGTCCTGATAGAAAATACATGTTTTTATATAAAAAAATAAAGACGGTCTTTCTTGACTTCACTTAACTTAAATAATTGTTTGCATATTGTAATGGCAGTAACATCATGAATGAACATTTTATTAATATTGAACCGGCATTAGAGCAGCAAGGATTGGTTTTATGAAACAAATGAGCACAGTCCTCAAGTATGAGCGGCGTGATGACAAAGGGAGGGGGCGGGGCCAGCAAGCAGCGAGACATTTCTCCACTAAACACTCAAGAGAGACTCCGCTCGCGTTTCAGCACAGACTGAGTTAGCAGGAGCTCCATGAAATCAAGAACTCGTCTTGTTTATTCACACGCTGCGCCTCTTCACCTGCTCTTTTAATGTGGTTGTGCCATGCTGTGAATCTAAATGTTTTTCAAGTTTGACGTTGTATTCTTGAAAGTATACAACACTTTGTTGTTAACACAGAGTGTACAACGAACCTTTATGTTGCCATCTTTTGCTGAGATGAAGTCGAAATAATGCTTGTATTTCCAGCTGGAAAATGCGTATCTTTCCCCTCCATTGTTTACGTTTCTGCCGGTATAGCGACTACACGCGACCGTCCGTGAAGGTGTCGGCTAACCTACGTCACCCCCCTGAGACTCAAGAAGAAAGCAGATCTTTTTTTTTTACTGACAAAAATAGTAACGCGCCGTGTATTTGGATAAGTAACTTTAATCTGACTACTGGTTTGGCAATAGTAGTGCGTTAGACTACTCGTTACTGAAAAAAGTAGTCCGACTACAGTAACGCGTTACTAAGTAGCACGTTAGTGGCATCACTGATCATAAGTAAGAATCACGATTCATAAGATTAAATGCATTTATATGGATTATTGGTGAAGCCAAAACGATTAATTCTATTTATTTATTTTAGCAGACCGATTTAGTTGGATCTATAGGACTGACAATCGATTCATTGATTAATACAATTAACTGTTACACCTCTATTGGTTAAGAAACACATATTTGAATTGTCTCACAGAAAAGACATGCATCTATTTTTGATTAAACATTTTCATTTAGTGAAAAAAAATCAAATAATCTCAAATAATATGACCATAAATGACAAAGTCTTGCTGCATAAATAAAGGAGGATGAATATATTTTTCACTTCTCTACCATGAGCTTCACGGCTTCTCACATCAGTCGTGACGATTATCCCAATAAATAAAATTCCCCACAACTTAAATCCCATAGTGTCCCATCCCTACCTGCAGTGTAGCATGTGATAATAACTTCTGAATGAAACGTAACATCTGCTGTGAGTTTTTAAAATAAATGTCCTCTTTAACAATCTTGGTGTTGAACTTGTTGAGTATTATGAATCAGTATGCAGCGCTGCGGCCAGTGATGAGCCTCCCAACATATGGATCTATTAGCTTTGGCCAGTGGAGGGATGTGTACACGGTAAACCCAATAATGCAGATGAAAATGAACAAGAAGGAAACAGAGCCACATCACTCGGAGGCATGTTGGTACAGCCGCCGCCTGTCCCAGGTAGAGTGGAGCGAGAGGGACGCAGCCTCATAGCATAATGATATTAATGAGAGACCATTCATCATGCAGACTCATCACTTAAGTTGATGAATACCAGCAATTTAAAGTAGAGACTGGAGTGAAACACGGCTCTTGCTGCTCTACTGGTTAACCTCACAGTCTATTACATCGCTGCAGGCTGAATGCCGGATGAACCGATGAGACTGCAGAATACCTACTCGAACGGATCGGCGACAAACTGAAAAAGATTAGCGAAGCATTAGTGGAGAAGTGTTTTCAAAGACGAGCAAGAATCTAATTATACTCAGGCACAGTCCACCCAACCCCTGGAAACATCTGGATCCCCCTCTCTTTCCTCATAGTGCCTCGCAGAAACCACATTTTAATTAGATATAGTTAATTAATTACTCCCATGTGTGAACCTTTCTGTTTAATTGCAAAACGCTGATATGTTCATCAGTATGGAGGAATAGTAAATACACACATTGTGAATGTGATAGAAGTCATACAGGCAGGGGCCTGTCTAATTAAAGGGATCTAACATGAGCTGATTAGCTGAACCTTATCTGGGAACTTTACAAAAAGACACAAACATGCCCATGTGAGGTTTTTGTGCTGTTTGGCCCCTCAAGTCAGTGAAACATGAATAATGCATCGCTAAACAGGGCATTTGTTTGTGAGTCAGTTGGAAGATTTAAGGCATTTAACTGTTGTTGTGCATTTTGTTTCTTCTTACGCGTCTTCTCCTTGCCTTAGTTAAAAAAGATCACAAGCAGCTGCAGACGTTTTTCTGTTTGCATTGGCTTGAATCCTGTTCCTTTTTTTACTGAAATGAGCTTTAATGAATGGGAGCGGGTGACAGAACGAGACAATTTACATTCAAATTATAAGTTTGTGCTGAGACTTTTAAAAATAGCAGGAATAAAATGGCATAGTCGCAGGTTCACCAAATAAACAAATCTATTCCTGTTATACACGAGCGGACGAGGACTATTTTTCATCAGCAGAGACAGACCTCTGTTATTCCAATGTCTCCCCTACTGGAAACTTCATTAAAAAATGGTTTCCATCATTTTACTTCCTCAGCTCAAGTGTCCATCTCGAAACCCGTCACCGCAATTGTTTTTAATGTTTCACAAGCCAGGAGGTAATTATCATTTATTAAATCATGGCTATTACAGACAAAAATAAATTATAGCTGTGCAAATTTATTTAAAGTGCATTTGCAGAAAAGCAATTTTCCCATAATCCAATAACCTCCTACAATGCTTACATTCATGCTTGCATGCATTCGCTTTCCTACTCTTTTTCCTCAAGCAGACAAAAATCTATTAACTTACCCGAGTCTCTGACAATAAAAGTCAGGTGGGGAAACTGTTGCCATCTTGAAGGCAATATTTCAGAGCTGGACCCGGCTTTAACAGCATGTGGGAAGAAAGCGCTTAAATCACTCGAGCTGCGGTCTACACATTCCTGAATAGTGGAGTCTGACCAGACTGTTTTCTTTTTTGTGCATCCGACTAGACAATGTGTTCCCCCCCCATAGCTCCTCTCAGCCTCTTTCAATTCGTCCGACGGCGACTTACTTTGAGCTCACATACAAAGACACAAAAAGATGTCAGTATCAAAGAGCGCCGATGTTTAGATTGTACACCGGGGGCGTTGACAGCTAAGCAGCGCTGTGTGACTACAGTGAAATGCACTTTTACATTCCCTTCTGCTGGTGCTTCCTGTCAGTCTGGCCCTGTCGTCTCTCGGCGTGTCACTTCCATCAGTCTACTCTTTCTCTTGCCATCTGCTTTTCCCTCCTCTATCCTCCTCGTCTTTTAGTTTCTTCCTCCTGACACACAGATCATCCTTTATTCAAGTACACGCAGTGATTCTTGCGAGAGCAGTGGGCGTGCTATCAGACCCATTAGTCCAGTATCCCGGCGTTGAGTGGGGACGATGAGGAATGGATTGGCTGCGATGCGGGCTGCGTGCACTGAAGTGAGGTGTGTGTGTGTGTGGGCAGCAATGAATGTGAGGAGTGTGTGGTTTAATGGATTGCTGTGATGTGTGAATAGTAGAGAAGGACAGGGAGAAGACAGAAGATAACAGGAAGCTGATCTCTAATGTAATAGTCTTTTTTAGTCAGGAGGATACATACGTACCAGTGGGTGGACATGTGTAGGAGATAAGAGGTGAAGCGTAGTCATTTTTTTGTATGTTGAAACCTCTTCTCCTCTTTAGCCTATTAATATTTAACTGAATCAGCCTAAATCCACTTCATGAAAGCTTTTTCAAATCCCAGTGCCAAGCAAGCGGGCTGCACCACAGATGGGTAGGCTTTATAAGAAAAAACTGTGAAGCCAGGGAAGCGCTTGCCAGTGATGGTCATTACAATTTATTAGGGAATGGATTTCTTCATCACGTTCACCATTTGTTAGATAGAAAAGAGAATTCGGGTGCGTGTTTTAGGCTTCTTTCATGCCTGTAGTTGGGTTCATTTGGTTCAGACCAGCAGAAAACAATGATAAAGTATCACAATTAGTTCTGGTCCGGGTCACATGGACTTCTCACCGACGCACCAAGATGTGACCTGGAAGTTCTACAGACCGACATGGAAGTGGTTGATCAGACTCTTCTGGCCATTGTCATCCTGCAGGACCAATGTGGGGTAATCAAGTTCTCATGAGGAAATATCTGCTAATAAGTATGATTAGTGTTAAAAAGCATCCCATGCTACGATGAATAATGACTCAGATGTAGAGAAACAACTGTACAAAGGGCCCTTTGTTCGCTCCCAGATCTGAACAACGTCCACAGCTGCGATGAGGCGTCGCTGCCGCACACTTTTTATTGGACATCACGAACTGACAAAGTATACAGAGTCAGATTCAAGCAGAGCCGTTTTAACCAGGGAGTCAATCAGGGAAATGCATTCTGCATACTTGCATATTTACATGACATTAAATACATATCAATAGATAGAACAGATTTCCTCATCAGATGGATTTATTAGTAGTAGAGCGTGAAGACGCACCGTTTTAGGAGGTCTTGGTTTGGCTGTTTGGTGCACCAAAGAACCAGGGTTCTATTGACAGCTTCCATGCCCAAACGAAGCGGACCAACCAGGCAAACTGAATCAGACAGGTTAGGAGTGGGGAAGCAGTCAGAAGGTATTTGGTTGTAAACTCCAGTCTGGTCAGCATTCTAGTTTTTGTGTTAGAAAGCTAACAATCCCTCATTAGCACTAAACCTGCTCAGCTCAGGTTCATGGAAATGTCAATACAGTATTTTACTGGTGTTGGACATTTAAGGTCATCACTTCCAGTACATTGGAGTATCCACCACACATCAGCCAGCCTCTATAAATACACAGAGGAGACACGTATTGTGTTTTCACAAACTGGATCAACACAAACACTGAAGGCAAGGCTGGCCAAAGGCATAAGCAAACTAAGCAGCTGCTTGGGGCTCCTAATCTTGTGGTTATATATGTATTTATTTGGGGGGGTTACAAAATAAATTAATGAAACGGGTCACAGTATGTACCTAAAAGGAAGATAATTCTGATTTAATAGGGCCCCTTAATCATACAACATGGGTTATGGTGTCTGAATGTGAGCCCTCAGATACATATCACAGGATATGTGATTTGTGATCTAATTAATAATTAAGACAATATAATTGTAACATTATAGTGTGACATTTGTGTCAATAATTGTCAAGCGAATTAAAGTCTGCTTCAGGCCCCCAAAAGGCTTGGGCCAGCCCTCACTGAAGGGAGAGTAGAATGATTTGAAGTGTGCTTAAAAAAGGTCAACTATCTAGTAAAGTGAATATCAGCATTTTCCTTCAGGGAACAGCATTAAAGGATCAGTAATGGGAACAATGTGAGCAGCTCCTTCATTGCTTGGAATTGCAGTTTTGTGCTCTCCCAAACATAACAATAATGCTCATGAAGACTTTGCCTGTACATCATCAACCCTAAAAATCCCATTCAAGGTAGAAAATAACCCAATTTTGCAACAATCAGCAAGGGTAATACTTTGAGTAAGTTTGGTGTCAACTTGGGGAAAATGAGAGCGGTTCATCTTTATAGCTGCACATTCTCATACTGATGTGTTGTTATGGAGACAACAAATATTACACGACAGACAGAGAAGATATAATAGGTTGTCAAACAAAAACCGAAAACAGGTTGAAACAAAACTCACATGTCCCTGAGCTCTTCTCACTGGGTTTAAGTGGGCGAGACTACGCAAGGAAAAGTGAGTGTCAGTGACAAACAACCCACCCACTGGCATCCGATCCTGTCAATCAAATCACATTTACAAAGACCCACTGAAGTAGTGTTTAGTAATAGTTTAAGTTTAATAAGGTATACTTTTGACTGTTGCTCATTTAGTCAAAATGTTTTAAGTCCCAGTGAAAAAGATTTTTTTTGGCCGACGTCGCCTTGGTTTTTGGCCGTCATCATCTTGACATTTGGCCATCTCGTTTTTTTGCAACCAGAAGTGACATGAGAGGCAGAAGAAGTACAACTGAATGCTGAATATGACATTTGTAGGACCATGAACTATGAAGTGAAAACTCAGTGAAAGGGTTATGGTTGTAAGATGAAAACATGGACTACCTTCTGACCCGAAACTCTATGAATCAATGAACCATGTGTACGAAATGAACATCATCTTGGTTGAAGAAGACTAGAGATTGGGACCATCAACTCATGTTTACAATGTTTACTGAGATAATAAATCAACCAGGAGTTTCCCCCTGATGGCCAGCAGAGAGAATGCAGCTTTAAGGCACTTCGGCTTTGGCTTCACTTCATCAGAACCGGATCAGAAATTGAAGGTTCAAGTTGCAAGAGGGTGTTACAGCAAATAATTTGCATTTGATTGGACCACTGAAAAGTGGGCAGAGTTACAATTACTGTTACATTGAACACTGCACACACACACACACACACGCACACACACACCTCTCTTCCCTGTTGTTACGAGGATGAGGGCGAGATAAAGCTTTTGTCCACAAGTAGTGCTGTGGAGCAATGTTGTTTCGTTTTTATACTCGACACACACATTCTTCATACATCTTGCCGTCAGTTTGACGTTTCACAAAATTAGAGAAGATGACAGTAAACACAAAAGGATGTAAAGAACGCAGGATGAGCGTAGATCAACGGAGTGTTGGTGCTCGGAGCCGACACACACTCACTGTAGTTATGCACATGAAACAGTAGAAAGGAACACTTCGGGTTGATGCGTTAAGCATGAGTGAAATGCGAGCCATTACGCGGCCTGTGAAGACAGCTGTGTTAATTAAATAGAAGCACATCTGCTCCGACAGACATGTGTGAGACAGACAGGTTTAAAAAACACGGCTGTAGACAAGCTGTTAGGACTCGACGATGATAAATGCTAACTTTTGTTTGCTTGCAGGAAAACTCCACAGGGCCACCTTAAGGATAAACAATTTGGTTTAAAGTCACATTTTCAAACAAGAACCTTTTAGCAAATTAAAACTTTCCTCGATATAATAAGCAATCATCCAGATTGTGTATGTACGGAGTGGAGGGATGGCAGTGAGGTGAAGACGCTGCCTTCCTGGTCTCTCCGGTGAGAAACTGTGGCGTCGCTGTCGTGGTGACGAGATTCCACTTCTCACTTCTTTCTCATTTATCACTGCTTACAGCGTTGGAATCTTCCCCTCTGTGTTCAGACACATCCAGCAGCTCCATAACTCACTCCTCTGACGCTTTGACAGCCCGATGAGTGTGTGCGTGAATATCTCTCCGCTGTGTGTAAGTCCTTGGCATGTGGGCGATGCTGAGTTTGTGTGAATGCTTGTGCATTAAGCTCTCTCTCTACACACACACACACACACACACACAAAGACCTTTCTGTTCCCAAAATGTATCACAGTCTTGCTTGCGAGGACATGACAAGACAGGTGTGAAAGGCTGGTGGCAGCGTCTGGCATAGGGGGATAATGTAAACAGCCTGGAATGTGATCCACATCACAGCGACTGATTTAGGAGAGGGCTTTCAGAGGGGTGGGAGGTCGTTCGCCGCACCGCAACAAAAGACATGAAACATTATCCCCGTGACAATCAAACCATACTTAGGTTGCCTTGTCAACCAATTGCCACTGTCTGTCAACTTCCCCGCACGAGTAATGGCTGCTTTTAGCGTCACTGGTGATTTATGCGGGCTGAGAGATTAATAAGAGCTCACCAGGTGAGAACAAAGAGTGTCGTCACGCACACGCTCTCAGAAAAACATGTCAAAATATGCGCCAATGTACCGTTTTAATATGAAGGAAATTTTCTATTGGGACTTTTCACAGTGGTTTTAGCCAGTTGTTTTAATTCCTCATTGAATTGTGGGAGCAAGAACCTCCGCTAGCATGAAAGTAGCCAGAGGCAGCGGCCGCCACCCACGAAAACCTTGATTTGTTTTTTCAGATTTGGAGTACACTTCCTCACACTGCAATGAAAATAAATAAAATAATGCTGATTAAAATGATTCATTTTCAGGGGTTAACTCAGTATTGTTTTAGTTGGAAACCATTCGGCTGTTGTAAACCTGTGTGAACCATTAATGTTAACACATATACCAGCAGAATTTTGGCGACTTGTTTTCAGACTCAGACGAGTTTGACGGTGTCATGTTTTAGTGTAATTTCATGTCATTTATTTTTGACGGAAGTGAATGGCACAGACCATATCCTGGAAAGCTTTATAATTGTCTGTTATATGTTTAACAAAGGCTTGGATTTCAAATTGTGTTCAAGTGTGTGAGATAATTCCCCACACGCACATGCATCCATCTTTGGTTGAGGAGGCGTTCAGCGGTACCGGTACAATAGCAATGAGCAGAGATCCTGCCTTGATGAATCTCCCTGACCTGCTAGCTCATCTGTTTGGACTGACAGCCCAAAAGGGCAGGGGGATTAGTCTCTTATTAAGCAGGGGAGCTTGCTCTTTAATCACTGCTGTTGTTTAGGAGACAGGAAAGTGTTGCCACCACTTCTTGGTGACGCCTGACTGCGGTAAAAACTCACAGAAAAAGTACGAAACAAATGTAAGCAAGAGTGGCAGGAAAAGTATGTGTTGCCTCCTTTAGCTAGTTCTTCTTATCGTCCACAGTTCATTATCATTATCATTATTTCATATAGTGGATATGTTTTAGCAACATCAGGAAGAAGAGATCTTAGCAGCGTAGATAAAACAGCCAGACTGTGTTGTTGGGGTCAGACCTCCTGTTGTGACGAAGCGAGTCACTTCCTCCCACATATACCCTGGCTGCATCCGGAGGAGTGTTCAAGTACACTAAACTGCTAATTACCACTCAGAAGATAATACACTCTGAGACAGTTAAGGCCATTAGAAAAGCACTGGGTTGAACTACATGTTGAGGACATGCAATAGTGTCTTAATTAGGTGTCAGGAGGATTGCTGGCTTGCACAGTGACTGAAGTCGCTGTACCCTGAAGGGTACATTCCTGTGTTGGAGTTCCCCTACTTGGTCCCTCGTCTGCAGAGGGTTTCGTCTGCTGAAGTGAATGCGACGGACAATTGTGCAAGTGATGTGCAGAAATAGCACAATTCGAAGATATCAACATCAGGGTAAACAATGCGGGGTATTGTTTGGAAAATGTCAGATACAAATACCTTGAATTCAATACAGATACTACTAGACTGAGTGACTACAGTATGTTTCTATAAATAACTGCAGCTAATTTATCTACTATACACAAGATTGTTCATTCTGTTGACATTCTGTTTTCTTGAATTGACCCCCACTGACTCGGACTCCCCTGAACAATCATTTACACAACCCTGCACAACTGTAACTCTTCTATAATAGACATATTCTAACAGGCTCTTACATATTTGTTTCTCATGTTCTATTGAATGTTTATACCTCTATCTTTAATTACAGCTTTATTGTATTATAATGCGTGTATTGTTTTGTACCTATCACCAAGTCTAATTCCTTGTGTGTGCAAACATACTCTGATATTTTAATTTGCTCCGTCCTCAGTCTCTCAGCAAAGCATGCTAGCTCAGCTAATAGTTAACTGTTCGAACAAGTGTAAGTTCATATTTTGAGTTGCCTCTTAATGAAGGCTCTGAATGAATTCAAGCCCCCACAAAACAGATGAAAAGGATGCTGAATAAATAACTCCATAATGATGGTGATCAGTAAAGAGTCTTACGTCATGCTTTGTTAGGTCTGTCTGCAAGACCACAAGCTAACTACTTTTTAAAAAGCGCGTTGAGTCTCGGTTGATGGGTGCTAGGCTACGCTTACATTGTAGCTGCTCCATCAACACTCCAAATAAGGTCATCTACTGTAGACATAAATACACAGAGACCTTGTTGTTTGGACCACAGACAGCCTCTGGTTCCTCCACAGTCTGGTCTCTGGACTAATGTGAACTGATAGACCTCTGGACCACAGACCCAGGAGACAACGCGCTGATAAACTTTCTTCACACAGTGTTCGTCAGAAATATTAAAAATATTTTTCAAGGAAATGCACGTAGCTAATATGCACATTAAAATGTGTATATCGCAAGTTGTGCTGTCATCACTTTATGGCACAGTGGCACATTTTCCTCATATAGTGCAGGCCGAGCACAAGAGCGTGACCTGGTGTTGCACTAACAGCATGACTACGTGGTGCGTTAACCTCTCTGAACTTGGCATCAGTGGCTTGTGGTCTAGTTATTCTTGTCATCATAACTCATGTGACTTTTTTCAAAGATGACACACTTGTCATTATTCTAAAATGCTGAAATAGTTTTCTACAACATTTAACATCCTCCTTGCAAGTCATTAGTGACAGCCATCTGGTTGCAACATCATTTAGACTAATCACAGCAGTGTGTAACGCAGGATGTTCACCCGGGTGTCGAAAGTAAAGTGGAGGAAAATCATCCACTGTTTGCTGAAAGTGGTGAAAGTGGCAATTATGGTCCATTTAATTTCCTTCATTGAAATTCTCTTTATTTCCCATTTTTTTTAAAGTAAGTTGCTTTGAAGACTTTATTGTTATACCCTACAACTTTAACTTTAACTACAACTTTAGGTCAGAAATTATCATCATCAGGTGACTAGTACATTTCACATATTTTATAAATATATTGTGGAATTGGTAGCATAACTAGATGCAGTATTATTTAGTTCATAAAAGCCACCCAGAAATAAAATGATGGAACATAAATGTGTTGCATTCCAGGGAGTGAATTCAGACACAACTATGATGAGGTACAGGGTCTTTACTTCCTGTTTTAATTTTGTGACAAGACCAAAGACTATAAAAGATGTGGATGTCGTCATAGTGATGTCACCCGTCAACTTTAGGTCAACTTTAAATCTAAGTGTTAAAGTCATCTATCAATCAAAAATAGATAGCCCCGCCCCTCAAAGCAACCCCTGCTTTCTGGTCTGGTGGACTCTAAATGGACCATAATGTACTAAATAAACATCATGCTGGATTGAAGAAGACTTGAAACTAGAGATTGAGACATAAACTCATGTTTACAAAGTTTACTGAAATAATACATCAAGAGAGAAGTAGGACCATCTTCTCATAGACTTCTATCCAACCAGACTTGTTTTTGCAACAAGAGGTTTCGCCCCCCGATGGCCACGCAGAGAGAATGTTTAAAAAGCTGAAGTTTAAGGCCCTTCAGCTTCGGCTTCACATTTCATCTGCCTGGATTAGACTATTCATTTGTTGATTGTGACATGCTAACATGCTGACTCACAATGAAAATGTTCACAACAGAGTAAGCTTCCCAGTTCTTAAAAAAGACAACAGAAGTATGCAACCCCAAAATTAACTTGACAACTCGGTGACTCTCTAATTGCTAAGGGCCTGAGAAATGTGCGACCTAAAGAAACAAGGTCAAGGGCGTGCAACGGTTAACAAATGTGTCACTTGAGTGATAAGCATAGGTTAAGAGTTAAAGTGAATGGTGACTGGCAGGGCCTATGTCAAGTTCCAGCAGATCTCTGCACTGTGTGCACTGAAACACTATCGCCTCTTGTCACAGATGAGAACAGATTGTTTCAGTTTGGACTCGTACATGACTGCAACTCGATCCGGTCGGCACTTTAAAACTTCCAAACACTGACTTTTTTTTTGTGAAAATTAAACCAGAGTGCGAGTCTCTGCTTGTTGCTCAACTGAGCTCAGTCTGCCGCCGGCTTTGACATTTCATATGAACACGCTGACAAGCTCTTCCACTTCCACTCATTTATGTATAATAATAACCGATCATCATATATAAAAATATATTAAATGCCCCTCAAAATTCTCCCCTAAATAGCATG
>CM056838.1:21440956-21597836 GCA_029853015.1 Chelidonichthys spinosus | reverse complement strand
CAATGGTTTTACAAGTTTAATGTGGGGAAAACGCTGTAATAGCTGTTTCACGCAGGAAAGAGGCTTTTAAGCTGTTATCTGCAGATAACATGCGTTTTAACCACTATTGCAGTGTCAGTTGTCAAATAAGCTGCATTCTTCAATGTCCCACCGATATCAACACATTTAAGTCATAAAAGCACGCTGGAGTGGATATTCTTTCGTTTCAGTGTGAATCCAGTGTCTTTGAACACAAAATGGCGTCTAAACATCAAATAAGTGCAAAACAATGGTTTTACAAGTTTAATGTGGGGAAAACGCTGTAATAGCTGTTTCACGCAGGAAAGAGGCTTTTAAGCTGTTATCTGCAGATAACATGCGTTTTAACCACTATTGCAGTGTCAGTTGTCAAATAAGCTGCATTCTTCAATGTCCCACCGATATCAACACATTTAAGTCATAAAAGCACGCTGGAGAGGATATTCTTTCGTTTCAGTGTGAATCCAGTGTCTTTGAACACAAAATGGCGTCTAAACATCAAATAAGTGCAAAACAATGGTTTTACAAGTTTAATGTGGGGAAAACGCTGTAATAGCTGTTTCACGCAGGAAAGAGGCTTTTAAGCTTTTATCTGCAGGTAACATGCGTTTTAATCAACCTGGTCTCACAGACATCCGTGAAGTGGCCACGGCCCGTCCGTGAAATGGCCACGGCCCGTTAACTCAAAATCCGTGACAATATAATGGAAAATTCCGTGAAATGACCACGTAAATCACGCCAACACAAATCAATGCCACTGACCACCCGTGGTCTACACACGGATTGCCCCTTTCAGTGACAAGTACAGATCTCACTCGATGGACGTGCTTTCTGACTTGGAAACGCAACATTTGAAGCGATATTTAGTTCATTTTCAACACCAATATGTCACCCTGACCCTCACAGTTGTTGAAGGCTCAGCTTGTTGTCCTGTCATCATAAAACGTCAGTTTAATTCTGTTCCCTTTGCGAGATTGTGTGACAGATACACGGACAGCGAGATACCGTGACAGAGACACGGACGGCGAGGTTCCCGTTCCGTGATATAAACACGGACCGCAGTTTGATCGCGTTTTACAGCTCGGTAGGATAGCCCGAACTCAATTCTGTGAAATAAGCACAGAATAGCCTATTCTGTCATATAAACACGGATCTGGACGTCCTCCTCCAACACTGACCAAGCGTAGGTTTTTGACGTGCTGGGTGTGAGACTGTGTTGGTTTAATGATATTATGTTAATGTTGTAAAGTGATATGGTGTAATCCCATCTGCGGCGACATTTGAAGCTCAGAGCGAGTGCCCGAGCCGTTCATTCATTCAGTATTAACCCGACCACGGCGCACACGGACGCACTGAGCATCCGTCCCATTGGCTAACGGAGGACCTGACTCCCGGAAGTATTCACCTTGCTGTCAGTTTTTACGTTAACGGTGATTTTACAGTGATATATGCGACATTTCTCAACCAAAAAACACCAGTGTACCCTTGTTAATTACACAAAAGTGACGAGTTAATTGTATGGGCATTATTAGGGCCCGAGCGCCGACAACGCCGTTTAAACGCCGTTTAAAATAACGGCGTTAGGTAACGCCGTTATTTTTTCAGTAACGGGGTAATCTAACTAATTACTGTTTCCGTCGTTACAACGCCGTTATCGTTACTGAACGTTAAATGCAGTGCGTTACTATGAATTTAATTTGTCGGTTGTTGGTTAGACATTAGAGGGGGGTGCTACCAAAATGCAATTAGCATAACTCTATAACCTTTGTCCGAAAAATTACCAAACTCGAAAACTATGTTGGCATATCTTCAAAGAACAGATATGTCAAGTTTCATCAAAATTGGTGCCACAAATTTCCAAAAAATGCAATTTTTGGCCATTCACAGGGGTTGTACTAAATCGAACTTGTCCTATACCGTTGATTTGATCGATACCAAAATTTGATGTGGTTGGAAAGGCCTTAAGGAAAAAAAGTTAGTAAAAGATGCTCCAAAAGTCTTGGGGCGTGGCCACGGCGGCGCCATGACTGCGCTACTATTTTCAACCTTCGCCATTGGCATTAAAACTGTTATAACTTGACCGTTCCTTCTCCGATCTGCTCCAAAATATTCATGCTTGTTAAGAGTCACGTCCTAAACACAATTGCACTGCAATTTTAAATCACAGGTAGAGCGCCACCTAATGGCGACATGAAATGTGACCGATTTTATGCCCTTTTTCTGAGCAACAGCCCCCCCTCTAGGTAGGGCGTAGACGCATTAAATATTTTTTCCTAGATAGCCCAAGTAAAGATCTACAAAAAAGCCTCTTGGACCCACCGCCTAAAGTTATCATAAAGTAGGTAAAATGAAAACTGCAAGCAGTATTCCTGTTGCGACAAATTCCAGTTTTAAATATATATGTATTACTGAATCAAACACTGAAAAGACATCTAGTCTAGCATTCAGTTATTCTCTGCTGGTAAGTTCAAACACTTGAGGATCAGGACAGATCATAGCTGATATTGGACTATTGTTTGCATTTTGGAGCATTATAAGTGGAAAATATTAAAATTGTATATTCTGTGATTTACACATTTAAATAGCATTGCTATTAAAAAGTTATGTAGTGTTTTGGTCTTCAATTGTTTCTACACTAGTTCTTACACTAAATACTGTTCCCTTAGCATTTAATTGAGGAAAGTCTTCAAAGTTTAATTCACCAGTCTCTAGTGGATTACTACAAAAAAAATTACAAAGCTTTATTGAAATTTAGGTGGATTGAAATCAGCAATAGCATTGTGATTCGCATAACATATCTTCTCTAGTGTCAGTGTTTTCATATTGAATATCATTTCCCCAGATTTGACAATATATTTTAAAGAACTGAATTTACATACTAAATTCAATTTATTCTGTTTAGAAACCTGTAGGAACTGAAATCTACATATCAACAGTCCTAAGAAAACAATTTCTATCTTAGTCCATATTATTGATAGTGGAATTTGATTCACAATGTCATCTCTATTTTGAAGCCAATTTGATCAAAAATATTATATAGTTACATTTAATTGATTTACAACACAAACATTGGACTAAGGACTTTTTCCCCCCAATCTTGTACATCTTCAAATATATAATTTGTTGAAAGGAAGAAATTAAAGACAACAGTGTGTGAAACATAAGAAATAAGATTGAAGTGAAAGACTGGTGTAAAAAGTACATGTAACACCAAATTATATGAATTGTTCCTGATTCACATAAACACTAAATAGAAACTGTTTGCATCAGTAAGTGTATATAAGTGCTTTGTTGTTGTTTAACCCCTCATATAGTGTAATTCATCAACCAAGTGGATTCTTTGATCATAGTTTGTATATATATATATACCGAAT
Source organism: Chelidonichthys spinosus (assembly GCA_029853015.1). Taxonomy (NCBI): domain Eukaryota; kingdom Metazoa; phylum Chordata; class Actinopteri; order Perciformes; family Triglidae; genus Chelidonichthys; species Chelidonichthys spinosus. The sequence continues at coordinate 21,594,444 of CM056838.1, read as the reverse complement.
ATATTCAGACTGAGGAATTTTGTTGAGCTTGCGGTATTGAATTTGACATTAAGGTCATTTGTATCACAAAAAATAAATATAATTAAAACTGCCAGCAGTGTCATGACGGGCCCGAGCTCATATGCGGTCGTGGAGTGCCTGCGGTCACAGGGCAGTGTCGTGGACGCTGCCCTTGGAGCGGCCGCCTCTCCCGGCGCAAGTCCAGAACAAGCGATTGACACCGAATGGCATCCGTCTCTCACGTGCGGTCGTGGAGTGCCTGCATACACGCGGCAGCGTGGCGGCCGCCTACCTGTGCAGCAGCCACCTCCTCGTGGCGGCAGCTTAGACACAAGCGATTGACATTCAAAGCCATCTGTCTGTCACATACACACATGTTCATGCCTTCCTGACATCTCTCCTCCTCCCCCTAGTGTGTCCTCTCCTCCTCCCCCTGTGTCCTCCTTGCAAACTGAAATGAGAGGAATCAGTTATAAAAATAATCAGGTGTGGCTTTAACGTGGAAAAAGTCACAAAATCAATGACATTTCCTGTTGCCAGTAGGTGGCGCTCTGACAGAGTGAATATCAAAGTACAGATGTGTTCAGGAAGGAACTCTAATCAAGTGTGCAAAGATTGAAGCAGCTCTGAGAACAAACACTGAAGTTATAATAGTTTGGATGTTAATGAGAGTTCAGCTGACAGCTGTATGAGATGCATGTAAAGTGTGCACGTCTCCTCCTCTCTGTGTTCAGGCTGAAATGAGAGGAATTTAAAAAAAGGAATTAAAAGTGGCATGACTGTTGATCTGGTGTGAAGCAGACTGCAGCTGCATGTGAGATTCACAGGTCTCCATGTGTCACTGATAGATCTCTGTCTCCATCTGGTGGTCGCTGTGCGCTTGTGTCTCTCCCCCCTATGTGTTCTGAGTGAAAACTGAGTGAAAAACTGGCCGCTGGAGTTTCTGTTTGCCAACGATGTTACCGCTCAGGTCGGAGCGGCACACCAGGAACTGTTAGCTTTATTTTAAATTGCGCTGGGTCTCAACCTCCACCCGCCGATCAGCTCCTGTCTCCGCTCCTCGGAAAGCTTCAGCAAACGCAAACACAGCTCCCGGAACTCCGCCTTCACTCCAGCTGCTGCCCCGCCGGCCAAAAGAGCTAGAGCCCCGACTTCAGCAGTTGCCTCTGCAGCTCCGGGAAACGACACCATCATGGCAGCGCTGTCTTCCACCCAGTCATCCATTTCCAGCATGAATTCCAGGATCCAAAGCTTAGAGGCCGCTACCGCTTCACCTTCAAGCTCTTCTCTCCAGGCCGCCGTGTTTACATCCCGGAACCTGCCGCTTCCTCCTCGACGCGGGCCGAAGACGTCACTCCGACACGGCGTCTCTATCCCGCGCAGAACTCTGGGAAGTGCAGTACCAACCTCCACCGGCGTCCCATTCTACCCTCCCGCTGCTGCCACCTCTTGCCACCTGAGAAGCCAGATCCTCGCAGTCGCAGGTAATGATGTCAATCTAGTCAAATCCTGCTGCGCTCTAATTTCAGCAGGCGAATTTGACCCGATGGACCTAACGCATTGTGTGTGGGTTGAAGCGATGCATGATGGCTAGAATTTGTTTTCACTAGCAGCCGACTACAAATACGTCACACGGTCGCGACCATATCACGTGACCAAAATGTTTTTTCACGAGCCGCTTCTCGCAGCGCTAAGCAGCGCGGTCTACGACGGCTGCAACCGGCTTGCCCGCACCTCCGCTACAGCGGAATGGTTCTTATTGGTTAAAAGTTAAATGACGTGCATTCAGATCCGCACTCAGCGGCCACCTTGTGGTGAAATGCTTTGCCTTATCTTGGTCGCTGATCTCAGGGCTTGATTCAAAGTTCTGGGCATTGTGTTGTGAGTAGGCCTTTTTATATTATGTGAGGTTGGTTAATTCAAACATAGGATGATAATACAAATATACTGAAGAAGGGGAAAAAATAAAAATAATAAATTAATTAATTAAAAAAATAAAATAAATAAATATAAAAATAATAATAATAATAAATTAATAAATAAAATAAAACCTTGCACCTTGCGTGTGCCTGTACATGTGTGTGTATATTAGGGATGCAACGGTACAGTTTTCCCACGGTTCGGTATGCATCACGGTTTTTGGGCTACGATAACGATACGGTTTCGATATTTTAATATACAACTACTCAGACTAGCAAAGGCAATATTGCAATGTAAAAATAATTAAAAGCAGCACAGATATAATCAAACCACAAACTTTATTAAAAAACAGTGATCAGATCAAATTAAACAGCAAACATAAAACCACACAAATTAAATATTAAGTTAAGTACTAAACACTACAAATACAATTAAATGTAAACATGACAAATTGTAGAGCAGGAGCTCCGCATGATGGATACGGCACGTCGAGTTGACGGCCCTGTCGCCGTATGTGAATTTGCATAAAGTTTGATAGATTGAACTTTATGCAAATGACGTCCGTCCAACGCAATGCCGCCGGCTCCGGAAACTTCGTTCAAACTATCAAACTAGGCAGTGTTGATCAAATATTAATCCAGATTCTGTTACTGCACTACACATTTCCTGCCTCAAATGTTTTCAGAAACATGCTTTAGCGTGTAGTTTAACTGTAAAATGAGATCGTTTGTGGCCCGGCCGCCATGTTGGAAACGGCAGAGCAAAACTCAAGTCCCGCCCACTTCCCAGGACGTCTATCCAATTGATCCAACTTGAACACAGAAGCGCCCACTCGCCGGTGCGTTCGACCATCCGTTCCGTCCGTATCCGTCGCTGCCGGAGTTGGTGTGTCTGTACCATAAGAGCCAATCAGAAGGTCCCAGGAGCCAGCCAGCGCTCCTCAGCGTTCAACATTTGCATGCAGAGCGCTGATTGGCTCCTAGGGAATTCAGGGACGTTCTGATTGGCTCTGAGGCGGCATGACCAGTGCATGGCACTGAGCCTGCTTTGGCCTGAACAATGTGCTGCGGCTGCTCTCAGTCACTGCTCCCGAGGGACAGACACAGCATGCGCGGCTGCACAATGTTTTGGAAGTTTTTTGCCAGGGAAACGTACCGAAAATACCGTTGTTTGCCGTTGTGCATTGAACCGAACAGGGCGTATTGAACGGTTCGGTAAAATACCGAATATTGTTGCATCCCTAGTGTATATATGTGTGTATATATAGCCTATATAGCCTATCCCTTGAGTCACGTTGACTCTGCTGTCAGACTCTACGCACCTGCAGCTCTCGTCAGAGTGATAAGTCAATTCAAGCCAATACCATCCTGAACAAGCGTAATGATAAGCGTGCGGTAGATTGTGGTGATGTGTCCGTAATGGAAAAGATAGCCTAATGATCCTGGACCTGGAAAGACTCCGACACTAGCGAGATTCTCCGTTTTATGGCCGTTTTATGGCCGTTTTATGGCGTATACATCTGCGAAGCCTACCCACCCCGTCCAGCCGAACTGGATCTTTCCATCATTGCCGATCTTGCCATGTCATACGGGGGAACTCTGTCTATGAATACCACAAATCATTCTCTGCCAGGGCTGCCATGTTCATTCAGAGGTTAACCAAAGACTGGTTTCGTCTGTGGTCGAGCTGGCTCTAATCAGCAGGCACTGCACTGGCCGCTAAGCTCTTTCTTGCACCATCCGCAGTTCTTTCTCACACCATGCAAGCTGTGTCCCAAACCCGTGGCTATAGCCTAGTCCATCCGCCAGCAGGCCCAAAAGCCGATGAGGATAAGGTGACATCTTTTTGGACTCCAAATGTTCCACAAATCCATAAAACGTATGCAATTCGTCAACTGTAACTTTATCATGCTTGCAGCTATTGCGGGGACGGGCATCCAAAATCAGTGAGTCCCAGACGAACCCGTCTCGCGAGGAAGGAAAGAGATAATAAAATATCCGTTAAATAATTGTAAGCTGCAAAAATAAATAAATAAATATAAATAAATAAATAAATAAAAATAAATAAATAAAATAAAAATAATTAAATGAATAAATAAAAATGAATAAATAAATACATAAATTAATAAAATATTGAAGCAGCTGTTACTTTATCAACAAAGGGTGTTCCCCATACCATTAATTAACAGATTTATAAGACGCCTTACTTGGGCATCCTTGCTGGGGATCGTCATGATCTAGCAACTCACATTCCAGGCCGCATGTTCTTTTTAGTTCACTGTTTTGAGTCCCGCAAATGCAGCCGTCCTCCATCAAAGGCCTCCTCGCAGGTGTCCAGTTCCACCTGCGCTGCTCGGATCCATCCGCCAACAGCTTGCTAGAGAATTCAGCCATTAAGCTCCTGCTAAACGGCTTCGAGAGGAACCCAAGGCAAGAAATGTGTCTCCCTTTCACCCCACTCCACCTTTTCACAAACTAATCACCCACCATGGAACGGGTGCTTTGGTTCATAGGCTCACTGCTAGGAACAGCTTTATGGGTTTAAATAGAGATACTCGGATCAGATATCAGCTCCGATATCGACTAATTAGCTCCAGCCACTATATTTTTATTAACATCCTACACAGCCATACAGTGACAGCGATCTAGTCGCTTCATTCTGGTTTTTCTTTGCTGCTGCGCTCCCTGCTTATGCCATTCATGATGGCTCATGAAAGGCAGGAAGGTGCTCTTCCTGCCTCAGGCTTTCCACGCAAGCGCGTGGAAGAGCAGGGAGTCCCAGAACAGTACACTACCGCCAAATGAAACTTGTGCAAATAAATAAAGATTCTTTTTGACAAAGTGGTCCTGACTGAAATCAAGCGTAGCGTTAGTTCTGGCAGGCCACGACGTCAAGCTCTAAATCAGCAGCAACAGCGTAGCTGTCAAAACCGAGGAGATCAGCTGACGGCTCAGCTGACTCCCCGTACCCGCTTCCTATTGGGAAATTGCATTCAGAGGGCGCTATTTAAACTGCTCTAGCCTGACCTCCCTCATTGCTTCCTCTGCCGGCGTTTTCAACCCACCTCCACCCCAGCTCCTCCTGTTATCTGTTATGTACCTTATCATTATTCTTGTTGGTTGCTCTGCTCTGTCTGGGGTTTTTCTTTGCTGCTGCGCTCCCTGCTTATGCCGTTCATGATGGCTCATGAAGGGCAGGAAGGTGCTCTTCCTGCCTCAGGCTTTCCACGCAAGCGCGTGGAAGAGCAGGGAGTCCCAGAACAGTACCATACCGCCAAATGAAACTTGTGCAAATAAATAAAGATTCTTTTTGACAAAGTGGTCCTCACTGAAACTCCTTAAATGTCTCTCTGCTGAACAATACAATGCAGGTGAGGTGACTGCCTGAAACACACAAACACAAATGGTATGAGTTATGATAAATCACAATGTAAAGAGGCTGTGATTATACAGTTAACTTGAATACTCACTGAGAAATAAACAGCACACTCTTCAAATGTGTCTCAATGAACAATACAATGCAGGTGAGGTGACTGCCTGAAACACACAAAAACAAATTGTATGAGTTATGATAAATCACAATGTAAAGAGACTGTGATTATACAGACTTGAATACTCACTGAGAAATAAACAACACTCCTTAAATGTCTCTCTGCTGAACAATACAATGCAGGTGAGGTGACTGCCTGAAACACACAAACACAAATGGTATGAGTTATGATAAATCACAATGTAAAGAGGCTGTGATTATACAGTTAACTTGAATACTCACTGAGAAATAAACAGCACACTCTTCAAATGTGTCTTAATGAACAATACAATGGTGACTGCCTCAAACTATGCCAGCAATGATCTGAAGCATTTTAACAGCTCAGTGTTGGGGGAGAAGAAGTTTCTTCAGTAGGTTGCTTTTTTCTGCAACTTTGTCTGTGACCAAGTCATTGTCAAGGGACATGAGGATGTCTTTCTCTGTGGTCATAAGCATGAATGCTTCCTGGTGTTCTTGTGACTGTGTGCTCCTTAATCGACTCTTGATGCGTTTGAGAGCAGAGAAGCTTCTCTCACAAGCTACCTGTGTCACAGGCAGAGTAAGGAGGAACTTGTATCCTAAGCCAAGGATGTGACAGGCATCTGTGAAGAGGTTGTAGCGTTGAAGAATTTTGTAGCAGCAGATTGGGCATTCCTTACAAGACTTGCACTGTTTGTTTTGTACAGCTGTCTCCTTCTCATCCTCCTCATCATCATCAGCAGAACCATCCCCTGCCATCCTGACTTTATACTCTTCAAGTGCAGACATTTTAAGCCGTGGCCACTGGGTTGCCAGACACTTCAACTCTGACTGCAAATTGACAGCTGTTGCTCTGCTGTCAAACCTGAGCAAGCATTTGCTTAGTTCTTGAAATGTTGAATCAGGCAGAGAGTCTGATGTAGACACTTCAGCAAAGTTTCTCGGATCAAGAAGAGCCAAGTCAGCATAGAGTGTTCCGTGAGTGAGAAACCGCCTGTGGATGCTCTGTGTGATTGTATCCATAATCTGGTTATGGACCTCAACTTCATAGGCACTGTTTGCATCTGTGATACCTTCATCAGTTGCTACTTCACCAGCCATCATCTTCCTTTTCCTCTTCCTTTTCTGAGGAAGTGCTGCCTCCAACTCAAGTTCACAGTCCTCCTCCTCCATGAGTTGTGCATTTGCCCACTGGACAAAGCTATCAGCAGCTTGCTTAACTGCCTCAAAATCTCTTGCCATGTTTTTCAGGATATCTTGAGTTGTCATGACCATCTTGTGTGCAGTTAAGCTATCCAGCCCACTTGACTGTAGGTATTTTGATAGAGGTGTTGTTACCTCAAATATACGAAGAAAAAGCTGAGCAGTTAGTACTGTTTCATACTTCATCAGCCCCTCTAAGTATCCTCTGGCTTTGACACGCGCTGTTGTTTTTAAATTGGTCTGACCTTGAAAGATGCTGAGTGTCATGAGGACATCAATGTACAAAGACTGGACTGGTCTGGTCTCCCAAATGACCCAAAGATCTTCTTCAAGGCCAAATCTCCAAAACCTTCTCAGCCCCTCCTTTTTCTTTCCTTTTTTTAGGATTAGCAACAGTATCCATCTCTGAGGGAGCATACACTCTCGATGATCTCTAGTCTCTCCCATCTGCACTTGCACACGGCTGAGTGACGAGTGAGCTTGCGCATCTATGGGCCTGCAGGCGCATTGTTGCCACCTATCGGTCTGGACATGGAACAACAGTAGATTATAAGAAAGAGAGAAAAAAAAAAAAAAAAAACACTGACGGCTGCACAGCGGCCGGCCCGGCGGCCGTCCTGCAGCACCGGCCGTTCTGGTATTCTCCAGAACGTCCAGATGGCCAGTCCGCCCCTGCATACAGCCATTAAGCCATCGTATACTTGTTACACTTATCCTCGTTTTTAAACCACCGAACTTCAGGAGGCAGACTCCACCCGGCAAAGGTGGTAGAGTCCCCAGCATGATGAGCCACGGCCCCCTGCCCGACTGGAGGGGTATCAACAGGGCGCAAGAATCCGTGAGGATGTTATGCGTTTGTAATATAAGGAAGACAACAATCACTGTTCATTGTAAACGTATTATTTTATTAATCACAGTGCGCGTTTGCCGTAGCTCATCTGCAACGTTGCAGGCGACAGGGGTTCAGTTCCCGCAGCTCACAGAGTAGTGCAACAAATAAATTATAATTTTTATTGGGTGTAATCCCCCCAGGCACAGAAAGAAAGTGGCTTCAGTTGAAAATTAAGCATAAGAATATTGCGCAAATACGTTGACTAAGGCATATGATTTTAATCAAATTTCACATATTAAACAGTAAATATAAGCAGGTATTTCAACACAGGAATGTACTTAAACATTTCATAAATCTCCCGTTCGCAAAAACACGACCTCCGCAAAGAATCTGGTTGCGGATTATGTCCGCGATATGAAATGTTGAAAATGTCGGAGAATATTGTTTAGATAATATCTAATGTGATTGGAAGGAAAGGTAATCAAAATCCTCTCCCGACGCAAAGCTGCTAGAATCACTTTTATTTCCATATCGATTAGGTTGACGATGAAAGGACGGCACAATTTTTCAGAGTTGGTTCAGATTCCGGAAAAAGGCGGAGACATAGGGAGAAACTCAGGGTTTGTTGAAGCAAACCTGCTAGCGAGCAGGTTAGTTTCACGGAGCATGTTACCCGGGTAACTGACTCAGATTTATGCTGAACTGGCTTTGTGAAACCGAAAAACCAGAGTTTCCCTCATCTCAGGGTTAACTAACTCAAGGTTTTCACTAAACCTGCTTTGTGAAACGGACCCCTGGTGTTGCTGCCAATTCCTGGTTCTAGCTTGCAGGCTCACTATTGTGGACCCTATTTGGTTCAGCAGAAAGTCAGGGATCTAGACTACCTTGTAGTCACCCCATATGGCTGAGGTAGAACCCGCCTTGACATGCTGAAACCATACCTTGGGATCTTGAAAGTGTTCTTGAAATGCTCAGACTTGGTTGAGTTAATGGAGTCCAACCGAATATTGTTTGCTGATGTTTCTCCTGTTGAAGCATGATATTGATGTCGATGATTCACGACCCATAAAACAACATCCATATAGAGTCAATCCAGATAATCCAGATAAACCTTGTCATCTGCCCCGGATGCTTGGCACACCAGGAAGCAGTCGAGAGCTCTCGGATGCCATCCTGCGACTCCAGAGAGACATGATCAGTGTAACAACATTGCAGATGAGCTAAAACATGAACATTGATTGTTGTCTTCCTTACCTTACAAACGCAGCATGACATCCTCACGGATTCTTGCGTCCTGATACCCCTCCAGTGGGGCAGGGGGCCGTGGCTCGGGGTCATCATGCTGGGTGAGGGAGGTCAGGAGGGAGAGGGATGCCGTTCATCAAGGCCACGTTGTGCAAAACTCCACACACCCTGATAATCTTGAAAACGTTTGCCGGGTGGTAGTAGTCTGCCTCCTGAGGCATCGGCGATTCCATCTGCTCTTCAGGTGGCCCATGGTACCTCCACGACTGAGCACGCACTAACATGGCACTCATCATAGCGCATTCCCTCTGCGCTCTGGTGGTTTAAGAACAGGGTGAGGAGCCAGCGTCTCAGCAGGTAGCCACTGTCACCTGCAGGTTACAATTCAAACATAAATACAGGGTTCATCAGGACGAAGGGTTACAATGTATTCATGTTAAACTCACCAAGAAGCATCTCGTCCTGCACCTGTAGTCTGTTCTGCTTGTTATGAACAGCATTATAGTTAGGACTGATGACGAGGATAAAGTGTAACAATTATACGATGGCTTAATGGCTGTATTTATATTTGTGTTGATGATATATATACACAGTAAATAAAGAGAATATAGTTATTCACGCTGTGTTCTGGAGTGATCTAATGGGAGCCTTTTTGTTGCTACACACCTTCCTAACGGTCTCACACAGAGAATCTCCCTCGCTCTATGTAACCACAGGGCTGACAGTCAACACCCACAGCCGCCATTTTGTAACACACACACACACGCACGCACACACACACACACACACACACACACACACACACACACTCTCTCTCTCTCTCTCTCTAGTATATCTATTAATAACTGAATCTGCTCCTGCTAGTGTCAGAACCATTTTCATGCAGTTTTGGGGGGAAAAACGTGTTATTTTCTCCTATTCTATACTTTAACTTGTAGAGGAGTATTTTCAAAGTGATTGTAAGTACTTTTACTTGTGGAAAGTGTGTATTAATTCATTTACTGCAGTAAAGGATCTGAATACTTCTTCCAACAATGGTGTTTTACTATTATATTTTAAGGGTGTGAAAGATTGTAATGTGAAAAGTAAAAAGTATAACATTTACCTGAAAGATGAGGAGAAGGTGAAGTACTAGAACATTGAAACACTCAAGTAAAGTACCTAAAATGTGTACATAAATACTTAACATGAGTGCATGTGATCACTGTAAAACACTGACATGAATCATCTTTCTGCCAAATTTGTACTTTTACTGTAAGTCATTGTACCTGTTGCTGTAGCTACTTTATTTATAGTGGAGTATTTCATAGTGTGGCATTAGCATTTTCACTGCAGTAAAGGATTTGGATACCTCATCTAACACTGAGTTGAAGTAGTTCAAACTTACATTTAAGTGCAGTAAAAAATATGCTTTGAATGTTACTTTTCACGGCTGCTGAAGAAAATATTTGTCAAAAGGGAGTTTTATTTTGAAAAGGATGGAGCTCCCTGGACTGTGTAGTGTGTTCTGGTGTCTGAAAAGAGCAGCGGAGTGAGAGTTCGTCGTGACTCCGCCCTGCTGGGCGCAGTTTCCTCAGGTGGTTGAAGCAGCGGCAGGACGGAGGGACGTGGCGGGCCGTGGCTGTTCTCCGGGCTTCACCTCTACGGAACAAACAATGGGAATCAAACCTCTCGATACAAGTCTGATTGAACGGAACCGCTATGAGGAGGAGTGAGAGTTTGACCCAGGAGAGGATCTTTGCTGGATGTTTCTGACGCGGTGGAGTACCTGAGGTCCGTCCAGGTGTTTACTTGTTATTTATCAGGACGTTTCGCGAGTTTTGGAGCTCAACATGCCGGAACTGATCAGCGTGACGGAGTTCATTAGCGAGACTAATGAGGACTACAAAGCTCCGACCACCTCCAGCTTCACCACCCGGATGTCCCACTGCAGGAACGCAGTGGCAGCTCTGGAAGAGGTCAGACACACACACACACACACACACACACACACACACACACACACAGACATTTATGACACAGTAAAAAAAACACCCCGGATATCTATTTATTCACATTAAACCTTTGTTACCACTTCATATGAATAAATATGAATATAAATGAAAGTAACGTGTATCATATTTCGGATAAAGGATGGTTTTCTGTTATAAAACTGAAGGTAAAGTAAGTTTCAGTCAGTGTAAACAAAGGTAAAAGGGTTTCTGTTCGAAAGCGGAAGGTAATGTGTGTTTCTGACCTTATAGATGAAGGCAAAGTGTATATTTGTTCTTATAAATGAAAGTAAAATGTGTTATCTTTCGTATAACTGAAGGTAAATTGTGAAGTGTGTGTCTGTGTCTCTACCATCAAACACCTTCACATTTCCAGGCAGTAAAAGTCAGTTTTTCATGAAAAGAGGAAGAAAGAGCAACACTTCCTCATGGTGAAACAGATGAATTTTATGCTGCTCAACATTTTGTAAGAGTAAGGAGCTGCTTCTTTGTTCTGTAACATCAGCTATGATGCTGCATGTTTGGTAACTGCACTGATATGAGGAACTGTTAGTGAGAGGTTAAAGGTCACTGGTTAAAGAGCGGCATCAACACTGAGCTACTACTTCTACTGTTACTAACGTCTAATACCTGAACATTCACAATAGAATATAACTCTTTCAGGACTTGTATTGACCAATGGGTGCCCTCCATCTTTTATGCAGTCGCCTAAGTTATGCTTCCGCGCTGACACAACGCAAGGGGGCTTGCGGACCCCTACGTCCTTGCGGACCCCCCTTATGTCCAACGCAAGGGCCTGACGTGCACCTCCCAAAAATCCTAGACGCACGTCGAGGCGACGCAACACCAACGCAACACCAACGCAGCGGCATTGGCTGTGATTGGTCCGCTAACTACATCCGCTGGAGACCGCTATCCGGTTTCCACTCATAAACGCCGCCATTTAAACTTTTAATAGGCTACTTGTATTGTTTTCACCTCGTTTTATTGTTTGCACCTTGTCAATTTTGCACAAAGAAATAAAACACCAAGTTCTGAAAAATTGTGGACGTTTAAAGCCAGAAAGTAAACAAATAGGCTATAACGAGGCTAACGGCGATATACGCCAAGAGTCTCGGTCGGTCAGTCAGTCTTTACAAAAAACATAGCGCCCTTTACCGGTGTGGCATTGAATTGCATTTCGACACGTTAACCCAACGCAGAACCATCACGGTCTCCAAGCAACTGCGTGGCCATTGCGTTGCCGTTGCATGATCACTACGCGGCTCTTCACACTGTCACTGCAGCCAGGGCCTAGTTGTGACATCATGACCGTAGGGAAGTCCTGGCAGCACAGTTTAAAGGCACAGTGTCCCAATACCTTTCACAGTATTTTACATCAACTTAAACTGCGTTATAATGAAAAAAGACATGGAAGTCTTACTTTCTACACTACAGGACCTTTTGAAGCAACAACGGTATCCAATCAACCTACGTTGTTCTACGCTGAATCAAGTCACACCTGAAACCTGTGGTTTGAGCAGATTTGTGGTTTGTAGAAATCACAGGTCTGAACAGCATGTTATGTCTTCCTCCCCCTGTTGCATGCTGGGACGTTCCCACCCAGCAGACCTGGGGCAACGATGTCTGATCGAGTCCCAACAAGACTTATCTCACACCATCTCTCCGTCTGAGGCCTGCTAGAGTGTCTCTAACGATCCATTCGCTCTCAACTCCTTTCCTTTATTGTCTTTCCATGCGTTCTTTCTCCTTCCTCCTTCTCCTCCTCTGTTCACTTGTAAAGCTCCTCCTCGCTTCAGTCATGTCCCAACACGTCTGAAGTCAGAAACACGGGGAGAGACGAGTTAAATCTGCTAAAAAAAAATGCATTTTCTTGGTTGTGAGCTTGTTTGAATTTCTGAAAATAAATCCGAGATGTACTGAGATTCAGAGTTCTGGATCCAGGGTAGGTTTTAGGTGATCCTCACTGACAAACGCCAAGGAGGACATAAATCAAGATGTTTTTTTTTTTTTTAAATCATGTTTTTTATTTCAGTGTCACATCATCAGTGAAAGTTGTGATACGAGGTGAGCCCATATAATTCAGCATACTTTTAATGGTGATAATGTAATAATAAATACAGGCTAAAATAAATAGGACTTCTTGTTTATCGTCTTCTTGGTCTAATAACCAGCTGCTGGTTTGAGAAGAATGAATTTATTGATTTCATTTAGAAAGATTGCTTTGTAGATTTATTCAGGACAAATATCAACCCTTCTCCTGTGTCTTTGTCCTCTGTGACTTTGAGTCAAACAGTCACTGATCTTTCTGGACTTTCTGCATGTTTTGCTCACTGAGTCACTGAGCTGTGACCCAGCTGCTGCAGTAAAAATACTGCTGACAGCGAGTGGAGGAGCGAAGTGGGCGGAGCCACAGGAGTTCCTGTATCCATCAGGTGACTCAGTGAGACACTCAGCGTTGCAGTTTGTTTGTACAGAACACGCACTCCCTATATGGAATAATATAATTCAATCAGATTTAATAAGAGAAAATATTTTTCTTACAAAGAATGGATGGAAAACAGTATCAGGTTAATTGTACATTTATTAAATAATAGCATTGATATTTAAACACAGAAAAGCAAAATCATTTGTTTGACCTGCCTTTGCTCAAACATTGTTTTACTTTAAGTTTGTTTAAGGTTCAACCTAGAATAGTTGAGTGGATTAATTTTACTGCTGTTGACGTTAAAGAGTCTTCAGATTTGAGCATTGAGTTTATTTTTAACTTGTTGAACAACACAAACATGTTCTGGTTTGTGGATGTTGACTGGCAGCTTCTCTCTTTACCATTTCTACATCTTTTTAGATTATTTTATACATATGTTATTAACTTGGGAAAGTCCACTGTTTACAGTAGGCCTCTGATTTCTTAATGTCTTCAGGTTTACATCCCTCCCACCATTTTATGAATCATCATCAGTTTTTAGTTTTTTCACTTTTTATTTAAATCAATGAATTGTCCAATTTTTGTCTTCAGCAGTCAATTTTAAATGATTGAATGAATGAATCAGGAAGAAAATAGTTTTTTTCTGCAAATATGTGGATTATATGTGCTTTGCTGGCCATCAGGGGGCGACTCATCTGGTTGCACAAAAAAGTCTGATTATATAGAAGTCTATGAGAAAATGGTCCTACTTCTCTCTTGATGTATTATCTCAGTAAACTTTGTAAACATGAGTTTATGGTCTCAATTTCAAGTCTTCTTCAATCCAGCATGATGTTCATTTAGTACATTATGGTCCATCTAGAGTCCAACAGACCAGAAAGCAGGGGACGGTTTAGGGGCGGAGCTACCTGCTGATTGACATGTCACTACCACGCTACCAATACAGTTAGCTACTAAAATGGCTTTAACACTTAGCTGTTGAGCTTGAATTATGAAGCTAACTTTGTTAACAGCTTCACACCAGAATCCACATGGATCCAGATCCAGTAAGGGTTCAGCTCTGCTGCTTGTGTTCATCAGATCCACCCGTCGCTCCTCCACAGTCCAAATATGGTCACTTCCTTCACAAATAATCCAAGATGGTGACAGGCAAAGTCTCAAACTCAAGGCTTCAAAACCGCAGAGTAACGCCACGATGACTATCTTCTGGTCCCTGACTGTGTTGTCCCCCGTTTAGGCTCTGGACGTGGACCGATCAGTCCTGCACAAGATCAAGAAGTCGGTGAAGGCCATCCACACGTCTGGTCTGGGTGAGAGACTCGCTCTGTCATCACTTCCTGTCTGCTCAGACACTAACGATCCAGTTATAAAACATTATTATTCACCTAGTCATTGTTGTACATTCATCACAATGACAACATCCGACTCCCTGCTGGGAGTTGTAGTCCCCAAAATCAAAACATGTTTATTCCAAATAGAAATAAGAAAAAGAATAAATATGACTATAGGAGTGAAAATGATTTCAGTTTGACAGCGTTTTATAGCCACATTGTAGTTATATATTCAGTAAAATAGTAAGGTAGTATTATATATTTAGTAATATAGTAATATAGATTCAGTATAATAGTATTGAGTATTATATATTTAGTAATATAGTAATGTATTAATACAGTATATCTTCAGTAATATAGTAATGTTGTAATATAGATGTAGTAAAATAGTAATGTAGTATTATGTATTTAGTAATATAGTAATGTACTATTATATATTTAGTAATATAGTAATGTAGTATTTTATATTTAGTAATATAGTAATGTATTAATATATATTCAGTAATATAGTAATGTAGTAATATAGATTCAGTAATATAGTAATAGATATATTTAGTATAATAGTAATGTAGTATTATATATTTAGTAATATAGTAATGTAGTATTATGTATTTAGTAATATAGTAATGTAGTATTATGTATTTAGTAATATAGTAATGTAGTATTTTATATTTAGTAATATAGTAATGTATTAATATATATATATTCGGTAATATAGTAATATAGATTCAGTAATATAGTAATAGATATATATTCAGTATAATAGTAATGTAGTATTATATATTTAGTAATGTAGTAATATATATTCAGTAAAATAGAATGTAGTATTATGTATTTAGTAATATAGTAATGTAGTAATATAGATTCAGTAAAACAGTAATGTATTAATATATATTCAGTAAAACAGTAATGTATTAGTATATATTCAGTAATATAGTAATGTATTAATATATATTCAGTTATATTGTATTGTATTGTTATTCAGTAATATAGTGTAGTATATATCTTCACAAGAACACAGAAGATCTCAAACGACTGGCAGAACTTCAGAAGTCAGCTGGTTTGTGATCAGACAGGTGGAGTCTCACCTCCACACATTTCTGTCATACCACCATCCTGTCCCAGCATGCCGAGGGAGAGACACCCGCCTCGACAACTTCACAGAATTGGACGTGAACGTGAAGTTGAGCATCAAGTGTCAATACTTTGTCTATGTATTTCCATGTTTATTCATCTACTGTGAACCATATATACTTGTGTCTAACTGCACAATTATTTTCCCCAAGACCTTATTTTGACATTATAATACATTTTTGGACCAATGGACAGAAAAAGGATGAACAATAATCATTTTAATTTAATACAATTGGTTGTTTGTTTTTCTCTTCGTACTAGGGGTGTAACGGTACACAAAAATCTCGGTTCGGTACGTACCTCGGTTTTGAGGTCACGGTTCGGTTCATTTTCGGTACAGTAAGAAAACAAAATGCAAAATATAAATGTGCTAGTTGTTTATTACTTTTGTGCTTTTAACAGTAGGAACATGCACTGGAGCTAGAATGCTGCTCAAAAATATAAATACAAGTATTTAAAATATTTATTTAAAAAATAATAATAACAGACTGTTTCTTTAAAAAATATATTTTCTTCATCTGATGTGCAAAATTGAACAGTTGCAACACTAAACAGTTTCAAGTTGTTGCTCAGATTAAATAACATGAATAAGGCTCAGACTAAAAATAAATAAAAATAACAGACAAATATTTTCTCCATCTGATGGTGCAAAATTGAACAGGGCAGGGAGAGGCGGTTTAAACGCGGTGGGGAGCTATGTTTGCACTAACGTTACGCTCGTCTTTCTCCTCGTTGTAGCGATGTTCACGTGGGGGTGGTGCCGTTTCAAATGCGTCAACAGGTTTGACGTGTTGCCAGAAATATACCCGACCTCACATGAATCAACCTCTCTTTGTCCCTGTTTGTATCTCACCGGGAAGCCGAAGTGTTCCCAAACGGGAGACCTTAATGCCGCGGGAGGGTCCTCCAACTCTGGCTTGTTGCCAACGCTAGCGGTACGTGTCCACAGGGGCGATTTTAAACGCGTGTGGACGCGCCGCTTCCCAGTATTGCACGCTTGGTGGGCTGCCACTACAGGATGGTTGACAGGCGCTCTATTTCAAACAACACATTTTTACGAGTGCTCGCGAGGCGGCGAGTCGAGCCCGGCGCCTCTGATTAGCATAAAGTAGCTGCATGTGCGGCTGCAGCATCCTCCACACATGCGGTCCTCTACTTAATATGTGCGTAGGGAAACTCGTTCGGTACGCCTCCGAGCACCCAGTACCGAAACGGTTCAATACAAATACATGTACCGTTACACCCCTACTTCGTACATATAATAAATCATCTAAATATTGATGTATTCTATCAATTGTGATGTAATACTAGGTTACAATTAAACAGTAAAAACGAATGCTCTGCTTCCCTTCATGTTTTACTTATTAATAAAATTACTAATTATACTACTAATAATAATAACATGAATGATAGTAGAAATCATAATATTCATATTCTACAGTTTCTAAGCTAAGAATGGGAATGCTCCCTTTATTTTATTATTATTATTAATAATCCTCTCCTCTGCTGATGCTGTGCTCCAGCCCATGTGGACAACGAGGAGCAGTACTTCCAGTCCATGGAGAAGTTCGGAGACAACTGTGTCAGCAGGGAGGACACCGAGGTTGGCTCCGCCTTCCTCAAGTTCGCCGTCTTCACCAAAGAGCTGACGGCTCTCTTCAAAAACCTGGTGAGGGACTCGCCTCGTGAATTAGTCCGCCGCTGCACTTCCGCTCAGAGCTCTAACCTGACTTCCTGTTTGCAGTTACAGAACATGAACAATATCATCACCTTCCCTCTGGACAGTCTGCTGAAGGGAGACCTGAAGGGAGTCAAAGGGGTTTGTCTCAGTTAAAATCATCAACACGTCTCATTATTATATATTCATCTGCTGATCTTTTTCAAATGTCATGAAATGAAGAGAGGAAACTTAAGAAAACCTTCTCATCAACACAGATTTTCTAGTTCTACAACTCAACTCACGTAGATTAAACTGGTAGAAAATATTCTATTCAGGATGTTTTTCATAAAGTGAAGCTTCATCGTGAAGAAGGAAAATTCATCTGAAACTATTTTCATAATTGGATCGTTTCCTTTTCAACTTGAACACTCTTTTTCAGTTATGTGTTTGTATTATGTACTAGTACTACTGGAAGTATTCTGTGTTTTCTGTCACGTTCTGTTGGAATTTTTTCTCTCTTAACTTGTATTTTCTCTATTTGAACGTCTTTTTATAGGTTATTATGTTCCATGTTGTCCGTCAGTTTGATTCATTCTCATTAATGTGATGTCTCCATTCATGCATTCATAAACACCTTCACACACCGAGGGTTCAGCCTTCAGGGGCCGTTTGGGGTTCAGTATCTTGCCCAAGGACACTTCGGCACGTAGACTGAAGGAGGGTTTTCAGTATGTTCTAGTGCTAGATGTGGAAGCCATGCATAATGAAACGTTTATATATATTAAAAAAAATCTCCTTCTCACCCCTGGTGGGGTGGTATCTGTGTCATCCTCAAGCTCGGGTCCTCTACCAGAGGCCTGGGAGTTTGAGGGTTCTGCGCAGTATCTTGGCTGTTCCTAGGACTGCACTCTTCTGGACTGAGGCTTCAGATGTTGTTCCTGGGATCTGTTGGAGCCACTCTCCCAGTTTGGGGGTTACTGCCCTGAGTGCCCCCACTACCACGGGGACCACGCTAGCCTTGACCTTCCACATCTGTTCCAGCTGCTCTTTCAACCCTTGGTACTTCTCAATTTTCTCTTGTTCCTTCTTCCTGATGTTGGCGTCAGCTGGGATCGCCACATCTATCACCACCACTGTCTTCTGCTCTTTGTCCACCACCACTATGTCCAGTTGGTTAGCCAGGAGCTGTTTGTCAGTCTGGAAGCTGAAGTCCCACAGAACCTTGGCCCTGTTCTCAGTCACCTTCTGTGGTTGTAGCCCATTGGGATTTGGGTACTTATATTCCATACTGGTTGCAGATGTTCCTGTGTACTATCCCAGCCACTTGGTTGTGCCTCTCCATGTACGCTGATCCAGCTAGCATCTTACACCCTGCTACTATGTGCTGGACTGTCTCAGGGGCTTCTTTGCACAGTCTGCATCTTGGGTCTGATCTGCTCTTGTAGATCCTGGCCTCTATGGCTCTTGTGCTTATGGCCTGTTCTTGTGCTGCCTTGATTAGTGCCTCTGTGCTGTCTGTCAGTCCTGCATTTTCCAGCCACTGGTAGGATTTCTTGATATCAGCCACTTCCTCTATCTGACGGTGGTACATGCCATGTAGGGGCTTGTCAGGTTTCAGGGTTCAGCTGCCTGAGACATTCACTTAGCAGTTCATGCTTCGGGGCCATTTTTTCGATGAAATCTCGAATTTTCAATGTTTCATCCTGGACCGTGGCCTTGACTCTCACTAGCCCTCGGCCTCCCTCTTTCCGCTTAGTGTATAGCCTCAGGGTGCTGGACTTGGGGTGGAACCTGCCGTGCATGGTGAGGAGCTTTCTAGTCCTGATATCTGTGGCTTCTATCTCCTCCTTTGTCCAGCTTATGATACCAGCAGGGTATCTGATGACTGGTAGTGCGATGGCTCGGACCTTGTTCTTACCATTCAGCTGACTTTTCAGGACCTGCCTTACTCTCTGGAGGTATTTGGCTGTGGTTGATTTCCTTGTGGCCTCTTCATGGTTTCCATTAGCCTGTGGGATGCCAAGGTACTTGTAGCTGTCTTGGATGTCACCTATGTTGCCCTCTGGTAGGTCGATCCCCTCAGTCCTGATCATCTTGCCTCTCTTTGAGGCCATCCAGCTACACTTGTCCAATCTGAATGACATCCCTATGTCATCGCTGTAGATCCTGGTGGTGTGGATCAGTGAGTCTATTTCTCGCTCGCTCCTGGCGTACAGCTTGATGTCATCCATGTAGAGCAGGTGGCTGATTGTTGCCCCACTACGGAATCGGTACCCGTAGCCACTCTTCGTGATGATCTGACTGAGGGGGTTCAGACACATTTCTAGATCATTGGCCTCTGAGACAGTTGTATCGCTCCACCATGTCATCAATTCATAAGTTTTGTCTTTTTAGACGTGTGTGTGTGTGTGTGATATTGTCATAATTACCACAGAAATGCTTGAGTCATGGCCATTGTGATGTCATCGTGACGTTTGACTCCCTTTCCAATCAGTTCATGCATGATATTGCGTTTACGAGAATGAACAGAACGAATGAACAACCTGGAAACCTTTACAAATTTTATTTATTATCACAGAAAAATAGCAAATCGCCTCGAATGAGAAACTGAAACTTTTCAAGTTTTTCAAAGTGATGAATTCAATAATTACATTTATTAATATAAAAACATAGAAGTCAGTCTGTTTACCTTTTTTAATGACTGACTTCATGATGTTGTCATTCTAACTAGATCATATAATGAATCTGCTTCAGAGGGTTTGGGGTTTTTATCGTGAAGAAACTCACTCTTATCATTTCGACATATTCCCTGAGTGACTCACAGGTCAAAGTCCTTTCTGTATGTGTTATGAAGGAATGCTGTGCTGTGATAGGTCGGTCTAATGATGTGATATCATTTCCTCCTTCAGGACCTGAAGAAGGCGTTCGACAAATCCTGGAAGGACTATGACACCAAACTGTAAGAAAATATACCTGAACCTCATCTGCTGCTGAAAAGTGTCTTTAAAAAAAAAAATAGGACAAAGATACTTTGTCTGATACTCTGT
Organism: Chelidonichthys spinosus; assembly: GCA_029853015.1. Lineage (NCBI taxonomy): Eukaryota > Metazoa > Chordata > Actinopteri > Perciformes > Triglidae > Chelidonichthys > Chelidonichthys spinosus. Next base: position 21,574,146 of record CM056838.1, on the reverse strand, counting down.
GTGAAAGAAAACCTCAACGTCTAATAATTAGACCAGCTATGTTTCTATAAATGACTACAGCATATTTCTCTTCTATACGTAAAATATGTTAGCGTGTAAACATGCTCAATCCACATGCAATGCACAGGGACTTCATGCCATCACTTCCTGTAAACATCTCTGGTTTAACTGAAATATCTCTGGTCGCTCAGATAAAAACACTGAATATGTGTCGTTCAGCACCGAAGGGTTACCTTCATAATGATTGTGTGATATTTCATCATTGGCCCATGAATATAGAGGAAACAACAATAACATGCTTGCAGGCCAACGGGCATCGTAGTGTCAGCAGATCACTGAAATACAGTTCTTCCTTATTGTTAAACTCTGATGAACTCTTTGCAGTCTTTATGACCATGCGGCTCTCTTTGTTTCGACCTTTGACCTCTCCAGAGCGAAGACTGAGAAGGAGAAGAGGGAGCACGCTAAGCAACACGGGATGATTCGCACCGAGTTCAGCGGAGGAGAGATCGCAGAGGAGATGGAGAAGGAGAGACGCCTCTTCCAGCTGCAGATGTGTGAGGTGAAGGCACTAAAATGAATATGGATTTCTGTATTTAAGGATTACTTTTTGGGCCATTTGCCTTTATTGACGGAGAGTAACAGTGGAAGGAGGTTAGAGAGGGAATGAGGGAAAGGCCACAGGTCAGACTCCAGTAGTACACGGGCTCTACCAAGTCAGCTATCTGAGGGCCCCAATATAGAGTGCCACCATAATTATATTGATAACGTTTTGTGAGTTAAATCAAATGGTTATTTGTCTATTTTGTCTGCAGTATCTCCTCAAAGTGAACGAGATCAAGGTGAAGAAAGGTGTCGACTTCCTCCAGAACCTCATCAAGTATTTCCATGCTCAGTGCAAGTACGTCCCTCTGCAGAGGAACTTAAAAACGTGTTATCATCTACAGAAACCTCAAGGAAATACTGCATGTGAACCTGAAATATCCATCCATTGATCGTCTACTGCTTCATTCAGGGTCACGGGGGAGAACCCAGCTACCTGAAATATGTAATAAATAAATGAAACGTTTAAACTGAAAGGTTGAGTAGGTGAGAGAAACCCTTTCTGTGATATTACCATAAACTCCGTCCAAACAGTAGGGCCGGAAAAAATGATTGGACGGCCTGCCGGTCGGTCAACGCTTACTTCCTGATTGCATCTGCTGATCTCAAGCACTTGTTTGGTGTTCTGGGCGAGCAGCTTTGAACAGAGGTCTGAACGAAGTGAGCGGGGCTTTTTCAGTTCGGCGATGCGTTCAAAGTCTCTGTGGTTTTTCCAAATTACCTTTTCAATCTTTAATTAAGAGCCAAACATAATTAAACCTAATTAAGAGCTTTTGTTGCCTGAAATAAACTAAAAGGGTGATGCAGGAATGAATAATGCTTCCAACTTTCATACATTCGTCTGAAAGTCGTGGTGACAGGATCCATGAACATGAACCAGTAGGTTTTGTGACGATGTGATGAACTGCAATGAGACTGAGTTAATCACAAACGGGTGAAAATGGTGTTGAAGCGTCTCTGCTTGGTTGAAGAGTGTAGCAGGGCCAAGGGGTCGAATCACCTTTCACCTTTGTCTAAAGAATGTGATCTCCGAGTATATTCCAGTTTCCACCTTTTGGTATTTGCTGTTTCGCTTTTTTTTTTTTTAATGTGTTGATTTAGTTTTGGTGAAAGTTTTCCACTTCATGGTTTTGTGGTTGTTATGTGCATGCAGTTTTTTCCAGGACGGCCTGAAGGCCGTGGAGAGTCTGAAACCGGCTGTGGAGAAGCTGGGGACGGAACTGTCAACGGTGAGGATGCACAGACACTCTGTACTTTACAGTTAAAGGGACAGTTCATCAGCTTTTCTTTCCTTCGGTGTGATGTAATGTGACGATGGCAGCATTTTAAAAGTACTACTACTGCGACTAGGAGTACTAGTACATTCTCGAAATGCGCTATATAAATACAGGTCAATTTACCATTTACCTCCACTACTACATCTTATTAGTAAACATTGTACTTTTACTTTACAGCTTTAGTTACTATTCAAATTACAATCATACCCTTAAAATATAAGAGTAAAACACCAGCTTTGGAAGAAGAATGTAGATCCTTAACTGGAGTAATATTACTAATACACACTGTGAAAATACTTTGCTACCAGTAAAAGTACTACTACCACACTGTGAAAATACTCCAGTACAAGTAAAAGTACTACTACCACACTGTGAAAACACTCCACAGCAAGTAAAAGTACCACTACCACACTGAAAACCCTCGAGTAGGCCTACAAGTAAAAGTCCTGCTGAAGTAAGAGTATTGTGGACCATGGTGGCCATCACTATCATGCACATCTGATTTGTGTTAATTTCTTCTTCTGTGGTCTTCAGATCAAGCAGACTCAGGATGGAGAGAGAAAACAGCTGACTCAGCTCCGAGACGTCCTGAAGGCATCTCTTCAGTCGGAGCCCAAAGAGGTCAGAGACTTTTTAATGTACTCCGTCGATGGAACTCCTTGTTGGCAGGACTTTGGTCTACAAACATGGAGGTTACAGTTGGTTGTGTCTCATGGTCCTCTGCAGGACGCTCAGGCCAAACAGAACGCAGGCTACAGCCTCCATCAGCTGCAGGGCAACAAGGCTCATGGAACCGAGCGCTCCGGAGTCCTCTGCAAGAGGAGTGAGGGGTGAGTGAACTCAGTCTCCCAGGAGAGTTCCACTTTTATTGAAGTATGAATGAAATGATTCATCCATTAATAAATTAATGAATCAACTGATAGAAAACAAAGATTAAACTATTTGATGGTTGAAGACATTTTTATGTATAATGTCAAATAGGAAAAAGAAGGAAAAAAGAATATATAATATATATATATATATATATATATATAATAAGATTAGTACCAAAAGATGCATATGTATGAATAATATGTGTCTTCCTCAGATTGAGGAAGGTGTGGCAGAAGAGGAAGTGCTCGGTGAAGAACGGTTTCCTGACCATTTGCCACGGCACGGTAAGACGCCACGTCCTCTCCGTCTATTGGTCCTCCTGCATGAGAAGCTCCACCCATCTTCCTGCATGTCCATCAGCCTATAAAAACATCTTCCTTTGGGGTTTTTTTTTTATTATTTTTGACTGGGTGAAAATTTGATTCTACTTTTTTATTTAGTTTCTTATTATTTTTATTATTTTCTTCCTTCCTTCTTTTATTTTTAAGTTTTTACATGAAGAGTCAAACGGCCAATCAAGACAGCGCAAGAGGAAGAGAAGCAGGAGGAGAAGGAAGAGCATAAGGAAAAGGATGACAGAGAGAAGGGTGGGAACAGGAAGGGAAAAAAGAGGGGTCACTAATTATTAATAATTATTTCTCTCACTGAGCTGATTTCATTCTGCTTCAGCTCTCACAAATACAAAGCTATGGATGTTTTTGTTTTGTTCTACTTCTATTACTTACATCATGTTAACATTATAAACAGTACAAACACAGATGTTATTTAGTACATGGAGAACCAAGTGCTGTATGATGGTTCAACCTGACTGACAAGTGAAAGAGAAACACTTAAAGATTATAAATAGCATTTAAAGAGCAACAGCTTCCTGTTCTAAGTGTTTCACACTAATGCAGCCTTGAACAACCTCAAATTAACTTTCAAGCTCTTCTTCCAACTTCACAATATACACAGAAAGGTTAGTCTCTTAATCTCTTTGGATCAGAGGACTAACATAGATACAAAACAATACAAAGAGACGCAAAAAACTACAAAATTACACAAATGTACCACAAAAAGACACAAACCAACTACACGGAGACCCAAAAGGATCACAAAGATACAAGAGAGACACAAATAATGACAAGAGACACAGAATGACCACAAAACAGCTAAACAGGGACACAAAACACCATCGCAACACAATACATATCAGAATGTGTTATCTTTTTGCATGAAACCCCAGATCCCATTCATGGTCCCTGGAGGATGCACTCTTGAACTAGCCAATCATAATTCGTTTCTAAATGATTGACAGATAAATTGTGATGGACAGTGACATTGTGTAATAAAATGTAATACCGTCATACTAGCAGGTCCCCGAGGCTCCACCTCCACAATGTGCTGCTTCTGAGTAAATGCTAACGTTATCATGCTAACATCACACTTACATGTTCACCATCGTAGCTTAGCTTGTTAGCATGCTAACATTAGCTGGCACCTTTGGTTCTGCAGGTGTTTGGTTATGAACCCACATATTGGACACAGTAACATGGTGATCTGATGATGGTGCAACATGAAAAGTCAGAGGATCACCAAAGTCAGATAGGTTAGTCATTTGGTCACCATGGATACAAGCAGCAGATTTAGTGCCAATTCAACCAAAGGACAAGTTGCTTTTCATAATGTCTTCACTTATTTGTTTGACGTTGAACACTTTGATTATGTCTCACAACTTGTCTCTCAGGCTAACAGACCTCCTGCCAAACTCAACCTGCTCACCTGCCAGGTGAAGAGGAATCCAGACGAGAAGAAGAGCTTCGACCTGTTCTCACGTAAGCTGCCGACGCATGCTCACCTATCAGACTAAAGCTGTGTTCACACCAAACGCAAAGCACATTTTTGCCTTGCGTTACGCACACAAGTTTCACCACAGGATTATTTGTCTTTATTCACGGCATCATTTGTGTTTATTCGCGTCACAAATGCTAGGCACGCTAGAAAGGAGGGGCACTAGGTTTCCTCCATCATGTCTGAAATCACCACTAGTGCTGCTTTGTACATGTTGAAGTCACGGATCCACCAGGAAACCAAACACCATCCTGTCTGGGTTCATGACATCATCCAGAGGTACTTGTGGTTTTCACCAAGCTGGATTCACTGGATCTAACAAGAAACACGTCTGCTGGTTTACTACAGCTGATGAACCAGAATAAACTATTTAGCTGTGATTTAATAACCAGTTAAAAAGGATGCTGAAATAACTTCATAATGATGGTGATCAATAACAAGTCTTTGTTAGGTCTGTCTGCAAGACGACAAGCTTACTACTTTTAAAATGCTTGTTTTCTGAATGGAGTCTGGTTGATGGGTGCTAGGCTATGCTAACATTGTAGCTGCTCCATCAACACTCCAAATAAGGTCATCTAGACATGAATACAGCAGAGACCTTGTTGTCTGGACAGTGACAGCAGGAGAATGTCAAAGCTGATAAGCTTTCACGTCACTCAAATTTCTCGCTGGAGGTGAAATATCGGCTTTGCATTTGGTAGGACATCCAGTTACAGGATTTCATCCTCCTCCTGATTCTCTTTTTCAGACGACAGGACGTATCACTTCCAAGCTGAGGACGAAGCTGAGTGTCAGGTGTAAGTTCTGCAAATGACCAACAGCTCCCGACCTTTGACCCCTGAGAGAACACCTGATGTTTGACCTCTGACCTGATGTGTTGATGTTTGTGCAGCTGGGTGTCGGTGCTGCAGAACAGCAAAGAGGAGGCTCTGAACAAGGCGTTTAAAGGCGACCAGGACGAAGGAGAGAACAACATCGTCCAGGAGCTGACGAGAGCCATCGTGGGAGAGGTGAAGAGGATGAGCGGCAACGACAGCTGCTGCGACTGTGGAGCACCTGGTATGTACTAGTACTGCTAGTACCACTAGTATTACTACTGCTGTTTAATACTGCTGTAACTGTGGAGCCCCCGTATGTACTAGTACTGCTAGTACTACTGGAATTACTACTGCTGTTTAATACTGCTGCGACTGTGGAGCACCTGGTATGTACTAGTACTGGTAGTACTACTAGTATTACTACTGCTGTTTAATACTGCTGTAATTGTGGAGCCCCTGTATGTACTAGTACTGGTAGTACTACTAGTATTACTGCTGCTGTAACTGTGGAGCGCCTGGTATGTAATAGTCCTGGTAGTAGTACTAGTATTATTACTACTGTTTAATACTGCTGTAATTGTGGAGCACCTGGTATGTACTAGTACTGGTAGTACTACTAGTATTACTACTGCTGTAACTGTGGAGCACCTACTAGTACTGGTAGTACTACTAGTAGTACTACTGCTGTGACTGTCGAGCGCCTGGTATGTACTAGTACTGGTAGTACTACTAGTATTACTACTGCTGTTAATACTACTGTAACTGTGGAGAGCTTGGTATGTACTACTACATACCTCTGCTACTGTATCTAATACTTCTGCTACTGTGGAGCGCTCTGTATATATTACTACTACTGGTACTACTACTACAACTATGAGAGCTACTACTAGTACTACCACTCCTACTTGTAAAGACCAGGGCTCTTTTAGACCAGAACTGTTTCAGACCTGAGTAACTCATTCCTCAACTCCTCACTAGACACCATGAAGACCAGAGCTAAGAAGTAACGTTTCCATTCTTCAGTCCGGAGAGTTTTTGTAGGGAGAGGACACTGGAGACACTGTTGTTGGTCTAGTAGTTTCTGCTCACCTTCTGTGTCTGAATGAGAGTCTTTAAAAACCTCCGTCATCTGGTCCCATCAGGTCCCACCTGGCTGTCCACCAACCTCGGGGTTCTGATCTGTATCGAGTGCTCAGGGATCCATAGGGAAATGGGGGTCCACTACTCCAGGATCCAGAGCCTGGACCTTGACGTGCTGGGAACCTCCGAGCTGCTTGTGAGTCCACTTCACTGTCCCCAGAGGAATAACGGAAATCACAGTGTCAAGACAGGGTGGAGTCTTGTTTTATTTGAAGATCTCATGAATGTGTTCCCAACAGTATCAATACTGATTTATAAATGTAAAATGGGGACATACTTTACATACTTCATACTTTCTGAAACATGTACTGTCACTGTTGTTTTCTGGCGTCACATTTCCAGTATTTAAAGATTTTTAATGGCGGTGTTGCGGTGTGAACTCTGGACACACAGACACACACAGAAACGCTCCATAGCGCTGGACACACACACACAAACGCACCCACATACACACACATACACACACACACACACACACACACACACACACACAAACAGAATCGATGTGTCATCTGATTGGCTCTTCTGATCAGACTTTGGAGAGACCACCAATCAAACTATTTAGAACCAATATCAGCTGATCAATAACTGCACCTGTAACCTGATCAAAACACCGCCACAAAAAGAAGAAACCGAAAATAAACTAAAAGACATGAAGCTCAGTGAGCCGGAGTAAAAGAAGAGTGCCTCATATGGAAAAAGGAAGCATAACCGACATCCCGACTATAAACTACAGGATCTTTAAGCCAACAGTAGATGGTCGCCATCTTTCTGAGCTCAGCCTGTTACATCGTAGAGACCAGCGTCATAGAGATCACGCCGTGTGTACTAGTGATCGCATTAATATCCTACCATTTGTAAATCCCCTGGTGTACTGTCATCCCAGCGAGCCAAAAGCCAGATGGGAGGGTTTAGTTCAGGAAGGAGCATGAAGTGACAAACCCACCTGACATGACATGTTGTGTTTTAGTTGGCGAAAAACATGGGAAACGCCAGCTTCAACGAGATCATGGAGGCCGATCTGTCGGTGCAGGACGTCACCAAACCTGATCCCAGCAGCGACATGTGAGCCACACAGAAATGACGTAGTCTAGACGTAAAAGTAGATGTAGATGTAGTCTAGACCTTGAGGTAGACGTAAACTAGGCGTAGACTAGGCGTTAACTAAGCGTAGACTAGACTAGATTAGATGTAGATAAGACGTAGACTAGACGTTGATGTAGTTTAGACGTAGAATAGACCTAGACTAGTAGTAGACTAGACGTGGACTAGACGTAGATTAGACTTAGACTAGATGTCACATAGACTAGACATAGACTTAGACTAGACGTGGACTAGACATAGATGTAGACTAGATTTAGACTAGATGTCACATAGACTAGACCTAGACATAGACGTAGACTAGACTTAGACTAGACGTGGACTAGACATAGACGTAGACTAGATTTAGACTAGATGTCACATAGACTAGACATAGAGGTAGACTAGACTGAGACTAGATGTCACATAGACTAGACTTAGACTAGACGTAGACTCACGTCGACTAGACGTGGTCAGACTGGACGGTGACTGTGACTCTGGTCTCTGCTTGTTCTGCAGGCAGATGAGGAAGGACTACATCACAGCCAAGTACACGGAAAAGCGCTTCGCTCTGCGGCTTTGTGACGACTCTGCATCCAGGCTGCAGGTTCTGTATGAGGCGGTCAGGACCAGAGACATCCTGTCTCTGATGCAGGTCTACGCTGAGGGGGTGGACCTCAAAGGGGTCATCCTGCAGCCCAACGAACATGTACGACTTCAGCAACAAAGCCTTGAATTCATGATGTCAAACGTTTGTTCTTCTGACGTAGAACGCGATGTGATTAACGTGTTTGTTTCTCAGGAACCTGGAGAGACGGTGCTCCACCTGGCGGTCCGTATGGTGGACAGAAACTCCCTCCACATTGTTGACTTCCTCGCCCAGAACAGGTAACATCAGTGGAGCTGCACATGTTGTCATCAGCGATCCGTGCGTTTCCTTGATTGATGAATTATTTGTTCCCAGTATTACAAGTCATTACAAGTCCACCTCTTCAGATGTTTTGTTCCAAAGATACATTTTATTATATGGAATCTGAGACAGGAGAGACACCAGAGGATGAATGATGTTTTGGTTTTATACATTTTATTTAATTATAAAAAGTGTTGCTGTTTAATATTCAGCGGACGTGGGAGGATTATGAGAGAATGGACACCCAAACGTATCGTCTCTTTGTGATAATCTTTCATGTTTTAGGTTGTTTGTAAATCTTGCTTCCCTTTTTGATTCTTTTGCGTCTATTTTTAGTCATATTTGTGATTGCTTAGCATTCATGTAGTCATTTTGCGTGTCGTTTTCATCATGCAGCTCTAACCCTTACATCATTTAATCATTTGTGAGGTGAATTCCCTGATGGTTTACTGATCGCAGCGATCCCTCCGAGTGAACACTGCAGATGTTGCAGATGTTCTGCCTGACTACGGTTGTCTTCATGCATAGTAACACCAAGGTGTGCGTTTCAGTGGCAACCTGGACACGCAGACGGCCAGAGGAAGCACAGCGCTGCATTACTGCTGTCTGACGGACAACAGCGAGTGTCTTAAACTGCTGCTGAGAGGCAAAGCTTCCGTGTCCATCAGTAAGAACACAAACACGTAGAGTAACTCCTTCACTCCGTCTCCTTTCTGATGACTTCATCGTGAATTTGTCTCCACAGCAAACGAAGCAGGAGAGACGCCGCTGGACATCGCCAAGCGTCTCCGACACGCTCGGTGTGAGGAACAGGTGAAATATGTTCAAATGTTAACCATTGGATACTGCATCACAAGGTAGCGTCAGGCCTGGAATCTTATCCAGCATGTGAAATATGAGGCAGATTACCCACTTCTCCATGACAACGATGTTCCACAGAAACATCCCGCTGACCCAGCCTGACATGGATCTGTTGAATGCTCTGGGAGGAGTTTCGTACAGTTCTATACATGAAAATGCCTAGTCTGCCGATCTTTTGAATTCCCAAGTGTCACAAGAGCACAAGATGAAATGTTGCATTCGTGTGTTTCAGTTGACTCAGGCTCAGACGGGAAAGTTCAACGTCCACGTTCATGTTGAATACGAGTGGCGTCTCCAGAATGACGACATGGATGAGAGCGAGGACGAGATGGAGGACAAGGTCAGCTGGTTTCACGTTAAACAACTTGTCGACGTGCGAGTGGGGACGATGTGTAACTGTGTGTTTCCTGCAGCCAATCCCAAACCGGCGTGAGGAGCGTCCGGTCAGCTGCTTCGTGCCGGGCAGCGGCCCCATGCAGCCCAACATGGCGGCGCTGGCCCGCGACGCCGCCTGCCTGGCGCGGGACAAGCAGAGGCCTCAGGTGCCCAGCATGATGATCAGCAACGAGACCTACGGCACCATGCTTGACCTCAACCTGCCGCCACCGGGACCGACGCCCCCGCTGCCACCCAGAGGACCCAACAGAGGTCAGACATCAAAACGCAAAAAAACACTGTTTCACAAAGGGCTTCACAAGAAGAAGAGCAGTGGAGGTAAAGAGTAAATAAACCTTGTAAAAGCAGAAATATCGAGATGAAACCGCTTCAGTTTTCAGCGTTCCCTGAAGATTTGAGGCTCCTCCCAGAGGTCAGAGGTCAACAGCTCCTTAACCTTTGAAACCCAAGCAGTTTCAGACTGTTTTTACACACTGTGGCCTCGTTTTTCACTGCAATAATGTAAAAGTCCTGCACCTCTTTGTAAACCGCAAAATCAGAGCTACAGGTAGAGCAGACGCAAACTTTATAACTGATTTAATTATAACTGATTTACAGCAGTTATAACTAAGGCTGAACTATGTGGACCTAGCCTGTATAAAACACTTTGAGGCAAACTTTATTGTAGTTGCTCCGTTGCCTTCGAAACACAAAAAACAAGACAAACATTTTCCTGTAAGAAACCTCAGAAATTGTCCAACATGTGATCAATATGGACGGGGTTTCCTCCATATTCATACACTAACGATAAAATGTCACACAATCATTAATATGCTCTCCACACACACACACACACACACACAGGTGAGGGAAGGGAACATGGTCGATACCGTTTACAAACCAGAGAGTATTCAGTTCAAACAGATCCTCAGTGTTCTCTGTGATATGCTGTAATAGGCATTTCATGTGGAGTGAGCACTGTACCAGACTCCATTTAAAAAATAGCCTTTTCTACACTAGATTGCTTGTCAGAAAATATACCTCAACCGGCTTTAAAAGCGATGTCTTTTCTTTTTAAAAATGTGCTGTGGATCTAATTGTGAAGAAGTTAATGTGGATTTGGAAAAGGGACTGATAATATATTTTTAGAAAATCAACTGATACATATTAAAATAAACTGTCTTCGAGAAATAGTGTTAAATTTGAGAGCAGGGTTTGGTGGGGTGGTAGCTATTAGAATTAGTGTTAATAATTAATTTCTTCTGATTGCTTAACAATGAACTAATACCTCTAGTCATTCACAATGACAGACTGTTTACATTATCAACTGTCATGTCATGTTTCATGTTTCCTTAATAAACTCTTACATATAGTAGAGAAATGTGATGTAGTTATTTCTAGAAACATAATTGGTCTACTAATTAGACGATGAGGGTTTCATTTCATTAAGAAAACGTACTATTGTTGTGGTTTCTATTGAATTCAAGGTTTTGGTATTGGTATTATTTAACATTTTGAAACAAATAAATTTAATTCCATGAATTATTTTTAAAAAAGAGAGAGAAAAACACATTTAATTATTTAAGTCTAAATTGTTTTTTTTTTTGGAAAACAATCAAATCAATATATTCAACATTGTTACAAGTGGCCACATGTGATAGCAATATTGTAAAACACCTTGCTCCATCTGCTATATATATATATATATATATATATATATATATATATATATATATATATATATATATATATATATATAATATATAAATATTTATATTCTCACAACCTCTCAGTTCCCTGTAGCCTGCGGTTCAGTCCATGTGATGTTTGGTCTCAGTCTTTCTCTGAGGAATGCCAGATTTTCTGTTTTTACAGCACTTCGTTGATGCAAAATTTTTGTTTACTAAGGCGCGTAGAATGAAAATGCCTTTAACCCTCACATCTCCAGTCATATTGTTCACCTATTTAACATTATAAGCCGAAAAATTACAAAAAAATGTAATTAATCCAATATCAAAATCTATTCTTTTTTTCTTCCTGTAAAACAAAATATAACACATGCTTGCATCAACTAGTACCAACCAATAATATCATGACATTCATCCATCAATCAATCAGAACTGTTGTGAGCTAACCTTTGCAACCATTAAATCAAGTTACGTCCCACCTCCTGTTTCACTGGGAATACGTCACCATGTGGAAGCTATAGACTCTGGGACGATGTTTCAGCTCCACCTTTAGCTACAATTTGGTTGATTTCCTGACAGAAGCCTTTGTTACACATGATGTGTTCCATGACTGTAGGAAAGTTTTTGGAGTTTCTGGCTACAATAAATGCTTTTCGAACCAGCCCGTGGGTTTTGGGGTTCAGAGGGTTAAACTCAGGACAGGCCATTTAAAAAAAAAAAAAAAGTCAACAGGTAGTCAACAGAGATAAACTAGTACTATACTAACTGGTTTAATATGTGGTCTACGTTGAGGTTTTGAGGAAAGCCTGGCTGCAGAGCTGCTGAGGTCGAATTTAAAAAGGCTGTCAAGGACTACAAAGGTTTATCAATGAAACCTGAAATTTCAGAATATATGTGTGTGTGTGTGTGTGTGTGTGTGTGTGTGTGTGTGTGTATGTATATATATATATACAAACACATGAGGTGCAGATATATGAGGTTTTGTCTCACTGCTGGTTCAGGAAACAGTAAACCCGTTGTCGTGGAGACCGTAGGAAGACAGCGGTCGTCCTCCGACCCCCCCAATCCTCAAACCCCTGAGAGGAATTCCTCTATGTATGGTGAGTGTCGTGTGTCACTGAATAAACTGTCACCTTGTAACTCCTCAGATTCATCTTGAGCTGCAATGATTGATTTACTGATTAATTGATTAGTTGATGAGTTGAAATTAAATCAGAACAAATTAAATTACCAGCAACTATCTCCATATACAGACAAAACAATAACATTAGCAGCTATTATTACTTTCATTCTGATCTTTGACATAAATGGTTATGTCTCCTCCTCCAGTGCTCCCAGTAGCTCCTCCTCCCCCGGTCAACAAGAGGACCAGCATGTTGGAGACCAAGACCCTGTCAGTCAGGAACACCCCCCTCCCCCCTCTGCCTCCCCCACCAGGAGCAGGACTCCCCTCGGTCCCCCCAGTACCTCCAGTCCCACCAGCACACCACATCCCAGCACCACCCCACTACAAAGCTCCGCCCCTCCCACCACCAGTCCCCCTCCACCACACTAGCAGACCACCGGGACCACCTGGACCACCAGGACCACCAGGACCCAAGTCCCCAAAATCACCCACTGAGTATGCACTGGACTGAACTGGACTCTAGTTGTCTGTAGTGGACTGAACTTGAATATTGGTCTGGACTGTAGTGAGCTAAACTAGACAATTGCGCTAGACTGTACTGGACTGTAGCAGCCTGTAGTGGACTATACTAGACTATTTTTCTAGACCGTATGGGACTATGGTGGACTGCATTCTGCTGTACTGGACTGCACTGGACTGGACCTCAGTGGACTGGACTAAACTGGACTGTAGCGTACTGGAGTTGATTGCAGTGGGCTGTAGTGGTCTGTAGTGGACCGCAGTAGGCTGTAGTAGACTAATGGTCTGGACTGTGTTGGATTGTACCGGACTATACTGAGCTGTAGTGCACTATGCTGGACTCTAGAGGCCGCACTGGACTGTAGTGGGTTGTCGTAGACTATTGGTTTGGACTAAACTAACAAACTAAACAGGACCATTTATACTGGACTATATTGGACTGCAAAAGACTATAGTGGACTATACTGTATGTATACTAGGTCTGGACTGAAGTGGTCTCTACTGATCTATACCTGCAACTATTGGTTAAAACTGATTGCTTCTGGTCTTTGCTGCTCAGGACTGGTTTGTACTGGTCTGAACTGATCAGTACTACTGGTTTCCTACTAGTCTTACTACTTTGTTGGTTCGTTACCAGTTAGAACTGGTCTAAACTGGTCTGTAATGGATCTTCATGAACTCACAGCAGTTTTACTGAACGTTATAACTTAAACTATTCTCAGTGTGTTTTATTTTTTCTGATTCAGATCAGTGAAACGTCCTCCACAAAGACCTCCACTCAGGACCTCATCCGTGGACAAACGAGGTCTGAACACACCCACACAAAGTCCTGAACTGAGGTTCTCATGATGTGATCTGTACTCGTAAGAACCAGAATAAAATCTATGTGTTATTGTTGATTCTCTCAACAGGGTCACACTCCAAATCCCCACAAAGCTCCGGTCCTCCAACACCCAAACCCAGAAACACCTTCACAGTAAGTCCTTCAACAGCAGCACAGAGGTCAGAGGTCAATACTAACAGCTCGTCGACCGTTGTAGATCAACAAAATAAAACACTTGATAGCTCGGAAAATTTTGTTTAATTTTGCATTCAAAATCTCGACTGTAAAAACTTAAATTATGACACAATAACTCGTTTTTTTTCCTTCCGCATGAGGATGAACATTTCTTCCCACCAAACAGTTCGATTAACATCAATTATGTCCTCAAAACAGTTTTCTGACTTCAAAATACCGAATACAAATATTTACAAAATGACTAAATGATAATAATTGATATGAAAGATGTTAAATTCTGCTGTTTGTTAATGCAGTTTATTCAGTTTAGCATATTGCCCCTTGACCATGAATCGATGCTGATGAATGTGTAACTGTGTGTAGAAGCAGAAGCCTCAGAGAGTGAAGGCCATCTACAACTGTTCGGCTGATAACCCAGACGAGCTGACGTTCACGGAGGGGGAGGTGATCGTGGTGGAGGGGGAGGAGGACGGCGAGTGGTGGGTGAGTTACAGCTGCAACCGCCCCCCAAAACAGGAAACGCATCATCACTGCGTCATCTCCACGCTGCGGGTTCTACTTCACCTGTGTGTGTCTGTCTCAGGTCGGTCACGTTGAAGGAGATCCGACCAGGCGAGGAGTTTTTCCTGTCACCTTCGTTCACTTCATCACAGAGTGACACCTCCACACTGCTGGCCTGGAAACACAAGACTCAAAGCTCACACCTGAACCGGACTGCAACACAAAACCAACTGAAGCTGCTTTTTTTTTTAAATGTTCCATCGTTCAAACGATGTCAGCTCTGATGTCATAACTTTACGACCCTTCAGGACTCACGTGTGACTCCAGCTTTACAAACTCCTCCAGTTGTTCTCAAACTCACAGGACTTCATCGTAAATACTTGACAGTTTCCCAATAGATCCCAATTGTGTCACGTGTTTAAATTGATCCAGCATAAAAACATGGAAACATTATTGAGCTTGAATATGGAGCTGCACCAACACGATGCATGGTTTTACACTGTGTGCTCTGGTTTCCTGGTCCGGCCCCGGACATCCAGGGAAAGTCTTCTACCGGCACAACACCAGCTTCATGATTAAACGTCTGGATGACCTGGAACCGACTATGAACCAGACCTGATAACCAGCATCGGTGTTGGACCTCAACAACGTGCTGCCACTGTGTTCTCGCTACCAAATTGTCACATTTTATATCGTAGAACATTAAAATCACAGACTTTAGTGACACTGTGTCCCTTCTGCACATGTATCCTCTGAGGACTTCCTGTTTACGTCACCAGCTGTTCCCACCCTTCGCTGCTCCCGTTGCCCAGCAACCAGCTGCAGTGGACAAGAAAGAGCATAGAAGTAACTGTTACAGTAATCTGGTTTTAATTGAGCCAGAGATCATACTTTATTCATTTTCTTTGACATTATGTTAGTGATATCTGAGAGAGATGCTGATCCACTCGTAGACATCATGTTGATTGAAATCCAATCGTCACCGAAGCACAATGACTCTTGGGATGAGTCGGGCTGAAGGATCCATCAGTTGGATCCTCCGACCATTTATCTGGGCTGTGTTGAAGGAGTCGTGATGGGACAGCCCTGTCTCAGCCAATGACTTCAAGACGTGGAAACAGGAAGTGCAAAAATGCTGATTCATGTCTGGATTTCATGTAATTCCTGCAGCTCTCTGCAGCGAAAGCGTGATTCTAGCCAATCAGCACTCCTCGAACCTAAACACAGCCATCCCAAATAACAAAGGCAACGAGCACTCAGCAATCAGACCTCCAACGTAGTAGATCAGACCACCCTGCGGTAAAAAACCCAAATCCTGAACGTGGGTCCTGATCACCTGTCCTGACCCCGGGTCCGTACGGGACAATTTGACAAACGTGATGAAAAGACTGAAACCAGAAGAGACAAGCAGCACATATGTAGTTGTCCACACACAATAGGCCATACATACGTTGCGATATTGTTAGAAAGAGTCTGCTGGTATCAATATAAATATATATAAATATATTTCTGCAGCTCAGAAATCCTCTGATCTGTCTGGTGGAAACGATGATTGTTTGAACATGTTGGCTGAATGAAACTCTGTGTATGAAAAGAGGGTTAATTATGAATGTCGAATTAGATTTTATTATACTATCATTTTCTAATAAAGCACAGTGTTATTAAAAACACCTGGAATTACTCCTTTACTGCCCAGTGAATGTGTCGTGTGCTTTTTAATGAGTCTTATAGACTAAGATGCTCACTCTCTGCTTTTCTTCTTTGTTTCCTTCTTTTCTATTCCCATTTTTTCACAATATTATTTCTTTACTGGACTGTAGTGGACTGTACGTGAAGGTCCTGGACTATAATGGGCTGTAGTCAACTGTACAGGACTGCACTGGGTCATTTTGGACTGTAGTGGAGTGAACTGGACCGTGCTGAACTGTAATGGCCTGTAGTGGGCAGTATCAGACCGTACTGAAATACAGTGGACTGTATTGGACTGAATTGAACAATAGTGTGCTGTTGTAGACTATTGGTCTGGACCGTATAGGAGTGTAGTGGACTATAGTGGACCGTACTGGACTGTACTGGAGTGAACTGATCCAATTTATTGAATGTTCTAACTGAAATTTGTATCAGTTGACTTCATGAACTACTTACATCGCCTCCTGTCTCTCCTTTTATTTTAAAAGTCCCCTCTCCCTTCATTCTTCCATTTTTACCTTCAGGCCTGTAAATTATTATATATATTATAATTGTTTTCATTATCCAAGTCCATCTTCAGATGTTTTGTTTTGTCCGACTAAAAATAATATTTAATTTTCTCTGATAGAAAAGAGAAAAGCTACAAAGCCTCCTATTGGAGAAGCTGGAATCAGAGAGGTATTAGGGATTCAAAACTAATGATTACAAAGTGATTTATAAAAATCAGTCTATAAGAATAATCAAGTTAACAGTGACACAAAATGAATAAAATACCAGCATGCACGTATAAATATACACAAACATCCATACAAAATATACACACATATATATCATCTTAGTTCATCATCTTAGAGAGAAATTGAAATCATACAAATGTCCAAGACAAATTTATTATATTGTGATAATTAAGGGGAAAATCATGTTTTAATTCTATTCATACTTCCCATATTTTTATATTCTTTGGCTTTCATAATTTCAGGTCGCTGCTAAAGGTGGAACCAAAATTTGAACACATTGTACCACACGGAGAGGTTTCAGCAGCAGCCGGAAGTGACGCAATAGCCAAACTTGTGGCTACGCGTGTAGCTGTTAATGTATTTATGAATTCATTTGTATTTTTGAAAGATTAATCAGTGTATTAAAGTAAGCATGGCGACTAAACGTAAATCTGATGTAACGGTTCCTGCTGAGGAAAGTGACCAACTGCTCATCCGTCCGCTGTGAGTTTAAATCCAACTTTTATCTCGTTTTTGCAGCTAGCTTCTGTTTCTGCTGATCTCAGACCAAACTCCATTCATTCCCAGCCTAATAGGGGAGATATTTGTATCAACATATAGGAAAGCCTTGTTAACTCTGACCTTTTTAAGGTTTTTAACGAATCATTAGAAGCAGTTCACTTCGGCATAGACCGAATTAATAAAAACAACTTGCTGTATCTCACCAAACTCCATTCATAAATAGCCCAATTTAGTGGATTTGTATCTACAAAGACGAAAGCTTTGTGAAGACCTTTACAGACTTTAAACGACTCCTTAGAGGAAGTTCATTTCGGCAGAAATCTAATTTACCAAACAGCACTTCTTCCTTTGATGTCAGCTGCTTTCAGACCAAACTCCATTCATAAATACTCTAATTTAGTAGATCTTTGTATAAATAAAGGACAAATCATTATTAAGTTCGGCCTTTGAAGACTTAATATTGAATTAGAGGCAGTTTTAACTTCAAGACTAAAACCGAAAACATCTGGATTTTAGTTAGATACCAACATGATGTCTCTCTGTGTTTGTGTGCAGAGGAGCAGGACAGGAAGTGGGGCGATCCTGCATCATCTTGGAGTTCAAGGGGCGAAAGATTATGGTATGTTGGTCCCATAACCTGTGAACTGAAACACTTGTCTGAGTCAGCCCGGTGTGTAAAAACATGTGTGTTGTGGTTTAGCTGGACTGTGGGATTCATCCTGGTCTGGAGGGAATGGACGCTTTGCCGTACATCGATCTGATCGACCCGGCTGAGATCGACCTGCTGCTCATCAGCCAGTGAGTTCAGGAAACATCATTTATCACAGCAGCCAGAGAACACGCACTGATATGCTTCACGTTCTCCTCCAACCGCCGGCATAATACATATTTATCGTAGAAGTACAAGGGATATCGGTCCAGGATGAACTGAATTGATTGTTGGTGGTATTATGATGAGAAAACATGATGGTGAATATAAGGTGTTAAACACCGTCACTCATAAATGATCAAAGTTGATGTAGACCTGAATGCTCCTCACTCACTTGTTGCCCTCAGCTTCCACCTGGATCACTGTGGAGCTCTGCCCTGGTTCCTACAGAAGACCAGCTTCAAAGGGCGCACCTTCATGACTCACGCCACCAAGGCCATCTACCGCTGGCTGCTGTCCGACTACGTCAAAGTCAGGTAGGTCGGTCTGATGACCGCTGACACAGAGTGACTCACCAGGACAGGATTTGGTAGAGGTGAGGGGGAAAATGTTATTGTGATACTCAGCATATTGCTAAATGTGTAAAATTGCAGTAAAATCGGATTTTGATAATTCTGTATGGTAACTTAAGTATCGGGATAATGTCGTATTTTGATTTAGGTGTCATGATAATATCGCATGGTGACTAAATTATCAGGATAATATCGTATTGTCATTTAGGTATCATGATAATATCACATGGTGACTAACTACCGTGATAATATTGTGACTTAAATGCATTTCTATAGTGCTTTTCTAGTCTTTTCGACCACTCAAGGTGCTTCACACTACATTTAGTCTATTTAGCTGTTCACACACATTCATACACTGACGGCAGAAGAGCCGCTTGAACATCAGGACCTAATCTAACATTCACATCCCGATGGCCCAGCCATAGGGGGCAATATGGGTTTCAGTATCTTGCCCAAAGACACTTCGGCATGCGGACTAGAGGAGCCAGTAATCTAACTGTTAATTGTATCGTGATTTAATTATCATCATTTA
Organism: Chelidonichthys spinosus; assembly: GCA_029853015.1. NCBI lineage: Eukaryota > Metazoa > Chordata > Actinopteri > Perciformes > Triglidae > Chelidonichthys > Chelidonichthys spinosus. The sequence continues at coordinate 21,554,847 of CM056838.1, read as the reverse complement.
AGTATCGTGATTTAAGTATTGTGACTTATGTATTGCAGCGCCTCTGGTGATTCCCACCTTTAGCGTTCGGTGTATTATGTGTAATACTTTTCTGTGTATATTATTAGCAGTAATCCTGCTGCTGTATTTGTTGTACATGTGTGTGTGTGTGTGTGTGTGTGTGTGTGTGTGTGTATGAAACCTGCTATTTCTCTATGTTTGGTGCAGTAACATCTCAGCAGACGACATGCTGTACACAGAGACAGACCTGGAGGAGAGCATGGAGAAGATCGAGACCATCAACTTCCACGAGGTGAAGGAGGTGGCCGGCATCAAGTTCTGGTGCTACCACGCTGGTCACGTCCTCGGAGCCGCCATGTTCATGATCGAGATTGCCGGAGTCAAGGTTCGGGATCTCTGACGTTTCTTTCAGGGACAGAACTTACCTAGCCATGATTATAACATTAGCTTGCATTCTAGTGATAAGCATTAACGATTAGCATTAGCACTCGTAAGTAGCATTAGTGCTAGTGATTGGTGCTATCAATTAGCATTAGCTATGAACAGTAAGTTAAAAACGGTCCACCTACATGTTAATGTAGACCACGCTCATCAGTTTATTTGGTGCTTCAGCTAGCTAGTTGGCTAACTAGCTAACCCCTAAATGAGTATAAGTGAAAAACTTCATCCACAGATTCCTATCACCAGATAATTCATCAATATCATTGATTTACCAGATTTTGTAATGCTTTAATTTCAAGTCCACAGAAAAGGGAGGAAAGGCCTGTGATTGTAATGATACACTGGTTTTGGAAAGTGAGTCGATGATAGATGTGACTTAACATTTAGTTCAAATAATTGCAGGTTTGAAATCAGTAATGCTTAAATTTTCTAATGTGCCAATTTGTAAAATCTGTGAATTGTGTTGAATTTTCTGCTTTTCTCTGTGTGTGTGTGTGTGTTTGTGTGTGTTGTGTGTTGTGTATTGTGTGTGTGTCGTGTGTAGTTGTTGTACACAGGAGATTTCTCTCGTCAGGAGGACAGACATCTGATGGCAGCAGAGATCCCCAGTGTCAAACCCGACATCCTCATCACTGTGAGTGGAGCTGCAGAGATTTATCAAATTTAGAGATTTCTACAGGAATTGGATTTTTCTGCAATCCGTCCTGAAAGTCCACGGCCTCTAGTTTGTGGTTATAAAGTTTCATACTGCTGTTATTATCCTTAACAGCTCATTTTATACCACGGCTACAAGTATATAAAACATTTTCTCAGAATGTCTACTATGGAGACTTACATTCACAAATACATACAGTCAGGCTCGTTGGATCCACAAGAGTCTCAGCTTTCCATTTAGAGCTAAATTGAATCAGATAGACTGTTTAGGGAGCCACACACCATTTTAGAATAGGCAAAAATAACATATTTCTTCACATAATTCATACATTCATAATTAACTTCATATTTACAACCAGATTTCACATTAATCAGTGTTTATTAAGAATTTATTTTGTCTGAAGTTGATGAGGGAAAGCTGCTAAAACAAGGAAGACTCTTAAAGACAGAATGGCGGGTGTCCGAGGGTTTGAATCCGTCTCTTCCTGTCTGCCAGGAGTCGACCTATGGGACTCACATCCACGAGAAGCGGGAGGAGAGGGAGGCTCGTTTCTGTAACACCGTCCACGACATCGTGAACAGGGAGGGTCGCTGCCTGATCCCTGTCTTCGCCCTGGGCCGAGCCCAGGAGCTGCTGCTCATCCTGGGTAAGACTACACTGGGCTTCTTTCAGTCAAGTATCCCAGCATGCATTTCACATCAACCAAACGCACACCTTTCTTATGTCACCGAATTAAAGTCACTGTTTGTGTGTCTGTGTGAGTAAAGACGAGTACTGGCAGAACCATCCGGAGCTCCACGACATCCCCATCTACTACGCCTCATCTCTGGCCAGGAAGTGCATGGCCGTCTACCAGACCTACATCAACGCTATGAACGACAAGATCCGCAAGGCCATCAACATCAACAACCCCTTCGTCTTCAAGCACATCAGTAACCTCAAGGTCAGTGCGGGCTGGTTCTGTTACCGGGACGCCGCAGGTTCGACCCCCATCAGCGCTGTTATAAGTATGTTGTCTCGTGTCTCAGAGCATGGACCACTTTGATGACATCGGCCCCAGCGTGGTGATGGCGTCGCCCGGTATGATGCAGAGCGGTCTGTCCAGAGAGCTGTTTGAGAGCTGGTGCACCGACAAGAGGAACGGCGTCATCATCGCCGGCTACTGTGTGGAGGGAACGCTCGCCAAGGTACCGTTTATCTGTTTGTTTTTAAGCCATGTATTGATTTCAGAACTTCTTTGCCGATAAGCCACCTCCAGATCACTAATGCTGCGTTCACAAGGAACACATTCATTACACAGTTTGATTGCATTTGGTGAGATGAAGTCAGTCAGGAACAACTTCAGGCCATTGACTTGAAAGATAATGTGTGTTGGTTTCAGCACATCATGACGGAGCCGGATGAGATCGCCACCATGTCGGGTCAGAAGCTTCCTCTGAAGATGTCCGTAGACTACATCTCCTTCTCTGCTCACACCGACTACCAGCAGACCAGCGAGTTCATCCGAGCCCTCAAACCTCCTCATGTGGTAAACACACGGCCCAAACAAGCACACGTTAAAGAAATAAATTCCACAGATAAAACAAATCCATATAAACAATATGTTTTAAAAAAAAAACTAAAATAAATCGGTGGTCAGTATTAGTTAATGAATACTGAGAACTTCTTCAAATCAGAAAATGCCACTAAAATCAGGAAGATTAGTAGCATATTAGCAGGCTGACATTACTGCTGACATACTGAAGGCATGCTTCAGGAGGTTTGTGTTTGGGTCTCCAGATTCTGGTCCACGGCGAGCAGAATGAGATGGCCCGTCTGAAGGCAGCGCTGATCCGCGAGTACGAGGACAACGACGAGGTCGACATCGAAGTCCACAACCCGAGAAACACCGAAGCCGTTACGCTCAACTTCCGAGGAGAGAAACTTGCGAAGGTTGGTTTCAATCCCCGAAGATACTGAAAGCTCTGTCCTATCAGTGTTGTTGATCAGCTGTGACGAGGATCTCATCAGCATTGTACGGACCTGTTAACTCCCAGCATGCTCTCCTGCAGGTGATGGGCTCTCTGACTGACAGGAAGTGTGTTCAGGGTCAGAGGGTCTCCGGGATCCTTGTCAAAAGAAACTTCAATTATCACATCATGACGCCCTCTGACCTCTCCAGTCAGTAACTCTGTCTGTCTGTCTGTCTGTCTGTGTGGACCTTAAGTTAAGAAATCTTTAAATGAAGCAGTTAATTAGCTGATAGTAATCAACCACAGATTAAGCGTGGAACACGTCCCTGTGTGTTGTGTTCAGGTGCTGTGGTTTTCCTCAGCGTTTTTGACTGGTTGTCCTCTTGTCTACAGACTACACAGATCTGTGTATGAGCACCGTGACGCAGACTCAGGCCATCCCGTACACCGGGCCCATCTCAGTGCTGGTCAGCCAGCTACGCAGCCTGGCAGGTAGGGCTTTGCTGCTGTTGTTTCTATTATTAATGATAATATTGATCATTAATGTATTAATAATTATTAATGCTATTATAATTCAAATGAAGAGAGCTGATGCTGATGTTATTTGCTAGTTTTATTTATTAGATTATCCTGTTTAAAGACTTCACCTGAGTATTTATATTATGTATCTTTATGATGTCAACTTAATTTTTAAAGGGACAGATTGTATTTTTAACTGCAGATTATTTTAACTTCAATACTTAAAGTTAATTCTGCTGATAATACTTTTACTTTACTAAGACTGTGAATGAAGGAATTTACCATTGTGGCAATTAACTTTAGGAAGCGATGTGAATCTGCAAAGAAACCATCATGAATCTGTTAATTCTCAGTTTAAAACATTACAAGATATATAAATGTTTTAAAGTGGATCTCCTGCAGCGCTCAAAGTGTACTTTGCATCGCTCACAGTGTACTTTGTGTATTTCTAGGAGACGTAGAGCAGGTGGAAGGGGCAGAGAAGATCACCATCAAGATCTTCAAGTGCATCACTCTGGTTCATGAGGCCGGCATGGTGCTGCTGGAGGTTTGTTGAATATCTGGATCAGGAACAACGACAGAAAGTCATGAGCGTGTTCTTGTCCTGCTGGATGTTTAAAGTGTCCTGAGATAACATCTGTTGTGAAAGAAGCACACGTGATTTGTGCGACATGAGATGTTTTCATGCATATTTTTGTATTTTTATTTTAATGTAAGTACTCTGAGATTAACCGAATGAAAAGTGCACTACAAATAAAATCTATTATTAGTTTTTAGGAGCCATTTGAGGTGGCTCGGGCATCTGTATCGGATGCCCCCTGGACGCCTCCCTCGGGAGGTGTTCCAGGCATGCCCCACCGGGAGGAGACCCCGAGGAAGACCCAGGACACGCTGGAGTGACTATGTCACCCGGCTGGCCTGGGAACGCTTTGGGGTCCTCCCAAAGGAGCTGGGCGAAGTGTCCGGGGAGAGGGAAGTCTGGGCGTCTCTGCTCAGGCAGCTGCCCCCGCGACCCGGTCCTGGATAAGTGGAAGAAAATGGATGGATGGATGGATGGATGGATGGATGGATGGATGGATATTAGTTTTTATTATTATTGATATGACACTATTATGTTGTTTATATTAATGTGATTGAATTGAATATTATGCTAGCATTAGCTCGCTAGAAAGTCACTCAGTTCAGACCAACGCCAAAATCATGTTTGTAACCACTCAGTGATTTAGATCGGCTCCAGAATTGATTATTTTCTCCCTTGGGTGATGCTTCACCCTTCCACCAAGTTTCATGAGTATCGGACCAGAGATTCTTCAGTCATCATGCTGATAAACACACTGAAAACATAACCGTTTAACGGAGGTGATCGTTATTATCACTGAGGCTGATTGAAGGTCGTTACAGGGGCTGAATGTTGAACTGATGATGACTCTGAGGAAAAGTCAGAAGGTCAATAAAGTGATTACGGTTCATCCTGAGGGGAACATGAATGATGTGTTTGTAACATCGAAATGTAACTGAGATGTGTGTTCGTCCTCAGTGGGTCGCCAACCCGCTCAACGACATGTACGCCGACGCCGTCACGACAGTGGTCCTGGAGGTCCAGTCCAACCCCAACGCCCAGAAACGTGAGTCAACAAACAACACTTTACTGATCAACACAAACAAACAAATCTTTAATGGGTGACTTTTGTTTATTTCAGTTCTTGAAGGCAAGAAAGAAATGTTCGACATTGAGGTGTTCGTAGAGAGACTGGGGCTAATGCTGCAGTAAGTAGTGGACGTTTGTTTTACTCTGCCTGAGGTGCCAGGTGGGTGGAGTCTGACTATCGCAACACACAACCAAACAAAGAGTGTGTTACAAAGTTGGGGGTCCTTTATTGATAGGAAGTCGGGTCTGACAGACTATGAGACTCCTTCTAGCATTCAGAGAGACGAACAGAAGAAATGGAGGGTTTGTTTAATGTTTATTTATAATGTCAACAATATCCATACTTTTAAAATATATATAAAGATTTTTTCTTATTATTAAAATCTACCAACGTGCAAAACATACAATTAATGTGCTCCGCTCAAAGCCACCAGACTCCATTGGAAAAACCCAGAAATTTTACGTCACTGATTGTAAAACACTTTAATCAAACAGATACAAAATCAAACTCATCAAAATTGTCTTTACATATTAACACCCACTCTGAATGGTCAAAATGACTCCTTAATTCAAATGAAAATAAAACACATCCAACCATCTTTGTACTTCCAACAATCACTCGCTCTGGTTTGGTCAAATAAAGCCTTAATGTACCGACTGAGCAACTGGGTCAACAATTTCTCATCTCAATTTTGTCTGACTGCTGAGGGGAAATAATGAAAATGTATTCGGTTAGTTCCCCGTCTCCAAATATGGGTATAGGAAATACATTATGCACACAGAATTGTGGGTGTTTTATACACTTGCATCCTTGTTTCAGTCCTTCGCTTGGATTTAATGACGTAGCGTCCCTGAAATTCAGCCGTTGAAGGATCCTACTTGACATTGAGGAACACACAAAGAGTTTCAGCCCTGCCCGTCTGGTACGCCCCACATCACTATACAAACAAACCCTTTGAAAGTGTGACAGCAGGAAAAGGATTGTAAATGTATGACTTTACTTGAACAGATCATAACGTTGATGTTGTACATTTTTTACAAATTGAGTTGTTGTTTTTTTTATTGTGGGGACACAGAGATTTCACAAAGAGCAAGTTTGTCCTTTTTTAAGTTTTATTGCAATAAGTCAGGTTCACATTATCAAATGCTGACCTGCCAGCTGGCTCGAGGAGAGAGATTGAAAAAGGTTCCCATGAAGATGCATATTTCTCTTACACACATTTTTGTCTTTAGATTCATTGCGTGTCTCTTTTGTTGGGAATTCAGTGTTGAACTTTACTTCTAACATTGGCTGAGAAACTGAAGGCTAAATTCAGAGGAAGCAGGATGAGACAATATAACATAATCATAAGGGAACGAGGTTTAAACCTGCCAATAAAAACTAGCTTCTTTCTTTTTGTTCAAATCTACCTGTTTAATAAGAAAATGAAATGAAATCTGAAGAAGCACATATCTGCAGTGATGCAGGGATTTTCAAAATAAGAGTTTGTGTCAGTGGTCATTGTATGAGATGTGGAGGTGCATACACAAAGAAATCAGCAAACACTGCCAATATTTGTCCTGTGTGTTGCAGCGACATGTTTGGAGACGACTGCGTGAACTTCGGAGACGGTAAAGACATGAGTGTAACTGTGGACGGCGTCACGGCAACCATCGACCCAGAAACCAGAGTGAGTACGACATCTGAGTACGGTGGCCTTTTTAGGACAAGTTAGCAACTATTTGATCTTCAAGGATCAGTCTGCTGCTGTTCTAGATTTTTCTTATTGCCAACAAATCTCATAAAAAAACTAAAACGAACATGTTATTCTGTCTCTCAGCTCCAAGCTCATCGGTTCCTACTGAAGGCTTTAAAAATATGAACTTTGCTTTCATGTTTCAAGTAATTTCCTGAACTAGCTGGTCACTTTAGCTTTTAATCAAACTAATGGGAGGAAATAGTGCATTTGTTGGGAACTATTTTCAGCAGCAGATGAATCCACATTTGGTGCTCTAGTGAGTAATTGAATGTGAGATAATATAATAAAGTACAGTGGGAATGAAGGAGCATGAGCCTCATCGATGAGGAAGAGACATCAGGCTGTCATACACACTAAACAACTTGTTTGTGTATGTGTATAAACCATGGACTGGCTATGGTACAAACAATAACATGATCCTGTATTTATGCCTAATTTAGATGTTTTTATGCTAGGCTATGCTAACATTGTCGCTATATCAATATAGCGACAATGTTAGCATAGCCTAGCACCCATCAACCAGAATCCATGATCATTATGGAGTTATTCAGCATCCTTTTTATCTGGTATTTATAATAAATCACAGCTAAATAGTTTATTTTGGGTTCTCATTGAAACCAGATGAATTCAGCCACGCAAAGTCACACCAATAAACACTAATGAACCTGTGGTGAAACTGTGCTGACCTCTGACCTTTGTCTCCAGTCAGTGACATGTACAGAGGACGAGTCTCTGAGGGAGATGCTGGAGGTCGCCGTCCACCGACTCCACGAAGCCCTCAGCCCCGCCTTCTGAATATGATGTCACCTGATGACTAACCAATGTTTTTGTTTTCCTTCTTTAACAAAGAATTCTTTGTTTGAACCCTGATTTCAAAGGAATCAACAATCTGCAGCTGATTGTTTTTGTACTCGATTTTTCTGTCAAATAAACGACAAAATGACAAAATAACATTTGTCCAGAGAACTTTCTGTTGTTTTCTTCACTTCGACTTTAAAGGAGGAGTCGAGTTTGGAAACAAAATCTGTGATGTTTGAAAAGACATCCAGATTGTAGACTAGTGATTATTTTCATTGGTGTGAATGCTGGAAACATTCACAACTTACTTGTTCTATATGTGAACATTACAGTAATTATTATTCTTCTAACACAAATTCATGCATTTTCACCTCCTTTTCCAGGACATTCATACCGTTTAAAACCATCCTTATCCTTTGAAACTGCCACTTAACCTCCTCCTCACACATTTAAGCTAGTGATGCAGTGCAGCTTTACAAAATACCCTCAAATATTCCAAAACTTTTTACACTTAGTATTATTCAAGTTTTCAATGACATTCATAATAATGAAACAATTTCTACTACTTTCTTATGCATTTAAATTCAGCAACTCAATGTAGCTTCAGCTTTTCAGCATCCAGCAAGATAAAGGCAGGAATAAAGATAATAAAGGATAATAAAAGCATATTAAGATATATCTCCATAGCAACTGTCAAAACTGTCCACTGATGAAAAGTTGAAACGGGACTAAACAAACAAGTTTAGCTAAATGCTAACGGTACATTTTTAGGATATAAAACATCACAGAAGTATTGAATAAGTTTATTTCACACATGGCAGCACAACATTTTATTTTGAAACAGCAGTCTGAATGTAAACACTGACACCAGAAAATAAAACCGGCACATGACACTTTAAATTTGATTAATACTCAGTGAACATAACAAAGACATGTTTAATAGAATATGACACATGATTGTCTGTGTATAACGACAAACAACTGTAATATATTAAAAATACTAACAAATGCATCTGAACACCACAGAAGAAGAGATGGCACACAGTTCGGACTGATAAAAAAAATACATGTTATCAAAAGTATCCTCCCAGTGAAACATTTGGCTGTTTTATATTTATTACAAAGTGGTACACTGTTGTTCTTTTGGTAAACTCACATTTTACTACAAATATAAATAATGAAGCGCTGCAAAAGAAACAATAGATAAAAGGCTGCATGATCAGCTGTAAAATGTAACCACAAAGTCCAATGTTGAGGTACTTATACTTTGAGTATTTCCAACGGATGGCACAACTCTGACCCATTCATTGTTTGAATGATAATGTTGGCGAGTATTAAAACAACTATTGCATTTTGATGTGTCATCGACTCTCAGTGCAGTTTGGACTGCAACTTATAATTATCCATCCATCCATCCATCCATTTTCCTCCGCTTATCCGGGACCGGGTCGCGGGGGCAGCTGCCTGAGCAGGGACGCCCAGACTTCCCTCTCCCCGGACACTTCCCCCAGCTCCTCCGGGAGGACCCCAAGGCGTTCCCAGGCCAGCCGGGTGACATAGTCACTCCAGCGTGTCCTGGGTCTTCCTCGGGGTCTCCTCCCGGTGGGGCATGCCTGGAACACCTCTCGAGGGAGGCGTCCAGGGGGCATCCGATACAGATGCCCGAGCCACCTCAACTGGCTCCTCTCGATGTGGAGGAGCAGCGGCTCTACTCCGAGCTCCTCCCGTGTGACGGAGCTCCTCACCCTATCTCTAAGGGAGCGCCCCGCCACCCTGCGGAGGAAGCTCATTTCGGCCGCTTGTATCCGGGATCTTATTCTTTCGGTCATGACCCAAAGTTCATGACCATAGGTGAGGGTAGGAACGTAGATTGACCGGTAAACCGAGAGCTTCGCCTTTCGGCTCAGCTCTCTCTTTACCACGACGGACCGATACAGCGACCGCATTACTGCAGCCGCTGCACCGATCCGCCTGTCAATCTCACGCTCCATCCTTCCCTCACTCGTGAACAAGACCCCAAGATACTTAAACTCCTCCACTTGAGGCAGGAACTCCCCCCCAACCTGGAGGGAGCAAGCCACCTTTTTCCGGTCGAGAACCATGGCCTCAGATTTGGAGGTGCTAATCCTCATCCCGGCTGCTTCACACTCGGCTGCAAACCGCCCCAGGACATGCTGGAGGTCCTGGCTCGAAGGAGCCAACAAGACCACATCGTCCGCAAAAAGCAGGGATGAAATCCAGTGGCTCCCGAACCAGATCCCCTCCGGCCCACGGCTGCGCCTAGAAATCCTGTCCATAAAAATAATGAACAGGACCGGTGACAGAGGGCAGCCCTGCCGGAGTCCAACATGCACCTGGAACAGGTCTGACTTACTGCCGGCAATGCGAACCAAGCTCCTGCTCCGGTCATACAGGGACCGAACAGCCCTTAGCAGAGGGCCCCCGACCCCGTACTCCCGAAGTACCTCCCACAGAATGCCACGAGGGACACGGTCGAATGCCTTCTCCAAGTCCACAAAACACATGTGGACTGGTTGGGCAAACTCCCATGAACCCTCGAGCACCCTGCGGAGGGTATAGAGCTGGTCCAGTGTTCCACGGCCAGGACGAAAATAATAATCGTGCCAGTTAATTTCTTTTTAAGTCTTCTAATGTTGTTTTGTCCGACCCAACGGTCCAATACACAACGAGATTTAATGAACTATAAAGAAAAGTTAAGAAAAAGCAGCTGATGTCATTCAATCTTTGGCCAAAACATACGACAAAACAGGAACATGTGTAACATTTGGAGTCTGTGAAGTACAAACTGCAGTCCAGGAAATCTTCACTAAACTAGAAGGTTGAGTTTTGCTGATCTGGTGTCTGTTCCTAGTTGAAACTGATATACAGCAATTGAGTCCCACAGTCTTCAAAATTAAATACTAATACTAACTACTTAATACTTATGAATAAACACAGACAAAATACATTATCATGTAAATATGATTTAACATTACTAACTTTGTCAGTAATACGTTGTGAAATGAAAACTGTTGGAGTGAAATAAAAATTACCTGAACTAAAGAAGCATGTTATGTATTTTGTCTGTATTTATTCATATGTATTGATACACAGTAAGAACTGAAACAGCTTCAAGCTTAATTAAAATAATATTAATAATGTAAACGTTTACCATTATAATTTTTTATGTATGTAATTGGAGTAAACATTTGAAATGAAAATGCTATAATTCAGTTAGAATTGTCACATGCTCACATACTTATTCTTTGACCATATTGCAATGAAAATGGAAAATCTGTTTGTCATTTAACTTTCAGTCAGTCATACCCCACTGGACAGTAGTGACGTAGAAACGATACCACGGCAAACGGCTAAATGTCAGGGAACGTAATGGAATAATGGATAACAGAACATTTAACTTACAGTTGGTTTTGGCTATTAATTTAAAGTCTTAAAATGCATTAATTAAATATGAACAGGGTGTACAGTATTTTGAGTACACTTTGTTGTTTGTTAACATCATATTTACAACCAGACATCCCATTAAACAGCGTTTAATAAGACTTGTTTGTAAAGAGAGAGGATTCCAGAATAAAAACACACAAAGTGATAATAAATTCCGTTCTGTGAGAAGTTGATGAGGGAGAGCTGCTAAAACCAGGAACACACCACAGTAACTGACTGACTGACTATTTTCCCTTTCTGTCCATTTTTCACGTTAGTGAGAAACTAGTGTAAATAAACCTCTACCATGTTTACCAAAGGTGCTGATTGATTTTTTTTTCTTTTGTTTGCTTACAATCCGTCCATATTTAATAAACTTTACAAAAAAATCCTCCTCCTAGCTGAAAATTCCAGTTCGAAATTCAGTTTTTGTAAGGAACTCTTTTTCCAGGCATAATAACGTTATGACAGACAGGTAACCAGTCGATCACTGGGCTGACATGTAGAGACAGACAGGTAACCAGTCTATCAGAGGGCCAACATGTAGAGACAGACAGGTAACCAGTCTATCACAGGGCCGACATGTAGAGACAGACAGGTAACCAGTCTATCAGAGGGCCGACATGTAGAGACAGACAGGTAACCAGTCTATCACAGGGCCGACATGTAGAGACAGACAGGTAACCAGTCTATCACTGGGTTGACATGAAGAGACAGACAGGTAACCAGTCTCACAGGGTGACATGTAGAGACAGACAGGTAACCAGTCTATCACAGGGCTGACATGTAGAGACAGACAGGTAACCAGTCTATCACAGGGCTGACATGTAGAGACAGACAGGTAACCAGTCTATCACAGGGCTGACATGTAGAGACAGACAGGTAACCAGTCTCACAGGGTGACATGTAGAGAGAGACAGGTAACCAGTCTATCACAGGGCTGACATGTAGAGACAGACAGGTAACCAGTCTATCACAGGGCTGACATGTAGAGACAGACAGGTACCGTGCAGCCCCTAATATTTAAATGTTAAATTCAATTCTCCACAATTAGAAAGCTATAGTAGAATTTCATTTTCAAGTTTACGTGATCGTTTTCAGTTTGAATAAAACTTCAATAACAACCAACTTTAAGTACTGAAAATGTTCCTCGCTGTGAAAGTCTCAACTCACCAGGACCTGATATCTGAACTCCACCTGCCTGTGTGTCCTGGTCCCTGCAGGTGTAGACAGGTGTGTCCTCTCTGTAGGTGTGTCTTCTCTGCAGGTGTGTCCTCTCTGCAGGTGTGCGTCTTCTCTGCAGGTGTGTCCTCTCTGCAGGTGTGTCCTCTCTGCAGGTGTGTGTCTTCTCTGCAGGTGTGTGTCCTCTCAGCACTGCGTCTCCTTGGTGTCAATCTGATGTTGTCTCTGCAGTCTGAACATCAACGCCTTCCCGCTGCGACTCGTCACACTTTTCTCCGTCAGGTCCTCGAAGGAACGCTGAGTCGTCCCAGCCGGCCGCCCAAACGCCTCCTCCAGAGCCTCCTCGTCCAGGTGTGAGTCGAGGCTGGGGTCCTCCTGGATGGTGGCCATGCGGGGGCTGTCCAGCGGGAGGGGGACGGGGCTGGGAGTGGGGTCAGGGTCAGAGCCGGGGACTGGAGGCGTGATGGTTTGTTGGGGGTAGGATGGCTGGAAACGCAGCCCGGCTGAGGAGGTGCTGGTGGGGAAGGTTGGAGGCTTGTAGATCCGAACTGATGCAGACTCCAGGCTGCTCAGAAGCTCACCATTCTGGCAAAATGAACAGCAACAGTTAGTATGTTCCACGATTCAATAAAGAGCGTGGGACATCTTTTTATCGATGCTCACAGCATGTTGGAGAGAAAACGTTGGTCTGTATTATTTATCACTTCCTTAACTGGAACATTTTACAAATTATCTGTTTTTATTGTTTGTTGACTTAAATTAAAAAAAAAACCTTCACAGGAACTTGCTGATTCATCAATCTGGAATTAAAGACTTAATTAGTTTGTCAAAGTGATCGAAAGCTGTTAGTAACGATTATTTTCCTTATGAAATAACCTACTAATTAATATATTGATACAATTTTTTACTTATAAAATATTAGATTATTGGGTGATTAAAAGTCCATAAGGACAAGTACAAAGGTTTGGGTTTATTATACAGGATATAAATATTTATATATTTTCACAGAATTAAAGGAAAACAAAACCTTAAAAACTGACATTTACTTTAAACTGCTTATAATTTTTATAATTTATAATATATTTGTATGAATCTAAAACATGAAAAACCAAACATATGGTCCTTTAAACACCATTAGACTACAGTTTCTGATCATATTACCATATTTACATGCATAAACTCACACTGGGGAAGAACATAGACTTGGTGGTCTGCTCATACTGTTTATCCAGCTTCTTGTCCTGAAAGAGATGAAGAGTTAAAACATTGAAACTGAGTAAAACTCCATGTCTAGTCTTTGATTTAAGTAACAGCAGCCTGAACTCATGTAATGTTGAGTGTGTCAGTTGAACGAGTCCAGTACCAGACTTTAAATGCTGCAGAAATGATACCAAACAGAGACCCACCACGCAGTGGACCAGGATGCTGAAAGGAACCCAGAACAGCAGAGAGAACGCCACCACTGAACCCACGATGTTATCAGCCAGAAACTTCCCAAACGTGTTGATGTCCAGTTTATCGATGAAGTCCCACAGACGCTCTACCACGTCTTGGACCTGCTTCATGCACTTCCCCTGCAGGGACGGCATCCGGACAAACAGGTCAAAGACATGTGCTTCAGGCAAGCGGAGGAACCAAGATGGAACTCACCGCTCCATCACAGAAGCCCACGGTGCAGGGTTTGCCTTTACGCAGGAACAGGAAGTTGCCAGTTACGTCCTGGTACGGAGCGCAGACGCCGCTGCTGCTGCGACAGCAGACTTTACACGACGAGTTGGTCTCTACACAGAAGACAGGAAGGGAGAACACTTCAGTGTCTGCAGCTGAGGTCGGCATCCACCAGCTCAGAAAGAGACATTCTTATAACAAGATGATAAAATAATGTTTCATATTTAGATATCATTCACAAAGCACATTTCATTGATTTACTGAAATGATTGTGGGGCGTTCAGGAAGTAAAATGAGTGTGGGGCGTTCAGGAAATAAAATGAGTGTGGGGCGTTCAGGAAATAAAATGAGTGTGGGGCGTTCAGGAAATAAAATGATTGTGGGGCGTTCAGGAAATAAAATGATTGTGGGGCGTTCAGGAAATAAAATAAGTGTGGGGCGTTCAGGAAATAAAATGAGTGTGGGGCGTTCAGGAAGTAAAATGATTGTGGGGCGTTCAGGAAGTAAAATTAGTGTGGGGCGTTCAGGAAATAAAATTAGTGTGGGGCGTTCAGGAAATAAAATCAGTGTGGGGCGTTCAGTTAATAAAACGAGTGAGGGACGTTCAGGAAGTAAAATGAGTGTGGGGCGTTCAGGAAGTAAAATGAGTGTGGGGCGTTCAGGAAGTAAAATTAGTGTGGGGCGGTCAGGAAGTAAAATTAGTGTGGGGCGTTCAGGAAATAAAATGATTGTGGGGCGTTCAGGAAGTAAAATTATCGTGGGGCGTTCAGGAAGTAAAATTAGTGTGGGGCGTTCAGGAAGTAAAATTAGTGTGGGGCGTTCAGGAAGTAAAATTATTGTGGGGCGTTCAGGAAGTAAAATCAGTGTGGGGCGTTCAGTAAATAAAACGAGTGAGGGACGTTCAGTAAGTAAAATGAGTGTGGGGCGTTCAGGAAGAAAATGAGTGTGGGGCGTTCAGGAAGTAAAATTATCGTGGGGCGTTCAGGAAGTAAAATTAGTGTGGGGCGTTCAGGAAGTAAAATGAGTGTGGGGCGTTCAGGAAGTAAAATTATCGTGGGGCGTTCAGTAAGTAGGATCAATATTATTAGTTTAATATTATCCAGTGAATCTAGCTTGGTGAAATCCACGAGCACCTCTGGATGATGTCATGAACCCAGACAGGACGGTGTTTGGGTTCCTGGTGGATCTGGAAATTCAACATGTACAAAGCAGTAGTGATGCAAATAAACACAAATGATCCTGCAGTCAAACGAGGAACGCAAAGCAAACATTCACTTCACGTTGGGTGTGATTACGGCCTTACTTGTGTTGGGAGTATTGTCACAATGTAGTATTAGTACTTTTACTGCAGTAGATCATCAAAGTATCATACCATTGCAGGCACAGGGCTGCAGGTTCAAGACGGCCTGACAGAAAGGGACACACTCTCCACTCAGACACTCTCCACTGTCCAGACAGACCGTTTTATCCGGAGCGTTCTCTGGAGGAGGACACTCGCTGCTGTTTCCTGTCAAGCAGAAAGTCTTCAGTCACTACAAGCTTCCATACGACATGTAGTAATGTGCGACCTTTGACCTGTGGCCTGACCTGTACAGTATGAGTGTCCTTTACAGGTGGCGTCGATGGGCTCCTGACAGACTTCTCCTTCAGACTCAAACCTGCAGTTTTTGCAGCACGCACTGTTCCTGTCGCTGAACACAGAAAGGATCACGTCATCAGTGAACGTCATCTAAAAACCTGCAGGTGACCTTTCATCAAAAGTATTTAGATGTAAGGTGTTTGGTGTTTATGAGATCACCTTGAGCACATGGCGTTCGGGAACTGAAATAAGCGTGGGGCGTTTAGGAACTGAAATTAGCACAGGCGTTTGGGAACTGAAATAACCGTGGGATAGCTGGATTTAACGGTGTGAGTTAACAGCTCTAACTGTGACTCTGACCTGCACTGAGCTCCAGCCGTCAGCCTACACTCGGCGGTGCAGCAGCGGTCCGAGTTGATGTGCAGCAGTCCCGGGTCGCACTCCTCCCCCTGCTCCACCCGAGAGTTCCCGCACACATTAATGTTCCTCTGCTTGAAGCAGGACGGAGCCTTCGACCTCAGACGCTTCACGATGGAGCGTTTGCTGCAGTTCGAGAACATCTGGACACACGGGAGACGGTTCAGTCGTCATTCAAAATGACCTTTAACTTAAGAAACCGATGGCAATGAGAAAAGAGGCGGCACCTTGTTGTTGACGTGGTCTCCACTCACGGCGATGGGGTACATGACGTACTTCCCTCCCTGGTCCTCTCGGGGGGCGCAGTACGGGATGTTGTCAGGGTCATGTTCTGCTCCAAAGTTATGGCCGAGCTCATGAGTCGTCACCAGGTCTGCTTCCTGTGGAGACGGCGAGAAACCGATGACAACTTCCCAAACAACACATTCTAAAGAGTAACATCGCCTCATCCAAGAAATATGACCCTTAAATCAGAATATTTCCTCCATTGTCATGACGAACTTTAAATGACCACTGCAACCATTAAATGATTATGATTGGTCCTGTTTGATTTCTGGATCATACATGCTATACAGTGGTCTTAGTTATTATTGGACATTCATGTGCTGCTGCAGGAGTTTGTGCCCTCTTCTGATTGATTCTAGTCGTAAGACGGTTGTATGTTTAATGTTCAACAACACAAGGAGCTGACGTTGCATCTGAGATGAGATAATGAAATCTGAATCAGATATCAAAAACACTGCAAGTGGGTTAAACAATAGAAATATGACGTTCACATTACAAAGTAATCTACCAGGACTGAGCTTGCACATGTGATTGGTCAACATCAGCAGCTCTTTTTTCACATTAAAAGGTATTTTGTTTATGTTCAAAGGTATTTTTATGTTAAAGGGTTAGTGTGGGACTTTGTTGGTTCAGCGATGCGTTAAAAATCAAAGTCTCTGTGGTTTTTTCCAAATGACCTACTCAACCTTAAAAAGTTGAATGTATTATTCAAGGTTTAAAGCACTTTAGCTAGGTAAAAAGTCCACATCCAAATTATTTTTTTCACATACAGTAAAGAGCTCCCTTCACATTATTCTACTACTTTCTGTGACTGTCACTGTCTACGCCTTCATGTCCAAAGTTTTGCAAAACATAAACACAGTTTATTATATGTGTAGACGACAATAACAGAATTAAATCATTTGAAGGTCAGCTCAGTAAACTGGGAAACGTGTGTCTCTATGAACTGCTTTCAGAAAACCAACCCACCTTCGTCAAAATGGTCTTCCCATAGTTCTTAGTGCTGGTCAGGCCTGTGTTGAGGTAGATCGCTCCTTGTTCGTTTGGAGAAGGACAGGCTGCAGAAACAAGAACACCGGTTTAGATAGTTAAAATGACTAGTATGTATATTATTGCTTGTGTTGACAAGAATCGCTGACAGCGATGAGGAAGAAGCACTTCACCTTTAGAGCAGAGACCTCCGGCGATGTCCGGTTTGGACGGGGCGACGTAGGCCAGACCCAGAGTGCCCTCATCAAAGTCCTGGTAGGTGAAGAGGTGAGCGAGGCAGACGTTGGAGGCTTTCGCTGCGATATCCACACTGAACTGCTACAGAGACACAAACATGGAGGGATGGGACGATAAAGGATTTTATCACACATCGGGATAAAAAACATCCAACGATAATCCATCGTATTCAGGTCCATTATTCAGACAACCATAAATATTGTCCCGAGTCACTTGAAAAGCTCTTGCTTGCTATCATGGTAGAGAAGTAAAAAAATAGAGCCTGATTTAAAAAAAATACAGGATACAGATAGAGATTTAAAAAATGTAATTGTTATTGCAAACTTCATCAGCATGTTTAGTGATTAATTGGCTTGTTGGAGTTAACTGGGCTGTTTGATAACTGTAATAACTGTCTTGGTTAGCTTAGCACTTTTAGTAGCATTAGCCAACACTAAGCCACTGGTTTAGTCACCACAACACTGTGTGACATGTATTAGTATGTCCCACATCTTAGCAAAGGAAAGGAAGGAAATCACATGCTTCGTCTGCGTCAGTGTTGCCATGGTGACTGACTGACTGACAGGCTGCATGTGTAGAGATGGTTTGAGTCCAGAGAGAGATGGATTTTATTTTGTGTGGTTTTTAACAAAATAATCGTTGAGGTTGAGAAGTTTAGCTTATCTACAATTACGCACAGTAATCTAGCTAATATATGTCTGTGAACACACACAGTACAGCCATAATATATCTCACCTCGTCTTGTTTGCAAATTAAAAGTGAGCTATTTTTCTTCTTTTTTTTCACATTAAAAGCTAATTTTTTCACATTAAAAGCTCTTTCATTCACCTTAAAAGCTCTTTTATTGACAATCTGTGCTAGTCTTCAACCAACACTGAATCAAGTGACATCGCTTGAGGACATTTATCAACTTTTGCTTCAGCTTGTTAATTATTCCAATAATAATTGAATGAACTGTGCTTGTGATTTGTTTGTCAGCCAGGTTTTACCTCCAGCAGCTTCTTGACGTCCCAGACACCTCTACCTTTCACTGGACTTCCTCTCATGTTGAAGTGACTTTTCCCTGGAGCGACAGGAGTGGGACTCTTCTCTATGATGATCTGACAGGAGACACAGTTTACATCACAGCGCTTCAATGTCTCAATGTCGTTTTAGAGGAAGAGATTCTCACCTGCTGGATCTGAACGCCATAACCTATGAACTCATCGTCCCACGATGTGTTCCTGTAGATGTCGTCCACGCGGTCAATCAGTTCGATCTGCAGGCACAGTCGGTGGTTAATGATTGTGATGGAGGTTAAATGAAGCTACATGTAGGACTGACCAGGTAGTTGAGGGTGGTGCTCTCCTCCTCGCGCCCCATGTGTTTGAAGAAGCGATAGTCGGCCACCAGCAGCAGAGGACAGGTGTTCTTCCTGTGATCGTGCACCTGACGCTTCCCTCTGGACACGGACTCTGAAATTACATTATGTTATATTACATATAAGAATAATAAAGAACTGAGCAGCAATGCATCCTTCACCATTACATTTGTCTTCAGGTTAAAAATGATGGTTTTAAGTTACGTTGTTCAAAAAATGAAATATAAACTCATCACTTCCTGCAGCTCTACTTTAATGTTAAAAACATCCTGAAAGGGAACCACTTTTTGTGAAGCAGCTACAGGAAATGCACAGTAATCATGTTTCCGATGTTCGTGTCTGTGTTCAAATCAGAGGAGGTAAAGAGGTGTCACGCGTCACTGGGCTGCAACATGCGCAGTGAAAACGTGATGTAACCCCAACATGGCGGCTCCAGGTCCACCGAGCTTACTCTACTACCCTATCAGTACTCTATACTTCTACATTCAGCCACCTTGAACATCTACTGACCTTCTTCATCTTGGTCCTGCAAAATGGTCGTTTGAACGGCGTCCGGGAGGAGGTGGCCGGGGTCAGAGGCCACGTAGCCGCAGACTGAAGGCTGCTCCACGCGGCTGAGGTTCTTGATGTCCTCTGAGCGGTAGATCAGCAGACGACCATCAGGGGGCGCCGCTGTGAACCTCCACAGAGGCTGAACACAGAGAAGAAGAATCATAGCAAGAAGATTTCGGTCTGTGGATAATTTTCATGTTCAGATATTATTCCTTCAATTCAGCCGTGTTACCATTTATTATTAATCTGTCTGTTGATTTATATTCTAATTTACAATAGTCCCTACGGAGTATAAAATATTACATGTATGTATGTATACTTGTGTATATATACACAATATGTTTCCACTGTTATAGGTTAGAATTAGATTTTTAAATGTGGACATAGAATCATCTTTACATGCTCATAAGTCAAATGAAAAGTGATCAATATTCATGGGTCTTATTTATGAAACGTGAGCAGAACCAATTTGTGTGTAAACTGAGGGAAATGTTCGTCTGTTTCGTCATTCATCACAACGTCAGAAGCCCTGAACTTGTGTGTTGGAGGTCCTACATGAATAAGGGATGCACATAAACACTACTAACAGAAGAACACTGTAATGTATTGATATGCCGCTGGGAGCTCTATTGTAAGTTAGTTTATAATTGATTGGCATTCCTGGAGTCCTTGAATCCAGAGGTTTTTAGTACGGAGGTGATTTATGTACAGATTTAGGAACATTTCATGAATGGGACCCATTGTATGTATGTGTGTCTGTAAACATTCAGCCTGTTTCTTCTTCACGTGGATGTTTGTCAAATGAAGACTCTGCACCATTAAAAAGTAAAATGTTCAGCTCCTGCGTTTCTACTCACCTCGATGTTGTACTCGGCCTCGTCAGTCAGGATGTGAGCGGAGAACTCGTGGTCGTCGATATGAGCCTGAACACGAGAGTTTTCCTCCCCTGCATCCAGAGAAAACAGAATTGAAGAATGGTTGTGAACGTATCCCTGGAGGTTTCAGGACGGTCGCTGTTACCGATGACGTGTCCGCTGAAGTAGTTGTGTCTGTTGACCGAGTAGCTCCGCTCCCGTCCGTCCTCTTCTACAATCACGGCTCTGAAGTCCTCGGTGAACAGCTGGTCGTTGGTCCTCAGGTAGAGTCTGAACTGCCTGCCCACACACACACACACACACACACACACTGTTACCTTCAGCCTGTACTGGTTTCATTTATGAACTGTGTGAGTTTGTGACCTCTGACCTCTGCAGGGCATTGAAGCTGAGCAGCTTTTCCACATGAGTTTGCGTTTGGAGGTCGCGGCGGCGGACGGAGTGAGTCTGCAGGCTGGAGAGGGGCAGCAGGTCGTAGTCGCCCAGCATCGACCTGAGAGACGCTGCCGAAGGAACAGAGTCCCATCATGTCAGAGCCAATCACTCCTGTTGATTTACTATCTCATAATTTTGATTTACTTCATACTTATGACCACGTTTTTACTTGATATACTATATCATTAGGATTTACAATCACATTCTAATTTATTACATAATCATTTTAATTCATCCCATAAAATTTGAGGTTCCTATCTCCTCATTTTGACTATCTCATACATTTAAGTAACATAGATAGAGGCTTATTTCAAAGGTAACGTCAATATTTGTTATTTATAATCTAATTATTGTGTTTTGACTTACCAATATCTCATCAAATCTGGCATAAGTTTCTCATAGTTTTTACATAGTATGGGATGTGATACAGCAAGTAATACAGTAAGTAATTACATTATAACTTAGTAATTAAGATGTCAAGACACATTTCCTGTCACACTCCTGCATCTTACTTTAAAAAGCTCTATATCATAATTCTGACTCACTATCACACAATTTGGCTTTTAAAACTAAAACATTTGACATACTAAGTATTATTTAACGCTCCTCTTTCATTAGATTGCTGTTTTCTGGCGGATTTGACTTCCCATACTTCTACATTAACTTTGACTCTTAAGTGAAGTCACGCTTGTTGCTTTTTATCAACTTTAATGATTAAAATACATTTTATACACTTACCGTATTGTTGGTCTTCTGTATCTGCGTGTGGGGAAACGGCTGTTTCCCCAAAAACGATAAAAACGGTTAAAATGAACACTTCTTGTCTCATGTTTGATGTGATTGATGGATATTTATAATCAGGTCGTCGCTGCTTGTTTCAGTTTTAAAGTCTTGACGTATTCGATTTAAACACGGAAACAAGCGTTAATATAACCAAGTTTATATTTAAAAAAAAACATTTCTAGAGACAGCAGAGTGAACCTCGTCAAACTGAAGTCTTTTGTTGTTTAAAACAACCAGAGAAAAAAACGTCTTCCGTCAGAAAAACCAGGAAGACAAACAGCTGCACAGTCAAGCTAGCTAGCACCGGCGGAAGTACCTCCCACTGCCTTCACAATAAAATAACAACGTTTTACCGCTCGCTGAACTCAACCAACAGTAAATAATTACATATTTTATATAAAGAACGTTTTGGAATAATCTAGTTTATACGGATATAAGGAAGTCAGATAAATAAAAACAACTTAAAACAAGAAATTAACGGAACAAAAATTATGTTCATAAAACATTTTAATAAATAAAATAGGGTTAAACAAATATAATATATATATATACAGTACAAACACACGCGCACACACACACACACACACACACACACACACACACAATAAAGAAATACAATCTAAAAAAATTCCAAGTCCATTTTTGATTTATTCAGTTAACTGGTCAATTATAGCCTCTGCAAATATTATTTGAAGCCTGATATATTTTTTAATTGTTAAATTAAATAATGACAATGTATGTATCAACAATATATACGAATAATGTAATAATTAATAATTATTAGTATTAGTAGTAATAGTAGTAGTAGCAGTAGTAGTAGTAGTAGTAGTAGTAGTAGTAGTAGTAGTAGTAGTAGTAGTAGTAGAGTAGAAGAAGAAGAAGAAGAAGAAGAAGAAGAGAAGAAGAAGAAGAAGAAGAAGAAGTAGAAGAAGAAGAAGAAGAAGTGTAGTAGTGGTGGTGGTGGTGGTGGTAGTCGTAATTCAGAAAATAACTTGCTAAATTAAATTTCCTTAACACAGCTTTATTTTGAAAATCCTTCATCGTATTGTGCTCTTATTGTGGCGAGTTTGACGCTGGTGAGTCAAACACGCTGGAATCCCCAAAAAACTGAACAAAATGTTTAAAACTATTACTTGATGTGTTTTTTTACAGTGTTGTGAGTTAAAGGAGGTCAAGCTGCACAACAAACGTAAAGAAAACAAGATAAAAGTGAAACATGTCGTCCATCTTATGTAATAACGGAGAGACATCTGGCTGGTCTATTTATAACATCTGATCTCATCTAAATCCGCTTTTACTACTAGAGATATTCAACCGGAAAAAACGATTACACACTGACTGAAACAAACATAACGAGAAGCTGTGAACAATATCTCAAATATTAAAGTATAATAGAAAACACGGCAGAAAGTTAAATAATATCAGATTACTGTATTGCAGGTATTATTAAATATACACTATAATAAACATCAATAATATAATGCTCTTGAGGGCCAAAACATGTTTCAAAATATTTGTGGACACTAAATTCATTTCTAAAGGATATATTTGTCGCTAGATATAACTATCAAGTGAAGGAACATGTTTTTGTTTGAATACTTAAAACAATAAAAAAAACAATAACAATATATATTTTTAATTTCCAATCAATAGGATATAAAATATTAGTGTATTTTTATTTTCTATGTCTATAACAGATCGAGTTCAAATTCTTTTCAAATTAGTAAATATGTGAAATTACAGTAAAATACAGCATCTTTGGCTGTAGTGAAAAGCGGGGAAGTTGCAATTCATATTCCGGACTGTGAGGCAGCAGAGTGCTGTAAAGCCTACCGGAAGTCTACCAGAAGTTGCAGAAGAAGAAAACAAACAAACCTTCACATGTGGATCTGTGGACGAACTACGGTTTACGTGTAAACTATCCTACTAAACTGAAACGTTTTATTGAAAATAAAAATGGATGAAGAGCAAACGGTAATTTATATTACATAGTTGTGCTTCTTGTTAAAAATGGGAGCGAACGTAAAGCTTACAACGAGTGCGAAATTGGTGTTAGCTAAACTTCAGTAATCTGTCATGTTTGTGTTATTTCCAACATAAAAGGGATTATGACCAACATTTCACGCATTTTAAAATTCCGAATCCACACGAGACAAATTAATAATTGGCACGTTACATCAAGCAAACACGTATTTTGATGTAACACCGTTTCTGGTGTAACCGAGCTAAGTAGTGTAGACTTCAGCTCTACTGTATAAACTCAAACTAAATCGCGTTAACTTGTCCCTCAGATGACAACGTGTCTGCCGAATTCATAACCAAGTTGGAACACGCTCTCAATACGGTTTTGAGCCTTATTCGCAATTTCCAACAACCGAGGATAGATTAAATCTTAATTTTGATGTCTGGGCGGGATCTGTTATCATTGAACAACTACTTTGTTTACTTTCTGAACTGATAACAGAAGAGTTATACGTTGTTGTTCTCTGCCGGTCTGCTATACTTTTACAGTTTTCTAGCAAACAGGAAGCGTGTGACATATTTCTCCTGATGATATTTTTAGATATTTTAACACAAGAAAATGAGATCTTTCTACTCTGTTTCAGTCCAAAGAATCCAAAGAAAGTGCTGTTTTTGTGTACCCACACACTGCTGTACATTAAGTCTCTGTGTGTGTGTGTGTGTGTGTGTGTGTGTGTGTGTGTGTGTGTGTGTTACGTGTGTGTTTTCAGGCAGGGTACAGGGAGCCCTGTGCTGTGTGTTCAGCAGTGGATTGGGGAGTTTCAGACGAAGGTCGTTTCTACTGCAGATCCTGCCACAACGCCATCGAGGTAAACAACAGCAGCTGATCTGAGGCCTGTACTGTGAAGCAGGCTTTGGGTTAGTGAGGTCACTTCGATGATGGCTCACTTCTTACCAGGTAGATCACCTTGGTAACTGATGCTGCACACCTAACCTGCTTATGAGTAGGTTATGCCTGAGATGACGGATCAACTCGTATAAAAGCACCGCCTACTCCTCTAACCGCTGCCCCTTTAATGTGAACATGCTCACAGCCAGAGTGATAATAAACCTGGTGGATTTACTGTGTTGATCGCTTCGTGGGATCACAGTTGTTAGTGTTAGTTAAACCAGGTAACTTTGTAGTTAAGGCCTCTGAAGAATGGAAGGAAGTGAGCAGCTTTAAGTACAATAAGTTTAGTTTCCCTCAGGCTGTGTGTCAGCAGGTGGCAGCATTGATTCTGTACCAGTTTACATGGAGTCATGTCTCCATCCATGTTTCTAATGTGTGAATGTGTCCAAACCTCAGAGAACCAGAGAGGTGGTGGACCCCACCTTCACTCCCGGCACCTCCAGGATCTCCACCATCAGCAAAGGAACAAGAAGCAAGAGACCAGGTCAGTCTGTGGGTCTGAAAGGGCTGCGACTAATGATTGTTTTCATTATGGATTGATTTGCAGAATATTTAATTCTATGAAATGTAAATACTAACAGATTCTCAGAGGTCAATGAGATGTCCTCAAATATCTTGTGTTGTCTGACCAGCATTCCAAAACCCCCAAATATTCAGGGGCTTTCAGCTCTAAAAACATGAGGAAATTAAGATTTAGATTGTAATTCTACATTTAGTCATTGTACATCCGTTTGGTGTTTTAGATGAACGGTTCAGTTAATTCATATTTTTAGTAATTCTTTAGTAGTTCTTACATAAGAACAAATCTCACGTAACAATACATTGGTGAATGACAGAATCTCTGTGTATAAACTGTGTAAGTAGGTAAGAAGATTCTTCTTCAGAACGCTCGGTGAATGAGGCCCGCACTGTTAGATGTAAAACAAGTTAATGATGCTAAAATAGATACAAAAGTCATAAAAACAAGTAGGAATATTCAATAACAGTCAATGTGTCAGTAAAAGCAAAAGTGGAAAATCAATTAAAAGCAATTTTATGAAAAAATCTGTTTTGAGCTGTTTCTTAAAACTATTATTCTAATAACAGTAAACATCTCTAGTTGCAGCTTGTCAGTCAACATCCTTTAAATTCAGCCAATGAAATCTAAACGTATCCAGAGAGAAACTAAAGCCAAGTGAATGTAGACCTTTAAATTGAACAGTGCTGTTGAATAAAGTATTGTTTTCCAGAGCGCGGGCGTCAGTGGGTGATCTGTGAGGGTTTCCAGTTCATCCTGAGGAACCAGGCCAACGCTCTGATCAAACTGGGCGTCACTTCACGATTTAAGGTCAGTCGATTTTCAACCCTTTCCGGTTCAAAACGCAGGGGAAGGAGCTTGATTTTCAATGTTGTGGTTTCAGGATGAAGTGTTGTGTCAGCTGTGGAGAATCTACCTGCACAAGAGTCAACAGGCGTACACCCACACCCCAGTCAGGACGCCCAGGTTTAAAGTGGTCAGTTCACACACATGCATATTCATACTTTCCTCATAAACCTGTTTTGTCTTTTTAAGGGGATCTTTGAGACCGATACTCATCATGATGGAGGTTTATGATGATGTTACGTCTCATACGTTGCTGCAGAAATGTTCAGGTTGATGGTGCTCAATTAAACGATTTTTATGACTTGACAATTGGTAAAAATAGTCCAAAATACCTCCAAAATACCACATTAGAACGCCAAGATACTAGATACAAACACATCCTCCAATAAACTACTAGAATCTCCCCCTACTGCCGGGGACTCAAGTACCCCCCAGACAAACCCTTAAGGCCTGCTAGGATCCTCACACCAATGTCAATAATAAGAGATACCTCTAAAATATTAACAACAATCCAGTCCTCATTAATTAACAATATTTCTTACTTATTCATTTATTTTATTTATTACTAAACATGAATTATTAATATTATTATCATATCCATTATTATTATTATGGTTGCTACCTTATTAGTGTCTTTGCTTAAGTTATTATCATCATCATTGTTACTGTTATTAGAACGGATGATGATTATGTATGAATAATTCATATTGTCAATTATAATTATGTTAATAATGTATAATTACATTTATTTTTCATTTATTATCTACTCCATATTCCCCTTTCAATACATGCATTATTATTATCATGTCATGTTCATTATTGTTACTATTAAGATTGCTATTACTATTATTGTTATTAATAAATGAATTGATGATGATGGTAATAATATGATATAGTATACTGTTATAATATTCATGATACATGTATTATGTATATTATTGTCTTAATCATTATCATTACTGTTATTATGCTCTCTTTCTTCCATCCCATACTCACAGCCACACTGAACACAGTCATTGCATTAAATCTATATCATTTATTTTCTTCCCTTTTTTCTCTTTCTTTCACTTTTCTGCTTGTTTTCTTAGTTTGTTTTGTTTCACATTGTGTCACATGTTTTGTTATTTGTATTGTTGTATTGTATCTGTTAAATCACTACTGTTTGTTTTTGCTCTTGCGTGTGTTTGTGCGTGTGTTTGTGCGTGTGTGTGTGTGTGTGTGTGTGTGTGTGTGTGTGTGTGTGTGTGTGCGCGTCATCAGCGAGGTCTGGACACGGACTCGGACAGTGCAACCGAGTTGTCGGTCATGACGGCCAGTGAGACAGATGGAGACACGAACCCGCCCAGCCCCGCCGGCTCCAACGCAGGTGGAGTCTTAATCAATAAATACGTGATCACTCACAAAGGTTATGGAAGTTATTCTGTTTACTGTGTTGTTTAATCACACTTTTATTATTTAACTTGAAGGCTGGGGAACCCCATTAATATTATGGCCTTCCAAAATGAAATGAATAAAACTCAGTTTTAAAATTAGCCAGCTGCTCGTGTTTTATGGAGTTTAAACTGACTTATGTGGGTTCTACCCGGGATCTGAAACCCATCCATCCATCCATTGTCTACCGCTTATCCTGTATTCAGGGTCGCGGGGGGGCTGGAGCCGATCCCAGCTGTCATTGGGCGAAGGCAGGGTACACCTGGACAGGTCGCCAGTCCATCGCGGGCCAACATGTAGAGACAAACAACCATTCACTCACATTCACACCTACAGGCAATTTAGAGTCATCATTTAACCATCTCCATCCTGCATGTCTTTGGACTGAGGTAGGAAGCCGGAGAACCCGGAGAGAACCCACGCAAACTCCACACAGAAGGAACCCGGGGCCGATCTAGGAATCGAACCCGGGACCCTCTTGCTGTGAGGCGAGAGTGCTACCCACTACACCACTATGCAGCCCGGCTCTGAAACCTTTAAGGGAAACGTTCCAGCTTTTGTTGCTCCGCTTCAGAGAAAACAAACGACACATTCACCTGCAAGCAACATCAGAATGATTTCACCATGTCTGCAGGTTTATTGTACACTTGACATACTTCAAAAAGCCTAATATTATTCATACATTTGCATTTGAATTGCACATTTTCTTCTTCTTTTAACAATGTGAAAATAGTTGTTAATATTACATAAAATCTACATGAAATGTCATTTTCGGTGTGAAAGAGCAGCTGTGTGCTCAGTTGTATTAGTGTGAATGAAATCAGTGTCTTTGTAGCAACATGTGATGGTATTAAACTGCTTGATAGTCCCACCGTGCTCTTTTCACTCCACAGGAAGCCCCAGTGATTGGTCACAGTGTTCGGGTTCCCTGGACGCCGCCAGCTACCTGACGGGTCGGCTGAGGAGGAGTCAACACAGCCTGATGAGCATGACTAAGACTTTGGCTCTGATCCACCTCGCTCTGATCTGGATCCGCGAGCCGCTGACGCTCAGCGACCTGCTCAGGTAACAGACAATACACACCAGGGGGGAGTCAAGAAAACAGGCTCAGCAAACCCGAACCAGAAACCGAACCCTGGACTCTGAGTGGACCAACCCTGAGATGGGAAACTTTTGTTCGGTTTGGTTCCTGAACAGCTGTTCTGGATGAGTTCAATCAACAACCAGCGACCGGGAGAGAGTTAGAGATATGACTTATTGTTTCTGGAGGAAACAAGCTCATCCTGAGAAAGTGGAGCAACACAGCTGCTTGACCTCCTCATACGCCTCAATCAAAAGCTTGTGCTCAGTTTGTGAGAAGTCATCGTTATGGTGATCCTGCGATCTGCCTCAATGAATCAGTGATGGATCTCTGAGTCGAGTTGAGGAGGGTTTGACTTAGTTGCAGTTCAACCTGGTTTGGTCTTTGTGCAACCAGTTAAGCCAGACTGGTCTAGCTGGGATATGTTGAACCCATCTTAGTCATCCTGGATATCTGAATTCTGCTTGTGTGCAATAGCATTCTGGTAACGACAGCACACACCTGTTCAGGTAACGGCACACCTGGATATTCGATGCCCGTGTTTAAATTCCTGATAGATAACGCTGATAGAAAAATGGTAATTAATACAAGTGATGTATTCCTTTAATTGATTAATAATCCTTGAAAGTCCTGGAACGGTGCATTGATGTTTGTTTTCAGGTTGGTAAATGAAGGCCACGTCCCGTACGTGAACGCTTACGAAGAACTTCCTGATGAGATGAAGCTTGAAGACAAAGACGCACTAATCTTCAGAGTTGAGGTCAGAAATCAATCAGCCTGACACTGAAACCATTCTGTGATCAATCGTGTGTTTAAAGGACCAGTTCAAACATTCAACTGGTGACTCTGCAGTCAGTTTGGTTTGGAGGTGTCCATGTTTCAGCGTCTGTGCTGAACCCAATACTAACCTGTCCAATGACACTGCAACGTCAGTGGAACAAGAAGTTAAACTTTGGTGTGCTTGTTTTCCTCCACAGAGCATCCCGACGTACCGGGCGCTGCATCGGGAGGCTCAGACTCTCATCACCTTCCTGCAGCTTCCTGCTTTTCCACCAATCACTGAACAGAGTCTGCTGCACCCGGCTCTGCTCAGCCTGCGCTACCTGCTGGACGCCAACCTGCCTGGTAACAGCAGTACTCATACTTATACTACTGAAGACTATACTAACAATCCTACTGACTCTACTAATCCTAGCAGTACTACTGACCGTATAATACTAACAATTCTCCTGACTGCAAGACTAAACTCATTCCTGACTGTGCTAGTATTACCTGACAGTACTAATATTAGATAATGGTACCACTACTGCTGATAATACTACTATTAGATAATAGTACCATATTGCTGATAAAACTACTATTAGATAATAGTACCATACTGCTGATAATACTACTATTAGATTATAGTACCATACTGCTGACAGTACTTATATTAGATAATAGTACTGCTGACAGTACTGTGCATTGCCCTGTAACCCCCCCAGACCATCTCCACCCGTGGGTCTGCAGGATCATGAAACTGGCCGGGATGGAGGATAAGAAGCTCCACACGTTAGATAATAGTACCATACTGCTGACAGTACTACTATTAGATAGTAGTACCATACTGCTGACAGTACTTATATTAGATAATAGTACCATACTGCTGACAGTACTACTATTAGATAATAGAACCATACTGCTGACAGTACTTATATTAGATAATAGTACCATACTGCTGACAGTAGTAATATTAGATAATAGTACTATACTGCTGACAGTACTTCTATTAGATAATAGTACCATACTGCTGACAGTACTACTATTAGATAATAGTACCATACTGCTGACAGTAGTTATATTAGATAATAGTACCATACTGCTGACAGTACTACTATTAGATAGTAGTACCATGCTGCTGACAGTACTACTATTAGATAATAGTACTGCTGACAGTACTGTGCATTGCCCTGTAACCCCCCCAGACCAGCTCCACCCGTGGGTCTGCAGGATCATGAAACTGGCCGGGATGGAGGATAAGAAGCTCCACACGTTCGACCGCTTGGCTCATCCCTTCCTGCCGCGGTACGACCTCCAGACTGCCGCCCTCGTCATCGTCACCATGAAGCTCCTGTTCGGCCTGGACGACCACACCGAATGGTGATGTTGCTTAACCTCATTTTAAAGACTTTCAATATTCATTTACATTTTAATTCATGTAGTTATGTTGTTGGTTTCAGCTGTTCCTTTATATGCATGTGTATATTTATCATTTTGTCCTTGTGTAATACATGTTAAATCCATGTTTACCGTAGTTTGTGGTTTTAGCACTGTTAGCACCGTTAGCTGAGAACAAAGGTTGACTTTCTTTAAAACAAGTTCAAATTGTCACTTTGGTTTTGTGTCTTTTTTAGGGATTTATCTAATGAAGTCGGTGACCATGACGACACAGGTGAGTTCTGGTCATTTAGATATTTACTACTTAGTAGTACTTTTTTTGTTATCTTAAAATCTTCATTAACTTACCAAAAGTCTGATTATCTGATTGGATATTTCATTTGCATTACACCGAACTTTTAAAGGGTAACTTTGATATGTTTTAACGTGGATCCTGGAACATGTGTAGATGAATATACACATATATATGTAGTAAACATATCATTGCACACACATACATCAAAATCTAATTAAAAAAATATAAATAATCAAATAAAAAAGAAGAGCTCAAAATAAATAACAGCAGGGACGGATGGAATACAGATTGAGAACTAAAAATGAACCCTGAAAATGAAAATACACCAAAAGCGACAACAGAGCAAAATGTCTGTCATGTGACAATGTGTTGAAACTGGTCCAGTATTGATGGTGAAGGCCTGTTCTGATACGAGTCTGACAGCATTATGGAAAGGACCTATATGCATAATGGACAAAACAGATACATGAATGCTCATATATATATATATATATATATATATATATATATATAAGAATTATTTTTTATTTTATTATTATTTATTAAAAAA
Source organism: Chelidonichthys spinosus (assembly GCA_029853015.1). Classification (NCBI taxonomy): domain Eukaryota; kingdom Metazoa; phylum Chordata; class Actinopteri; order Perciformes; family Triglidae; genus Chelidonichthys; species Chelidonichthys spinosus. The sequence goes on along the minus strand of CM056838.1, from coordinate 21,523,497 downwards.
AAATGATAATGTAGTTGTGCCGTATAATGTACTCCAATTTCGATTTCAATAAAAATTTCAAAGACAAAAAAGCATATTTCTCTGTTTTAGACAAAGTGAGTGTGTGAGTGTATTCGGCTGCCTGCGTTCTTACACACCACGGTGATTAAATTGGTGCTCAGTGAATCTGGGGATACGTTGGGCAGTGAAGGATCCATCAGGTGGATCCTCTGAGGAGAAGAAGGCTGCGTTTCTGGGCTGCATGTGAAGGAGTCTTTGAGATCCGACCAACCGGTCTCAGCTCGTGTTTCATGTGGGTGTGATGGTTTCTGCCGTGTGACAGGAAACATGTTCAACCTGAGGAGGTGGTTCAGACTCATGGAGGCTGCTCTGATCCGAGGTCAGCAGAGGAGAGACCACGACATCGCCAGGTGAGTTCTGAACTACAGCCACAGCTGGTCCTGGACCAGGTTTGGTCTCCTGATGCATCGTCTTACTATCTTCTGAGAACCAAATGATTATAAAGCTATACGTTTCAAATCTTAATCTCTCAATTAAAGCAGGTTGTTTTGTTGTAAAATGAATATATATATTTGTTTAAGGGACGATTACAGTGCTTTGAAGCTGTTTTTTTAAATAAAATCAATAAATGTAATCAGTAGTATTTACTGTATATATCCCCTCTATCTCATCCACAGGAAGCAATGGACAGCTAAGAAACCCCTTTATCCGAACAGCACGAAGAAATGCGTGGTGCTGAAAAGGAAACGTAAGATTTAGAGTTTGTAGATGTTTAGCGAGTTATGACTCTGAGAAAAGTCTTTTTAGTGAAATCTTTTTTTAGTGCAACTATCCTGTAGAAACTAAGCATCTGTCTGCAGGAATAGCAGAGCAGGTGCAGATCTGTTTTGAGAAGCTGTCTTCTCGTCCGGCGGGCAAGGAGCTTGTGGATCCGTCCAGCTTCAGGTTCTGTTGGGGGGACGAGGACGGAGCCGACGGACCCAGTCTGCACTACCAGAAGCTGGATGGGGTTTTGACCCTGAAAGACGACGTCCTGGTTCCCTCTAACTCTAAATACTGGCACCCAGCGCTCGGAGCCTCCAGGTACGATGACTTAAAGAGCACTTGACCTTTGACCCTGCAGGTGTAGAGACTCTTCTTCTCCTGATTTCTTCTTCTTCCTCTCTACAGGATGTGCACAAGGGTTTACTTGAAGGTGGAGGCAACGCTGCCCCGGATGTTTGTCCGGCTGCTGCAGCTCTTCTGCTTCCTGCTGGACGTGAAGCCGGCAAGCCTGTACGAGGTGGTGCTGAGGGTGGAGAGACGAGTCCTCCGCTCTAAACACAAAGCTTCCAAGACTAGGACCAGGACCAGGACCAGAGCTCACAGAGGACGGGAAACTGGAGAAACGAAATTGAAAAAGTAAAATCTGTTTGTTCGAGAATTATATCACGTTACCATCAGTGCATTCAAGGATGCTCTGAAGTTCCCAACTTCCCATGTCATGTTCACAACCAATCTCAAGCAAATTTTCGCCTTGTTACTATAACTGGAATCATTTGTCTTCATTTGCTTGACTCTCGCAAGACACACCAGAGAGGAGGCGGGGCTTCCCTCCGTTTCATCCATCACGGCTGAAATGACCACTATCGCTGCTTTGTACATGTTGAAGTCCCAGATCCACCAGGAAACCAAACTGTCCTGTCTTACCCCATCTGACTGTTAGCAGCTAACAGAGCAATACAACAGCTCAAGTGTCTGTTGGATTTCAGCAGGAAACACTGTAAAATAGAAGCTCTGATATTATGGATTGAACAGTACAGGGAGTGTGTGCAGGTGATCAGATCACTGTCACGAAGCCGTTCACATTTCTGAGTGATCCGATCCTAAACGACGTGTCCCTTGACGCTGTCGCTTCGCGGTTCAGATGTCTTTGTTTTTGTTGTTTTTTTACCAATAAAATGTGACACATTGAACACACATAGTCGTCCTGTTCATCATAAGTCTTTCTCATAAATGAGCCAAAATGTTTCATTCACATCAGAAAGTATTTTGTAATTTGATTCATCATTTGAATCATTTTTTAAAGCAAGAAGGCCAAATATTCTCTGTGTATTTTTGTGAGTTTGTCATCGCAGTAAACAGAATATTTATTGGCAGTCGGCTGAAAACAAATATTTGGAGATCACTAGGTCACTATATGTTTATGAAGTTGTTTTTCAGGCTTACACTAATTCAACAACAGGTAGAAGTACACCATGGTGGTGTTTTATTTGTTTGAACCTTTGTCTGCAAATCAGAGTAGTTCTACTGTGTGATGTAAGTACTTTTACTATAACAGAGAATTGTTTAAGTCTGGTATTAGTAATGTGATAGAATATTTTCACTGTGTGGTATTAGTTTTACCCTAACACAGTATTCTACTGTCTACAGTACATTCTACGTGTACTTTTACTGTAACAGAGTAATTCTACTGTGTGCTATGTGTACTTTTACTTTAACAGTACTATTTTATGGTACAGTACTATTACTATAACGAAACTTACGAATAATAATAGTAATATAAGTACTTTTACTGCAAAAGTACTTATAGTATTTCAACTGTGTAGTATTAGTACTTTTACTGTAACAGAGTACGCTACTCTTACTGTGCAATATTATTAATTTTACTGTAACAGAGTATTTCTACTGTGTGGTATGTTTACAGTACTTTGACTTTAAACAGTCTTTACTTTGTAGTATAAATACTTTTTACCTACCAACTTTTTAAAGAATATTTTTGACTGCCTATCAATAGATGTATTGCAAATAGTTAATAACTCTATTTAATCAGGCAATTTCCCCAAGGCCTTCAAAACTGCAGTCATTAAACCTCTTCTAAAAAAGCAGAGCCTAGATGCCTCTATTATCAACAACTGCAGACCAATTTCAAATCTACCCTTCATAAGTAAAATAATTGAGAAAGTTTTCCTCCAACAACTAAATCACTTCCTGGCTTCAACTGGCTGCCACAACAACTTCCAGGATTTCGACCTTTTCATAGCACCGAGACGGCCCTTATTAAAGTTGTAAATGACATCCGTCTTAACACAGACTCTGGCAAAACTTCAATATTAATGCTATTAGACCTCAGTGCTGTATTTGACACTGTCGACCACTCAATACTTTTGGACAGGTTGAAAAACTGGGTGGGGCTCTCAGGCACAGTCTTAAGCTGGTTCAAGTCATATCTACAAGATAGGAACTATTTTGTTTCCATTGTCGACTTTGTATCAGAACCTACCAATGTAACGTGTGGAGTCCCCCAAGGTTCAATCTTGGGGCCGACTTTATTCAACATCTACATGCTCCCACTAGGACAAATCATGCAAAATAATAACATTGACCACCATTGCTATGCCGATGACACCCAAATCTATGTAGCACTATCACCAAACGACTATCGCCCCATAGATCTTCTGTGCCAGTGCATTGAGCAAGTCAAAGACTGGATGTGCCAAAACTTCCTACAACTAAATGAGGACAAAACTGAGATAATTGTTTTTGGTGCCAAAAAAGAAAGGTTTAAAGTAATTCAACACCTTCACTCTCTGTCCCTGAAAACCTCAAATAAAGCCAGAAATCTTGGGGTTATTATGGATTCTGATTTACATTTCGACAGTCACATTAAATCAGTAACAAAATCAGCCTACTATCACCTCAAAAATGTAGCAAGACTTAGAGGGCTCATGTCAGCTCAAGACTTAGAAAAACTTGTACATGCCTTTATTACTAGTAGGCTAGACTACTGTAATGGTCTCCTTGCAGGTCTTCCTAAAAAACTGTCAGGCAGCTACAGCTTGTTCAGAACGCTGCTGCTAGAGTTCTAACAAAGACCAAAATATGTGAGCACATTACACCAATTCTTAAATCCTTACATTGGCTCCCTGTATATCAGAGAATTCATTTCAAAATCCTCCTGCTCACATATAAATCACTACATGGTCTAGGGCCGAAGTATATCACTGATATGATCCCACTACATAAGCCTTCTAGACCACTAAGATCTTCTGAGACCAATCTGTTAGTGATTCCCAAAAAAACTAAAATCATCATTTAGTCACGATGCAACAAATAGCTGGAATAAACTTCCTGAAGATGTAAGACTTGCCCCAACTCCACCACTTTTAAAACTAGACTGAAAACTTTTATGTTCACCATAGCTTTCTCCTAAATCTTTTAACATCTGCACTGTTTTTTTATTGTCCATTGTATTGCAAATATGTTTATATTCTCTTTCTGTGATGCATTTTAATTTTTCAATTTATTTTCTTTTAATTCTTCTATTTTTTCACTTTATTGTATGACATGTTATGATGTGAAGCCCTTTGAGGCTGCCTTGTGTATGAAAAGTGCTATACAAATAAAGTTGCCTTGACTTGCCTTAAAATACGAATTTTACAGTGCAGTATTAGTACCTTGTTGTTAGTGTGTGGTATCATTACTTTTACTGTAACAAAGTATTCTTACACTAGAACTTTTTTTTAAGAGTATTTTTGCTTAGTGGTATTAGTACTTTTACTCTCACAGAGTATTTGCGTTATTAGTAGCTTTACTGTAACAGAGTGTATTTATTGTGTGGTATTAGTACTTTTAATGTAGCAGAGTATTATTACAGTATGGCATTGCTTCTTTTATTGTCACTGTATTTTCACTGTGGTATTGGTCCTTTTTTACTTTAAGAGAATATTTCTACTCTGTGGTCATATACTCTTGCTGTAAAAGAGTATTTTTACAGTCCAGTATTAGTACTTCTACTGTTGCAGAGTATTTTTATACTGGTATTAGTATGTTTACAGTATGATATGAGTAATTTTACTGTCACACTATTTTGGTATTCATGCTTTATTTCACTGTGTGTCATTAGTAATTTGACTGCATTAAAGTGGTCAGTGTGTATAAATATGAATGCGTTTTCAATTATTATGTTGAGAGTGAATATTTGTATTTGTTTGTTGAGTTAAAACAACAGAATGAGATTCAGAACCAAATGTTTTCCAACTGTAGTCACACGAGGTGAAAATGTAAACAAGGTTTTCAGAAGTCATCTGAGGACACGGTAAAAATAAATCTGTCTGGTGGTCGGAATCAACCAGCCGCATGTGAACGCAGCACTGCTGAGGTGACAGGAGGTAACAGCTGCTCTCTATAGTATCACCATGGCAACAGCCGCAGTATATACTGGAGGATGTCCTCACCTGATGTTAACGTCTCGTCTTTGTGTAGCTGATGCTTTTATTCATTTTAATCTCTTTTTAAACTATTTTATTTTAATGTCATTTTGTTTTTTTAATTTTTTTATTTGATTTAATCTTTGACTGAGAGAAAACTGGTTACCTTAAATGAACCCAGAGAGGGAAAATCAGGTCACTGCAGCAGCCAAGAGAACAAAGAGAGACTCAATATGGGACTTATACAGTACAAATAAACAATATATTAAATACAAATTGTATTCTAAATGATGGCTGGGCAAAAAAAGAGAACAATATTTAGATCATAAAGACATGAGACTCCACTGCATTCCAAACCTCCCTGAAATAAAAGGAAATCTAGTTAAAGTAGTTGTAGTAAAAGTAATACTGGTACAGTCAAATGTTTATTAGAGTAATGTGTATGTTGCTTATTTTAACTGTTTTAATCTACAGCAATGCATCATATTCTAGGAGATCATCATATGTCCTCATATGAACATCTCTCTAAAAGCAAAAAGTAGCAGAACATGGAAACACTCACTTAAAGTAGAATGTGTACTTCAGTATACGTGGTGCATGTTGTAACTCTGGCGGACGGCCGTTAATTGAAAGGAAAAAACAAGGTATTATGGGACTATAAATAAGAAATTCACTCAAAGGGTTGATTCCTGTTTGTGTCTGGCAGAAAGTCATTCATGGTCAGCTCAGTGGCTTGATCCTTAAAAAGCACACGTTCAAGTTACGGCAGCAAAGTAACATGAGAAAAAATGCAAGTATGCAAGTTTAAATATATAGTATGGGAGCACATGTATATACACTGTATGTATGCATATATTGTGTGTATGTATATATATATATATATATATATATATATATATATATGTATATATACACACCAACATGTATATTTCCTGTTGAATATACAACGTGAATATAGAAAGTGATTCTGGCAGATGAGTGTTGAGCAGTAAAAAGTAAAGTATTTCCTATTTAAATGTAGTGGAGGGGAAACAAGCAGGTGTCCAACATGTACTGAAGTACAGCAGAGCAGGTATTTATGGTATTACAGCTGTGGACACACATGTACACATGTAGGGACGGAGTGAGGACTGAAGAACGTGAGTTGGACTGAAGAAGGAAAGGAAACACTTGGAGGGCTCGCTGCACCGCCCACCTCGTCCTGGAGAGAGTGGAGGGTGACCTACATTCCAGTGACCCCACCCACCCTGGACATCGTACCCCCCCCCCCCCCCCCCCCCACACACACACACACACACACACACACACACACACAAACATATACAGTACATACTCAGTGTGGGCGTGTCTCTGGTCGATGAGGTCGTTGCTGTTTGCTTTGGAGGGAAGTCACATCTGCTGCACCGATCAGACTTCCAACCAAACAGTTCCAGAAACTACATTAAACTAATTAAACTAAGGAACCTAATCTCTGAGTCTAACTCAGGGGATACACATGTGGTGTAAACTTGCAAACTACACTCAGGACCTAATGTCAGGGACTATACTCAAAGAACTAAGCTCAGGGGGGCTACACTCTGGAATTTAGGGTGCACTCATGTAGGCAGTCTGTATCCAAAGTCCAGTTTGTGTGACGGATGTGAGGGCACCGTAGCGTGCTCGACCAAGGTACACCTCCTCATGCATGAGCACATGCACAGGTACGCAATGTGGATGCAATTTTGGACTGAAAATGCTGTTGTTGACTGGTCAAGAACCAGATGGATTCTGGGTCGGACTTGGGCTTCAGACTTTTGGTGAGAGCGGTACCGTCCTTTCAGAATAAAATGCCACTCTCTGCTCCCCACTCACTCATCACATGCTCTGATGTGAGATAGAAATCATGACATCATGTTCTCTGTGTTGTTCTCCAAGTTATGCGACCTTTGACACTGCAGTGATGTGTCATACAGAAAACAGAGCGGAGGATTTATTTCTGCCTTTCAGATGTATTTATTTACATTGTGTGGTGATTTAGAAGACTGGTGATGAGCAGTAGATCAAACACTTTTGCTTCTATATTTTACTTTTATACTTTTCCATTGACATAATAAGATACATAATCTCAACACTAAGCTTAGACAGACAAAATGTCAAAGCACATCCTCATTTTCCAAGTTTTCCTTTTAAAAATGTCTTAATTTTCCAATTAACCTCATGGCATTTTAAAAAACAACTGCTTTCTTTCTTTGACAGTTTCATTCTACAAACTGTCTCCACAATGTCCATTTTTTCTAGCTTTCTAAACTTTCCCAAAGTGTACACCTACAAAAATATCTCCACTTCTCTAAATGTGTCCTTATATAAAATGTCCTCACTGTCCAGTCAAACACTCAAATATCACAGATCTAGTTTCTTTCTTTAGCTGTCTTCAAACTGTCCTCGTTTTACAAATTATTTTTCTATTCTTTTTACTTGAGCTCACATCCTGAATAGTTGATCCAAATGTACAATAACCAACCTTCACATGCTTCACTGCCATTGGCTGTAGCATTTTAATAGCTGTTAGTACAATTGTTATTATTGTAGCCTGATAATCCAAATTTCCAGTTTGTTGAATTTCATTTTTCAGTTCTGGATGTTTCTGCATGACCCTTAGAGCTCTCCTCTCATCTCCTCATTGAGTGTTAATAAGTTTCCTCTGACAGACTATAATAGGATCCATTTTGGAATTTCACCTCTCTGTTCATTCAAGATGATTTTCTGTTGGTCAGATTTCATTCAATTTGAACTCACATTTGCTTCATCCCTGAGAGCAAATCCATTGCTTTCTGCAATTCCATTGATATATGATTTCTTTTATTGTACATCCATCCATCGTCTACCGCTTATCCTGTATTCAGGGTTGCGGGGGGGCTGGAGCCAATCCCAGCTGTCATTGGGCGAAGGCAGGGTTCACCCTGGACAGGTCGCCAGTCCATCGCAGGGCCAACATGTAGAGACAAACAACCATTCATTCTCACTTAGAGTCATCAATTAACCTATCTCCATGTCTTTGGACTGTGGGAGGAAGCCGGAGAACCCGGAGAGAACCCACGCTCACACGGGGAGAACATGCAAACTCCTGCTGTGAGGCGACAGTGCTACCCACTACACCACTGTGCAGCCCATTTCTTTCATATTTCTCTGCAAAATTGTGTTATTTCTCCACACTTACAAGTCAAGTGTCTATGTGCTGTTTATGCTACAAAAAAGCATTGAGCATTTCTGCCTCAGCTCATCAGCTGACAGCCTCACTAGCGCTGATCCAGCAGGTTTCATATCACTGATCTGAGGAACCACGAGCCAAATATTCAATAAAACTTCCTCAAACGCACAAAACAGTTTGCTTGAGGTGGTTTTTGTCTTTTTGTATGAAAATGAGTTTGTGCACTAATTGGATTATGGAAACATCGTTCTGAGTAGTGAACATTTAACTCCCATGACTAAACAGCTGTCAGCATCTTCTTGGATGTATATTCATATTTATATTGACAGCAGGAACCATACTGACATTACAGAACTATTAATTCTTGCCCAATAGAAACGAATTCCTGACGACTTGTTTTTGTTTCCTTTTCGCAACCTACTACTTCTACTGCAGACGTGCATAAAGTGTTGCCGATAGCAACAACAACTGACCCAACTATGCTCCAAACCTGGAAGAAATGCCTATATTTCTTTGTTGTGATTTTTCAAAAGATAGCTTCAAATTTGATGCCATTAACTTAAAAGAAATGCAAACTCCATCATGTTTTGTTTCCCCCACAATGCAGTGCAACAACGAGTCTAGTTAGTGATCGTAGTGTGTTGCGGGTTCCTCGCTCTGACTTCATCCTGCAAACAGCTGGCTGAGCTGCTTTTCCTCCTGCTCAAGTCTGGGAGTGTTTTCTGCCTGGAAACCGTTTTTTTTTCTCTCTCTTATGGACAGACCGACTGCCTGTGTGTGTTTGCCTGTGTGTGTACTCCTTCCTTTTTTTTATTTCTTAACCTCGTTGAACTCGGAAAAGAAAATGAACTCACGTCACCCTGCCTACTGCCAGATTCCTGCTTTTGTCCCAGTTTACTCTCTGAGTTTACTCTCTCCCCCTCTCTCTCTCTCTGCAGACTGTTCCCCAGCAGCATGTTGAGTAATTCACTCTTGGTTTGTGTACGAGCTGCACGCCGCGCCAGGCTGCCTGTGAGGTGTTTTGAGGCGAGGGGGTGATGTGAGGCCGGCTGTGAGGACTTTAGTCCTGTTAGTCAAACATAGAGAGATGAAGCATCACATCACAAACCAGCGACGGGGAATAAAGCTCTTTGTCTGCCTCTATCTCAGACAGGATGATGTATCGCCACGGCACTCTAACACCTCCACCTTCCTTCCTCGCCCCTCCTCCTCCTGCCCCGTTTCTCCACCACAGTGACGGTGGTGGTGGCGGGGCTCGACCTCCAGCCTCGGCAGCTTAAAGGGTTAACATGCAGCCACAACAAAGGAGCTGGTGCTGGACCGGCGTGTGCACGAGAGTGTGTGAGGGAATGGGGGAGGAAGAGAGGGAGGGAGGGGGCTCTGGCTGCCTTCTAGCCCCGCCCTGGAATTCTTTACTGGAGAGGCTGTTTACAACCTCGACGCATAGGAGTCCCCGGGTTCATCGGCCCTACAGGGAGGGGGTGAGGATGGGGGAGGAGGGGGAGGTAGTTAGACTCACAAGAGAGCAGAGGAAAATGGTACAGGAAGAAGACAATAAGGAAATATGTCGAGGGCCTCTCCAAGCTCCCTTTGTCTCCCTTTTTGACTCTTTATTTCCCTCTTTGTTTCTTTCGTTAACTCTTTTAGATGCACGTCTGAGTCAATGCTGCACGTGAAGAGGAAAAATGCCCCCCCCCCCCCGGTTCTGTCTATCTGTCTGTCTGTTGGAGAACAACGTGAATGTTTCTGCAAAAAAGAAAAATGCTATATAAAGCTGCTGTAGTTCCCATCTCCTCCTCCACACACTTGTGTTTACATCTACATTTTACATGAGCCTCATATCGGCGTCGGTAGAGTGCAACAGTAGAATGTGTTCACACAGAGAGATACTGTCAGTAAAATATGGAAATAAGATTCAGACTGCAATTTATGATTATTGTTTGCTCAACATGATTTCCCAGAGCCCAAGTTGACAAATAGCTTGGTTTGCATGACATTCACATATTCATTTGAGATGAAGATTTTTGGCATTTTTCCTCAGAAATCCCCAGCATAAACAATTTTTAGAATAAGAATAATTATTAAATATTAAAATAATTATGATTGGAATCATGCGGTCATGAATAAAGAGCTAATTATTTTGACCAAACATATTTTTTATGAATAAGCTGAAACATATTTGTCATTCGACCAAAAAAAAAAATAAAAAATAAGTATGACGTGTGTTCGCACCATAAAAAAACCATGAATACAATATACAAACACATATTTTTAATGATATTTAATTCAGGGGGAGCACATCATATGATAATTGGTTTATTTCTCATTTACACCTTAAAGATAGTTGTGTTGTGTAAAAAAATACAAACAGCTGATTAAGTTAATAAAACATTTTTTCAAGTGATATATATTTTGGTTGAATGTGAAGGTAATATGATTTTGGCTGTTTAATGTTCAGGTTTGTCATTTTAACCATAAAAGAAAACATTTAAAAACGAACAGTTTTTGTAAATAATAACATAGTTATTCTGTTATTTTTGGTTTCTACCTGATATTTTTGTACATTAATGTCTGCGGTTATACAGGCTACTTGCCTCTCGCGCGCGTCCACGCGGCCGGGTGTCGCGGTCCCGCCTCGCGCCTTGTCTGCTTCCCAACCTTTCCCCCAGTTCGAGCGCGCTGCCGGGTTCACTGGGTTTACTGTGACACCGCTGACTCCCCGGCCACGCCCCCCGACAGCCACGCACCCCGCGTCGGGCCAATCGCGTCGCGGACACGTACCGATCACGCACCGCCTCGTCTCTGATTGGCCGCAACCCGCTACACCTTTGCCTGTGATTGGCTGCGTGTTACCACCCGCCAGACTGCTCTGAATTTTGTTTCTGTGTTTTTTTCCCTGTTTTTTTCGTGGCTCCGCTCAGCTGCAGCCAGTCTGCTGGCAGAAGCTGATTATTGACTGCTCACACTCCGGGACTGTCTCCGCTTTCTTCCCGATATCGGTCGCACATTTCTGAACTCTTCCTCCTCATGCTCAGCTTCACGGCGGAGCGCTCCTGTCAGGTGAGTCCGCCTCTCCTTTCCTCTTTATTTATTTATTTTTAGACATCCGCTGACTAAAACGGTCTGTTTTTCCAGCTTCATTAGAAATAAGTTCTCGATTGTTATTGTCACTGAGTCGTTACCTGCACACTGATAACAACACACGCTGGTCTCAGGTCAGCTCCTGGAGCTGCAAACCGGCGGCTTGTTAACGCTTGTTTCGTTTTATTTTAGCGCTGTCGGCTGGTTTATTTGAGGTCATACTGAACCCAGTGTCTCCTGTGCGTGTGCGGGCACGCGCGCGTGTGTGTGTGTGTGTGTGCGTTGCTGTGTATTCACAACAGTTGCATCACTGCAATGCATCGCTGTATCCTAAAGTTCAACGATGCTCACACTCACACACACCGACGGAGCAGGTTGTCTTTGTTTTGCTGCCGGTTTGAACTCGTTGTGATTGTTTGTGACTCCGATCAGATTCCGGTTGGTCGTCTTTGTTGTTGGCTGTGAAGAGTCAGGAGGATGCGATGCTTTCCGTTTAGCTTGTTTTTATATCATCAACACACAAGTATGAGACAGAACCCGCACTTATGCTTTCTCTCACATTGGATGATTAAGATGGGAAATAAGTATGTTCAATGTCAAACACACCACACTACAGTCCAAAGTGTAGTCTTTACACATGCACACAATGTTAATCAATAGTAATATAATAGATATAAGAAAGTTCATGTTCATGTCAGTGAAGCTGTAATAATAATTGCATCAATATCTCTTAATTTGTGGTCAATTAAAATGCCAGTTTATTTATTCTGGTGTATAAAATGTTACGGAATTGCGAAAAATACCTGCTTAAAGTTGATTCATATCGCATGTTTTGTCTGTCCAAAGTCCAAAATTTCCCGTTTAAAATCATAGAAGTGTATAAAACAGACATTTTAAAAATGACTTAATTATAAAAAATATATTAATAACACTGATAATAGATAATAGATAGATAATAATAGAATAATAGACCTGATCAAGAATCAGTCTGAGGCTTGGTTTGCTCATGGCAGCAGCTGGACACAACAAAGAGGCAGCGGAGGAAACAACACCTCCAATAGGAGATCAATGTGATTCAAATCAGATGCTGAATCCATATGTTGTTCTGCTGTCAGTAACACAGCTGTTGAATTAATCATGTTAATAACTACCAGTGATGATGGACAACACATCTCTGCATTGTTTCTTGCTGCTGTAATTTCATTGTGTTGCTGTGATGTATTTGAGTGATCTTATGCATGGGGATTTACAGCGCTGGTGTACGATACAGTGTGTTTGTTGCAACAGATTGACTTTGTTTTCTCCAACTATACTTCCTGTTTGGAGCCTCCTCTCTCTCTCTCTCTCTCTCTCTCTCTCTCTCTCTCTCTCTCTCTCTCTCTTTGGGGTGAGTGGTGCATATTAATGATGGAGGAGGTGGGGGCTGGGCTTGTTTGGTGTGTGTGTGTGTGTGGGGGGGGGGGGTAATTTCTGGCACGCCACCTCCCGTCATCTATTCTGGGTGCAGGGGAGGTTCCTGTTCAGGTCCGGTGCTGAGCGAGACGTTGGCTGTACCCGCTGCAGAGGGGCCCCTCTCTCTGTTTCTATATATCTAGGTCTCTCGCCCTCGCTCACCCTCCCTCCACCCTTCCTGTTCCTGCAGCTGAGTATTCGCCAGATGCCACCCAACAATTATGTTTTATCCTCACACTTGTATTATTATTTCGTATGTTGTTGTGGTAGTACAACAGGAAGTAGAAAAACAGTGACATCATGGTAATTAGATGGGTGGTGTGCGCTTTTGTAGGAAGAAAAAGGAGAAATAGGCCGCTGGTCGCACTTAACGATGAGTCAGTCAACATTTTGCATCCCTGCTGCTGCTGCAGTTAGTTTGGTGTCAAGTTGAAAAACAGATTTTAGGGCATAAAATAACAAAAAGAGTAATTTGGAGTCCCATCTCATATGTAAAGTTGCTTTTTCATGTTGTTGGCTGGATTTTTAACTGTTTATATTAACTCGCTACCTGATGTGCGGTTACAAAGGTGTTATAGTAAATGTCACCAGGACAACTTACTCAACATTTTGCATCCCTGCAGGTTGTTGTCAGGACGAACTTTTTCTGAATACAAAAAATAATTTTCAGTTATAAAGTTATACATTTCAGTTTGTTAGACAGTTTACAGATGTATGTAATCCTTTCTGAGCGATGTAGTTTAAATAATGACCTCGTGTTGTACCAGCAGGATGTATTTAACATTTTAAAACCGGACCTGTCTGTCAGATAGACCATGACGTCAACGTGGTTTTCACGCATTTTAGTTTCCTTGAGACACCACAGTGGACGAATTTATGTATTTAAACAAACTGAATATTTGACATCTTATTTAAAATAAGTTTCCAAAACCATTAAATGCTGTCCATGTAGGATTCACATGAGCTTTATGGAGGCAAAATGGTGCCAACATGTACTTCCCTTGTAAATTCAAAGATTGTACTCAGAAACACAGAAAACATTGTGGTATCATTTAGATTTTTCTTGATATTTGATTTCAATTCAGCTCCTTGTTTCCTGTTTGTTTTGAATCCTAATAATAATGAAGTAAAACAAAATAATTTAAGTGTCTTTGCACTTCCTGTCTTCCTCAGGTTGACTGCATGGACGGTCAGACGGTGACGACCATGGAGCTGAAGCCGTGCATCGAGTACCATGACCTGGAGGCCGCCGAGGCCCTCGTCAGCATGAGCTTCTGGGGTCAAAGGTCACACAAACCCCGCCCGCTGACCCCCACCTCCGACTCCTGTGATTCCATCCATCTCCTTCCGGAGGGGGGGGACACTCCTAAAGACCTGATCGCTCTGTCGTCACTGGTGAGGAACATCTATTCAACCTAAAGCGTCAACAAACAATGTCATAATAAAGTAACTTTGAGTGAATAATAATATGACTTTATCTCTTTTTACAAATGCATACAAATATAATATTAAAATAAATTATTATTTTTATTATGAATAAAATATGGTTTGTTTATAATTGTATCCTTTTTTCAACTTTCTGTTCATTGACTGTTTCATTGCTAATAATCATTGAATTCTCATTAAATGATCTTCTTGTGGTTTCCTCCGTCAGTGTATGACTCCACCTCACAGCCCGAGCTCCACCGAGGCCTCCACCCCCGCTGTCCTCCCCACGGCTTCCACCTCCAGGCCAGTCTTACCCCGCCCTGCCCTCGGGGCTGGCTCCGCCCTCCTCCTCAGTGACTCCTACACTTGCCTCCCTCAGCCCTCCTTCACCTCAGAGACCTCAGCACCTCAGACAGAGACGTCCTGTGTGGCTCCGCCCAGCAGAGCGATGGTCACCAGCGTCATCCGCCACACCGCCGACAACCTCAGCATTCCTCCACCCGTCACCCAGCCGACAGAAACCTCCACGCCGCTTCAGCCAGGAAGTCCAGAGACTCTTCCAGAGGAGAAGGACAGAGCTCCTGGCTCCTCAGCGTCTCCTCCTCACTATTCCCCGCTGTCTTCCTCCTCCTCTTCCTCTTCGGTCTCCTCCTCTCCGGTTCTCTGCCAGGTTTTTCCGGTGAGCAGCCGGACAGGGATGATCTCTGCCTTCGTCCAGGCTCCGGTTCAGGTGCAGACTCAAGGGGGGCCCAAGCCCATCCTGCCCCAATCTCCTTCCAGCTTCACTCAGCCCCTGCTGGTCGGCTCCGCCGTGCCGCAGGGGACCGTGATGTTCGTGGTCCCTCAGGCGTCCGTCTCTCAGGCGCCGCAGGGCCCGCAGACCGTCATGACTCTGGGCAACACCAAGCTCCTCCCCCTGGCTCCGGCCCCCGTTTACATGCCGACAGGAGCCAACGGCACCGTTTCGCAGGCCGACTTCTCCCGCAGACGCAACTACGTCTGCAACTTCCCCGGCTGCAAGAAGACCTACTTCAAGAGCTCCCACCTGAAGGCTCACCTGCGCACACACACTGGTAAGAGAAATGGCCTTAAAGGAAAGATAGCCTTATGTCACTTCCTGTTTACTTCAACATGACAGGAACGTTGCATCCCCGTCCATTGAAAACCATTCATCGCCATATTTAGTTTCCCTGAGCTAAATGAATGTCCTTTTTAGTATGTATAAAAAACATAAGAGGCTGTTCTGCTAACATGCTGACATTAGTCCAGCCGATGCTGATTGAAGGTCTTTAGTTTAGTTTGGAATCACATCTCATCATCCAGTTGTTGTTGATGTGTTTCTCTTAGCTCATGACAGGGAAAACTTGTCCCATGTGCTCTCGTCTGACCTTTGACCTGCTCATTGGCATGTCAACTATGTGATCTAAGAGCTCTCCTCCAAAAAAGGATTTCGCTGAAAAAATGAATCAGCTTCAACAGGAATTCAGGAACTCAAACATGATTATTACATAGCGATAAGTTTTTATTCATTTCTTTATATTGCACCTTTCATAAAAACATGCAGTCCAATGTGCTTCATATACAAACTTGAAATATACAACATTACAAGACTTTTGCCAGATTGAAAATTACAAAAATAACAAAAATATATTCAAAATCAATAAATAAAATTAGAATAAACACCAGGGATAATAAATAATGTAATAAGACTGAGGTGATAATATGACTCCAAATGAAAAGCCAGATTAAAGAGAGGCTTTCACACTAACCACTAGTACGCCTTCTTCCTCCGCAGGTGAGAAGCCCTTCAGCTGTCACTGGGAGGGCTGCGACAAAAAGTTTGCCCGCTCAGACGAGCTCTCCCGCCACCGCCGGACGCACACCGGCGAGAAGAAGTTCGTCTGCAGCGTGTGCGACCGCCGCTTCATGCGCAGCGACCACTTGACCAAACACGCCCGGCGACACATGACCACCAAGAGGGCGTCATCGTGGCCCACCGAGACCCGAGACCTCAACAAAGTGGCCCTGCCTAAGGGCCAAATTAGGGGCCCAGCACTTCCTGTCAGCATGCTGGTGACCACTGCCAACTAACAGACTCAGTCAGGAGCCTCACAGGGCCAACTCAGGACCCCGAGGACGGGAGGGGGAGGGGGGCACATCTACAGGTTTAACTGTGACTGCCAATCAGCTCCACATCAGGAGGATTTTTTCTATGAATCAAACTCTGCTGGTGAACAAAGTGAAGACAGTCACTGAGCTCCGGCTACGTTTACATGAACTTTAATTAAGATGGCCGCTTTAATCTCATTACAAACAGATTACTGTGGCATGAGGGCAGTGCTTATTAACTGTTTCCTCCGTATCTGCTTTTTATTATGGAGATGTTCAGGAGGAAAATAAACATCCCTTTCTACTATGTGTCCCTCTACAGACACACCATCGACCCTGCAAGCCTGAAACCTTCATTACACTCCAGAAAACTAAAAGCTTGGCCAGATCAAAACATTTATTCTTCACACAAAAATGCCCTGAAAGTGGCGCGAGAGGGTTTATCTTTTTGGGACATATCAGATAGTGTCGCACAGTATACCGATACGAGAAAATTATTGCAATACACTGCTGTTAAAAATGGTAGGATACCCTGTTGTATTAGTAATACATATTAGTTCAAGTATACAGTGTTTATGTCAAAACATAAACTCCAGGTCCTGGATTTAGCCCATATAGCTCACTACAAGGATGGAGTCAACAAATGAAGTTGAAATAATATTAAAGTAGGACACAAACCACTCGCTAGCTGCACTGTCCTGCTCTGAGCTGGTGTCTCTATCAGCAGAACTCCATTCAACAAAAGGAAAATAACAACGCGGCTCTAATAATGAACAAATGTTCTGATAACATTAGAAAATTAGAATCTGTCCAAGCATCCTGTAATCAATCCAACACATAATCCACCAAAGAGCAAGTCTTAAATTACCATGTTTCTCAGTAGCGTTCGCTTCATACACCACTTCAACTCAACCAGAGCTTTCTACACTTACTGTGGTGTCTTCCTCATTTTAGCAGCTTTCCCCCATCAACTTCTCACAGAATTTATTATCATTGAGTGTGTTTTTCCCTCTCTTGCCTGCTGCAGTACCACTCTCCAGCTGAATTTCCATTAATGTGCTGGCGGGGGCGCTGTTTTACAGAGAAATAAGTCTTATTAAACGCTGGTTAAGGTGATATCTGGTTGAAAATATGAAGTTAACTATCAAAGAAATCACATAAAACAAGTGGACATCAGATAAATGCAAACCATGTACATTTTTCATTCATGCATTTTTAATTTTAAGTTCTATGTTCTCTTACTTTTCCTTCTGTTTTAGATATTTGTCAATGGTATCGTTTCAGTAATGCTACCGAGATATTTAGGCGGGGTATCATAGAAGTCACAAATTTGGTATCGTGCCACACTAACCTCAGACAACAAAGCCAGACTTGATCCAGCTTTAATTAGGCTCAGCTGTACTTCGAGCTGATGCTAACATTAGCATATAACATGATAATATTTACGTGTTTTAAAATGTTGACATGCTGATGTTTAGCATGTTAAGTTCACAGTTACCAGACATGCTAACTTTGCCATACTTAGGTCATTAGCATGCTATCATGCCAGTTTTAGTATGCTGACATACTGGTATTTACAATTAGCATGCCAATGTTAGCATTTAGCTTGCAAGTCATCCTGTCCTGAACTGAGCTATTAAAATAGTTTAAGTTTTGACCGGCTGGTGTCGCCAGAGGAAAAATCAAACATCACCAAAGCTATCTGTTAATCATGAGTATCTGAATGAATGTCATAGCGAACCATTCACTGATTTTACCTGCAGATCTATTAAAAGTGAATGTTTTAATAGCCTGATACAGTGGACAACTAGATTAAAGTCTCAGCTGGGACCAAAGTTTTCAGTCTTACTACTCCAATTTAACGCAGGAGCCGGAACATTTTAAAGTTTTATAACTGGAGTAATATTTTACTTAGTATTTCAAGTGTGTTTTTGAACATATAAACACTGTTGACGAGTTCTTCCTCCTGCCGCCTGTTGATGTTACGCATTGGCCAATACAGTTTCTGTTTTTGGAAACAAAGGAATCGGAGTAAAGCGTACACATGCCACAGTAATTAAAATGACTAAGATGAAGGTGTTGGTGTAACAGCTCATACACATCGGAGTATTATGAATTAAAATGCAGATAATCTGAGTTGAATTCATGTAGCCGAAGCCGGAGCAGCCAGCAGAGGACAGAGCGATTTTCCCGTCCTGCTCAGGACATTTTATTCCCACAACTCACAAACTCACCGGAGGAGGAAGAGGAGGAGGACGACGAAGGCGACGGGCTGCTATTCATCCACGGACAGAAACCAACAAAAACCTGACATTGCACTGGATTTTTTTTTATCTTGCTTGTTTTTGTACTCTCTCTCCGTGTATAATCATGTTTACTTCATGCGTAAATGTCACAGTTAGCGAAATGTATGCACTCTTTTTCTTTTTTGCCAAAGCCTCTGTAACGTGCTTCTGTTATTAGCCTACTTCTGTCAATTTGTCTGTGATTGTAAATATTGTAAATATATTGATATCTATATGAATGTTAACGTGTATTCCAATCTGCAGTTATTGACAGTACGAGTTATTGATATTTTAAAAATGTCAGTGGACAGTATTCCTCACTGTGATACTACCTACTATCTTTGCTTTACATATTATAATTATTATTTAATAAACATTTGTTGAGGAAAAAGTGCTGTTTTTTGATAGCCTGATTTGGCAAATAGTGTAGCCAGTAAGAAAATACCTCGTTATTAAATGTTATTCTTAATAATAACGGCTTATATCGGAATAATTCCATTTCTGAACATTTGCCTGTAAGCGATGGTGAAGAATATGGCTTTTATAATAAAAATGTACCATGAAAAAAAAAGTTTGGTATGTAGTTTGTTCTTTCTTGCTGCATCTCATCAAACTACATGTATTTCTATTTTTAGGTGCATTGAGAATAAATTACCCAGTTGCAACAGAGGGGGGATTAGCATCATCACTAGGCTAACCGTAGCTAATTTAATTTTTCTTTTTTTGTCAGGGATTCTGTTAGCAGTGAAGATACAGGAGTAAAATAAACCTCTACAGCTAAGTGTGTGTGTGTTAGCAGTAATACACACCTCAATCTATATTATCCTGCAAGGTGTACAACTATTTTGTCCATCTTATTCACAGGTATTATATACTAAATACCTTATATAGCAAGTTGTGGAAAGTAACTTTTTACTCAAGTACAGTATTAAGTTTTTTTTGTAATACTTCTACTTCACTATGTTGTAGCGAAAAACTTTCAACTACATAATTTCTAGGTCCATTTCAGCTAAAAACTCACAAGTGTAGTCCCAGATGAAAATAAGTCCAAACAGCTATCTAGCAGATAGACTCCAAATTGTAAGTCCCAGATGAAAAGAAGTCCAAACAGTCTTTAATCCAAAGAGATGTTTATTAGCCAATACAGGATCCAAACATCAAGGGTTACCCCGGGGTAAAAGCACCCGAGAGCCCCGTGTCCTCAGTTTATATGTTGTTGAACCCAGGATTCCACGCCCATGACAGGTTGCCACCCACACCTTTTCTACAAATCAGGATCTTATTTTTCTAAAAAACAATGACTGTCATAATATCCCCACCCATCATTCGGCCCTCTCCCAGTTGTCACAATTTGGTAGGGGTTTTCTCCCATTAGCCTGCTAAAGTGTTCCTAAAACACCTCTCACTGTAGCAGGCCTCAAGGCCATTCTGACACAATGGTGTACACAGTTTGTATGGACTCATGAACCCAGGTGCAGGGCCTTTAACTCACAGCATGTCATGGTAACTTAGATATCCTTATGCTGCAGAAATAATTAACCCCTTAGCCACTACAACTACATCTCAGAGGGAATTATTGTGCGTTTTATTGACCTACTTTAATTTGATTTATAACTGAGATTTACATCAAGATGTACAAATGTTACAGCATATAGGCCTGTCATATGATTAGTGTATAGATTTAACTACCACTGTGTATAAAAAGCTAAAACATCTCAGCCTACTACTACGATAAAAGCTTGAAAGAGGTATTCTTCATTCATTATTTTATTGATGATAATAATAATTCTGACTTTATTGTAAAAGACAAGACAATGTATTAGATCTCAGTGTAAATGTATCATGTAATTTATGACCTTCGGATTAAAAAGTCACTTCCATTCAGAAAAAAACTCCTGATGCTCCTGCTCACTTCCGCTGGTGCGACGTCCGTCGTTGAATGTAGGTCAGCCGTGTACGTGACCACGAGAAGGCAGGAGGAGTCTGATAACGAGTTGAATTCGCTCTTTCTTTATATAAACACATTGTATGTGAAGTTTTTGCTCGACGACAGCAGCGCTGTTACGTGTTGTGTTACACAAGCAGAGCTCCGACCCCTCTCTCTCTCTCTACCCACACCACCCGGTAACAGCGATCATCCAATCCGGAACCAGCGCTCAGGGGGTGTGACCAATGATAGAGGACGACGTTGTGCCGGGAACGTGAGAAGGGCGCGTCATTGGCTGATGGCGTACCCGCCCATTTGCCTTACTGACCGATATTCAGAAGAAGCCAAAGAAAAAGAATGAAAAACGAAAAATATATAAATAAAAAAATAAGTCTGCTGGAGAAGCCGACAACCAGAGAAACAAGGACATCATCTGGCAGGAAGCGGTACTGCACCGTGGGGTGTGTGTGTGCGTGTATATATATATATATATATATATATATATATATATATATATATATATATATATATATATATATATATATATATATATATATATATCAGCTGGGATCGGCTCCAGCCCCCCTGTGACCCTAAATACAGGATGAGCGGTAGAAAATGGATGGATATATATATATATATATATATATATATACACACACTATATTGCCAAACTCTTCACTCTCCAACAAATAATCTAATCGGGTGTTCCAATCACTTCCATGGCCACAGGTGTATAAAAGCAGCACCTAGGCATGCAGACTGTTTCTACAAACATGTGTTAAAGAATGGGTCGCTCTCAGGAGCTCAATGAATTCCAGCATGGTACTGTGATAGGATGCCACCTGTGCAACAAGTCCAGTTGTGAAATGTCCTCCCTCCTAAATATTCCACAGTCAACTGTCAGTGGGATTAGAACAAAGTGGAAGTGATTGGGAACGACAGCAACTCAGCCAAGAAGTAGACCACGTAAAATGACAGAGCGGGGTCAGCGGATGCTGAGGCACATAGTGCACAGAGGTCACCAATTTTCTGCAGATTCAATCACTACAGACCTCCGAACTTCTGACAAGAGATGTTGCACAATTCAATGCTCCCAACTTTGTGGAACAGTTTGGGGATGGCCCCTTCCTGTTCCAACATGACTGTGCACAAAGCAAGTCCATAAAGACATGGATTAGAGAGTTTTCCTGACCTCAACCCGATAGAACACCTTTGGGATGAATTAGATCGGAGACACAAACACACAACATTTTATAACAGCATGTACATTTTTTTGTTTTATACAGATAATGTCTGAAACTAAAATGTCTGGTGTCAAAATGTTTTAAAAAAGCTAATATATCATATATAATATAATATATAAGCTAATATATAGTCAGAGATTTTATAGGCCTACCACTTGTGTTTACATGAGACTTCCCCTCCTCTACATAGCATGACCCACTAGCCCCCCCACACACACACACACACACACAGCACTGATATACATACAACACATTTTTAATCAGACTAGGATCTAGCACTTGTTCTATTTTTAGCTCTGTCTTTATCGACAATGATATGTTGTGGTTTCTTTGTTTCCTTCTTTTGACAAATGCACATATTGTAAGTCGCATTGGACAAAAACGTCTACTAAATTACCTAAATGTAAATGTAAACATGACACTATAGGGAAGAGTAAATTTACGGAAGTAAGTTGTTTTCTTGCGATTTCACTATCTCTTGGCTTTAACGCTTTTACTTCTTTGTTTGTTATTGTTACCTAAATGCTGATTTGAAACGTTTTGTAACATCGGCTTCGAGCAGTTTTGTAACCCGGCACAAACAAAGCTTTTGAATTTCCCGGTTGGTCGGGCGGCACGTGAGCGCGGCTAACCAGCTGATTGGCTCCGTCGGAGCGTCAGTTTAAAGAGCCAGCATGAGCTGCGTTTCTATTGGGCAGCTGCATTCTAGCGCCAAGATTTCAATAAAAAGGGCAAACGGACAACAGACGCCGCTTTAGTCTCTCTGCTCTGCTTCTGTGGGTCAGCTGTTCGCTAGTTTAGAGTTGCTTATACGACTTTTTAATCATTTAACTTATTTTTTTATTAATCTCTCCGTCTGAAATCAAAATGCTTTCTCCTCGCGCTCCTCTTTCTGTGAAGAATGAGAACTCCGTCAGCAGTCAGCTCAACAACATGTCGCTGGACAAAGAAAACACGGTGAGAACAAAGTATATAAGTATATAACTAAACTGTGTTACATGTGTTGTTGAAACGTGTTGAAACGTCCAGCTGTCCGTCTGAGTCACGATGACAGAGCCGTTAAGAGGTTCAACCTCACGGCAGCCATTTTCTCACCGATTCGTCCTGCTGGACTTGTATTTAATGTGTATTCAGTACGCTGTGGTCAAATCAAAGTATGAATTCAGCGTCAAAGTGTTTGTTTACTGAGGACTTCTTGTCGTTTGTCTTCCAGCCTCCGAGTCTGAGCTCGACCCGCATCTTGGCGTCTAAAACCGCGCGTAAAATCTTCGACGATGCTGCGGTGAGTGAGTCCAGATCTGTGGAAAGCTTCATGGTTTTCATCTCCCTTCAGACACATTATCTACATTGTTATTAAAGTCGATGGATGTTAGTCTCTCTCTCTCTCTTATTGTGGTGATGTGGCGCCTAAAATGTTGGTTCTGGCGCCAAACATGGACGATGTTTGTCAGCTGTTCCTGTCGGTGACCACTACTCGTTATCGGAGACTAGAGTTTAATGTTTTAGCTTTCTACATGTTTGGGGTGGGGTATTATGTTTGCTACAAATGTGTGCAGTTCTTTTTACTACAACAATAAGACATTGTAAATGTTTTTATTGTGTGGTTGATCCATAACAGTGACTTCTTTAAACAATACATTTATTATTTGGTTGAGAGATTTTATCTTTTACATCATCTGGATGATCATGATCTCCTTTAGACATAGCCCAACACAACTACTTATTATTGTATAATTAATATATGTAACAATTGTTTTTCTGATGCCATTGTTTGTTTTATAAAAAAGTCTTCAGTAGAAATTTGAAACTATTGGCCATTAAAATGAAACCTGCTGAGTGCAGCATCAAGCCTGCGAGGGCAGACGAGCTGTAAAATGTGTCGACCGTGTGTTTCTTGTATGTTTGAGGTTGACGTTCTTGATTTCTCTCTCAGTCCGAAGTGAAGAAGAGCAGCGAGGAAGAGGAGCCGCTGCTGAAGGAAAACCCTCATCGCTTCGTCATCTTCCCCATCCAGTACCACGACATCTGGCAGATGTACAAGAAGGCCGAGGCCTCTTTCTGGACTGCAGAGGAGGTACACATGGACGCCATGTCTTAGTAGAGCACCGTTTTAGATCTGATCGCCATCACATCCAGTCAGAGCCGCCAGGCGTTGGATGATGTCATACTAATTCACTAATGGACTTCCTGTGGTTTTTCAGGTGGATCTGTCCAAGGACCTGCAGCACTGGGAGTCTCTGAAGGACGAGGAGAGGTACTTCATCTCTCATGTGTTGGCTTTCTTCGCTGCCAGCGACGGCATCGTCAACGAGAATCTGGTGAGCAGTCTGTTGTTTATCTTCTTCAAGGCAACATGTTAAATGATTTAAGGACCGATTGTCAAACTGCCACGTCCTGCTCTCTGATCAATGATTCTGGGGTTGATACATGAATTGATTGTTGCAGCTCCTAATGACTGTTTACTCGTGTTGTCCACCAGGTGGAGCGCTTTACACAGGAAGTGCAAGTGACAGAAGCAAGGTGTTTCTATGGTTTCCAGATCGCCATGGAGAATATCCACTCAGAGATGTACAGCCTCCTCATTAACACCTACATCAAGGCACCCAAAGAGAGGTGAGCTGCTGCCATGAGATCTCTGAATAATCACCTGACGTCACCTGCTGGTCCCTACTGGACTCTGCTGGTCCCTACTGGTGTCTGACGCTGTGTTCAATGACCCACAGAGAATACTTGTTCAACGCCATCGAGACTCTGCCATGTGTGAAGAAGAAGGCCGACTGGGCCATCAACTGGATCAGCAACAAGAACGCCAACTTCGGTAAGACCTGCTCACTGTGACGCTCCGGATCCTGGTGCTGATCAGCTCTAGTATTGATCAGGTGTTGATCATAACTCTGTGGTTCCTCCAGGTGAGCGCGTGGTGGCCTTTGCCGCCGTGGAGGGAATCTTCTTCTCTGGTTCCTTCGCTGCGATCTTCTGGCTGAAGAAGAGAGGCCTGATGCCTGGCCTGACCTTCTCCAACGAGCTGATCAGCAGAGACGAGGTGAATATTGATCATCGATCAATGTAAAGCCTTGTTATTGGTGATGGCTGGTCAATAGACGAGTATCAAGATCAGTGATTAATGGTTGTTACTGGTTTCACTGTGTCCTGACTTGTTTGTGTTGCTGGTCTGTTTTCAGGGTCTCCACTGTGACTTTGCCTGTCTGATGTTCAAGCACCTTGTGAACAAACCGTCGGCAGAAACCGTCACCAAGATCATCAAGAACGCTGTTGAGATTGAGCAGGTCGGTCAACACATTCAGACCCTCCATGTTTTGTTTCTCCTTCAGTTGGTTGCTGGTTGAACTGGTCTTGATGGTGTGTTGCTGGTTTTATTCCCAGGAGTTCCTGACAGACGCTCTGCCAGTGAAGCTGATTGGAATGAACTGTGAACTGATGAAGCAGTACATCCAGTTTGTAGCTGACAGACTGATGCTGGAGCTC
Source organism: Chelidonichthys spinosus (assembly GCA_029853015.1). Lineage (NCBI taxonomy): Eukaryota > Metazoa > Chordata > Actinopteri > Perciformes > Triglidae > Chelidonichthys > Chelidonichthys spinosus. Next base: position 21,498,106 of record CM056838.1, on the reverse strand, counting down.
GGCTTCACGAAGGTAAGCACCTCCCCAACAAAACCACAGCTCCCAGTAGGGCGGGGGGCCAATGTGCATTATGAAGGGGATTTATTGGGGAGACTAAATGGGTCCCCTATCACACTTCCATTCCAGGGTGGTGGACACCACTGATGGTCAGAATATATTTGTTGGCATACGTAATTTACTCATTTCAACGTAGGTTTAGTGTGGATGTCACACTGTTTGATCAATGACATGGTTCAGGTCTGTGGTGATGAGAAGCGCAGGGGTACGGACCTCAGCCAATGATGGGGGCTGAGTGCTGCTGCAGATGTTCTGATTCGAGGATGAGTGGTTCACTGACGGAAAGACAGCAGCACGAAACAGACGCTTGTCTGAACAGACAGTCACCTGTTACCTGAACTAGTGCAGCGCACCAGTAGTGGTGTCTGTTCCCTTGCCATGTCTTCAGTGTATATTAACTGACCTGGGTTCTGCCTTGTCTACAGATCTACCGCGTGGAGAACCCCTTCGACTTCATGGAGAACATCTCTCTGGAGGGAAAGACCAACTTCTTTGAGAAGCGCGTGGGCGAGTACCAGAGGATGGGTGTGATGTCGGGCCCCACAGACAACACCTTCAGGCTGGACGCTGACTTCTGAGGACCGAGGTGCAGCGAGCCACACAATCACACACTTAAGCAGTCGCAGGAGTCTGCCCAACCCTGTCACTTGTACATAACCCTGTGAAGGACGGGTACTCTGCCTTTAAGCCATGATGGGGTTGGTTGTTACGCAAATAATACATGGACTTTGTTTTTATGATGCAACCCATTCGTGATTAACACTGAGTGCTACGGTCTTGTAAATATTTTACCTGCATTATCTATTGTAAACTTTTCTGTACATATGTACTTTTAGATCATTGACATGTGTTGATACTTGTTAAATATGTACAGGGTGTTTTTTGCAATAAAAGTACTACCTCCAACATGGATTTCTTCTACTTCCTAAATTGATCTCCCTGAAGTTAAACTGCCTCTGTTATACTGTGATGATCTCGGTAGGAGTGGTTTAGTCCATGTTAATGTTTGTTGAGACCAGAAACTGAATATTTTGTCCCCCTTAAACACATGCAAAGTCTACATGGAACAATTAGGGGTTTTCCTGAATGTCAACTTTTTTTTAATGTATCAACTTTGACAGCCTTATAATTTTAGATGGTACTTAATATCCATTTTGTTCCCCAAACTTTGTCACAATATATTGACTTTTTAACATGGTATATTTCAAAAGCCGTCATAGTAGACTTTGAAATTTAGGATTTTTTCCCCAGCATGCAATACTATAATTTAATTCTGACATACAACTATTGCTGCAACAGAAAGCTTGAGTAGAAGACTTATTTATTTCACAAATAAACTAAATGGAAATTGAATCTGTGATCTACACGTGTGGATGTGAGAGTCTGAACCAAACGGAGTAGGAGGTTCATGTTCCTGTGGTGAACGTTTATCCACTTCATCAGGCTCAGGTGTGGTTCAGGTCCCACACCGGACCGAAATGTGTAAGCCGATTCAAATGTGTAATCCGCCAATCGAGTCGGTCACTCTTTTACCATTCTGATTGGTGGAGGCTAGCAGCTTGACTAGCGAATCAGTGAAGCCCGGAAGTGACGATGGTAAACATACCAGATAACCACTGGAATCGAAGAAGTTGGTCTAGAGAGGACCGCCTACTTCCGGTTTTCGTGTTTTTTGGCCCACAATCAATAGAGTGGTGAAGTCCCGCCCCTCCATTTCCGGGACATGGGTCCTCAAAAGCAAAAAAATATCAATGCGATTCAATGGGTAGATACAAATTATTTTCTGGTCCCGTTTGAATTGTGCCATGGATTTCACATATGTTCTTTGTGATATTTAAAGAAAATTTTTCACGCAAAGAAGACGACAATTAAGCGCGAAGAGTTTTGATAAAGTTAGGTTTTGTGTGAGCCGCTTTGTGAACTACAGCTCCTCGCTGTTCTCGTCGCGAATGATATACGTCACCACCCGCCGAGTCCGAAGTCCGCCGAGATGGCTGTTTCTCTGCTCCACTTCACCGCTTTTTTCCAAGGGCAGAATAAAAGTATCGAAAGGGGGAGAACCACTATAAGTCGGGTCATGTGGAGAGCCGAGGGAGGGAAAAGGGCGATGACGTGACGTCACATACGCGACACAACATGTAGTCTTTATCATTGTGTTTTCTCAATGAATTTTAACTGAAGAATTGCACAATAAACGGTCAAACTCTTGACATGGAAAATTATAATTTAAGCCTATAAACAACATTTGTGTAATCCAAGGCATAACGACCGGGGGATCAGAAAATAATTATTTTCCGTCCATTGAACACCATTCATTTTTTTCGCTCCGAAAGGACCCATGGCGCCGTTACTTCCTGCTTCCGCTTCGGCACTCTATACAGATTAGCGCAGCCTGTTGTTTTGGAGACATTGCATCTCGCGCAAGCGCGGAACGTATGGCGTCGGCTGTAGTTCCGTAGGTTTTTTTTTTATTTTAGAAACTTTATTAAATCATCATGGTGCAATACAATTCAATACACCAACAGAACATCACCAGGGGGTTTCAATACAGACAATGCAGAGACAAGCTTTCATACAAAAACATTATAAAGTGTACATAAATTCAAAGTCTTTATAGCTTTCATGTTGATGGATTTTTTAATAGATTTGATGTATCGTTTGGCTTCATTTTCAAAAATAAGAAAAAGTGGTTTTTGATTAGTGTAACGACATTTATGAATGTGCCATTTGGCTAATTGTATAATAAGATTGATGATATAGTATTGTTTTTCTTTAGAAGATGGATTGTCAGTGAAGCCAGACAATACATGTTCAAAGCACAGGGAAAAAAGAGGTTTAATCGAAAAACAAATCAGGTTACAAATATCTTCCCATAATTTAGTTGAGAGAGGGCAAGACCAAAATAAATGAAAAATATCTTCAGGGTGTCCTTCACAGAAAGAGCAGTTTAAATCTATATCTTTTTTAAATTGTTGTAAAAAACTTTTGATGGGTAAATTCTGTGAATTATTTTAAAAGATACTTCTTTTACCTTATTATTAACTATATATTTAGCAGGAAAATTCCAGATTTTTTTCCAATTAAGGTTATTCACAAAGTTATTCCAATAAGCTATTACATATGGAGTTGATACGACTTCTCTCTGAAATAAAGAGCGTATATTACGGTTACTATTGCATGTCGAGGAGAAACAAATTTGGCCTATATCTAATTCGGTTGGATCAAAGGTTAAAAGTGTTGGGTTTTGTACTAATGTACTTCTAAATAACATAATTGCTCCAGAAGGGATCGCATTTATGACAATATTAAATTCACTAATAGGAACAGGGATTCTGTATTTTAGGATAAATTCTTGATATGAAAATAATGATCCGTTTGAGTTAAACAACTGATGAACCAAAAGTATGTTGTGCATAAACCAATGGGGGTAAAATAAAGATTTGTTTCTATATATAATGTCTCTATTATTCCATATGTAGTATCTATGTGGGGAAAAATTATGTTTATAGATTAATGACCAGGAGAGAAGCATCTGTTTGTGGAAGTTGGATAGTTTTAAGGGGATTTTTACAATATTGTAATTACAAAATAAAAGGAAATTTAAGCCTCCTAATTTAGAGAAAATAAAGTTTGGTATGAAATTCCAAATTGAAGAGGGGTTCTTGAGGAATTGTTTTAGCCAATTAATTTTAAATGTATTATTCAAAGTGTGAAAATCTAAGAAGTTAAGACCGCCCTTATCATAAAAATTCATTATTACTGATTTTTGTATGTAATGGTTTTTGTTTCGCCATACAAAGTTAAATAGCATCTTGTCAATGTTTTTTGAGATCTTTTTATTAACATCAAGAGATAAAGCAACATATGTAAGACGGGATAATCCCTCAGCTTTGGTCAGCAAAATTCTGCCTCTCAATGACAAATCTCTCTGCAGCCATTGATTTAATTTTTTCTGGGTTTTATCAATAATTAAATTAAAATTTAGATCGCATCTGGCTTCCTTATCCTTAGTAATGACAATACCTAAGTAAGTAATAGAGTCTTTTACAGGTATATTACTTATGGAAGGGATATTACAGGATTTAAGAGCAAGCAATTCACATTTCTTTACATTCAAGCAAAGTCCGGAAGCAATAGAGAAAGTACTTATCAAATCAATGGCTAAAGGTATCTGAGAGCTATCTTTTAAGAATAAGGTTGTATCATCAGCCAGTTGGCTGATGATAACTTCGTTCCCCGCCATAGAGATACCTTTTAATGGACTAAGCTTTATAGAGTCGGTGAGTAACTGCGTACATAGGAGAAAAAGGTAAGGAGATATAGGGCATCCCTGCCTGACCCCGCGTTTCAGGAAGAAACGGGGAGAAGTACCAGCATGCAATTTGATTGAGCAGTTTCCATTGGTATACATTGTTTTAATGGCACTGCTAAAGTACGAACCAAAACCCAATTTTTTTAGGGCATGAAATATACATTTATGTTCGATTGTATCGAAAGCCTTGTAGAAATCGAAAAAAAGAATGAAACTTTCATCAAGGCATAAGTCTGAATAATCAATTAAATCAAGCACTAATCTGACATTGTTAGAAATATGTCTATTTCTCATGAAGCCGGATTGGGTTTTATCAATTATATAGTCTAAAACAAATTTAATTCTTTTAGCAAAAATCAATGCAAATAATTTATAGTCATTGTTTAGTAAACAAATTGGGCGCCAATTGTCAATAAAAAGTTTGTCTTTCTTTGGTTTTGGTATTAGAGATATAAGGCCTTGGGTTAAGGTAGGAGGAAGCGATTCATTTCTTATACATTCTGAGAATAGACCTAAGAGGAAAGGTGCAAGTTGTTTAGAAAATGCTTTATAAAATTCAGAAGTAATACCATCTGTGCCTGGAGATTTATTAAGTTTGAGGTGTTCAAAGGCGAATAAAACTTTCTTTAGTGTTAGTGGTTTGTCGCAAGATTCCTTTAAGTCAATATCAATAGATTTTGTTTCTGTAAGAGACCCTAAAAATTGACAGGTAGATTCTTCACAGTATTTGGATTCGTATAATTTAGTATAAAATTCTGAGCAATATTTAGCTATTTTACGGGGGTCATCTATAATGTCTCCACCAATATTTAATTTTTGTATAGTGTTATTTTTAGCATAAAATTTTTCAAGTCTGAAAAAGTAAGCAGTATTCTGCTCCCCTTCCTCTAGCCATCTTCTTCTACTTCTCACAAAGGCCCCTTCAGCTTTCAATTTATAAACGTCATCTAATTTGTTTTGTAAACTAATTAAATGTTGAGAATCACTTTCAGTTAAATTTACATTAATTTTTTGTGTTATTAATGTAATTTCTGAGATTAGAGCTTCTTCTTCAGCTTTTTTGGCCTTAGCAATCGAACTTCCATATGCTCTCAAGAATTTTGATAATTCAAATTTTAAAAGTTCCCAATTACTACAAAAATTATTTTCTCATAAAGATTTTTGCCAAAAGCGTTCAATTAATGATTGGACAGTTTTAGACACAGTGTCATGTTTTAGAATAGAGCTGTTCAGTTTCCAATATGAACTTCTATGGTGGATAATAGGATTAAGAGAGATTTGTATTGAAATTGCTTTGTGGTCTGTTAAAGGGGGATAGGTTAATTGGTGACTCTAAATTGCCCGTAGGTGTGAATGTGAGCGTGAATGGTTGTCTGTCTCTACGTGTTGGCCCTGTGATAGACTGGCGTCCTGTCCAGGGTGTACCCTGCCTTCGCCCACTGACAGCTGGGATCGGCTCCAGCCCCCCCCCCCCCCGTGACCCTAAATACAGGATAAGCGGTAGAAAATGGATGGATGGATGGTCTGTTAAAGGAGTAGTGAGGATATTGACATTGATAATATTACTATCAAAACAGTTCGAAATCAACCAAAAGTCTATGCGGGATAAGCTAGAACATGTTTTATTGCTCCAAGTATATGAACTCACACCAGGATTTTTTTCTCTCCATACATCAATTAAATTGAATTTATGCATAAATTGTATTAAATTGGAGGCCATATAATAATTGGATCGCGGAGGCCACCTATCTTGAAGACCATCCAGAGCAATATTAAAGTCCCCCCCATCACTATCATTCCGTTTGGATATTTAGAAAGCCAATGTAAGAGGCGAGATTCTAACACATTAAGTAATATATTGTTTTCACCCTTCGAATTGTACCCATACAAGTTAACTAGCAAAATTACAGTATCATTGATATTAATAATCAAAATAAAGAAATGTCCTTTAGGATCACCTTCAGAATGTAAAATGTCCCCGTAAAAGGAGTTCTTCAAAATAGCAGCGCCTGCTGCTCTTTCTGAACCATGTGATAACCAAATATCATTACCCCACTGAGCTTTCCATAAATGTGCATCATTCGTTTTTTTTTAACACTTAGATTTTTATTGAGTTTTCACATATAGGCGAAAAACAATACAACAAACAAGGTACAAGTTAGAGTAACATTAATAACACTAACATACTGTCTGGAGATGCTACTGTTCAGTCCACTATTCCATTTAGCGTTCGTTCAGTTGGTGTCATGTCTCATGTAAATGTTCCATTTTTCCCAGTTCCTTTCAAATACGTTCACTTTGAGTCTCAGCAGGTATGTCAATTTTTCCATAACATGGATTTCCTGGACAATTCCCAGCCACTGCTCCTGGTTTGGAGCGTTCACATTGAGCCAGTTTCTTGTGACCGCTTTCTTGCTTGCTGCAAGTAATACTTTAATCAAGTACAGATCTTCTTTCATTACAACCTTCTCAATATTCCCAAGATACATCACTAGACAAGTATTTGGGATCTCATATCCCAAAACAAATGTGCATCATTCTTAACCGAATGCGTCTCTTGAAAAAAAAAGAAAAATCAGGTTTTTGCTGTTTTGCAAATAGAAATAAAGCTTTTCGTTTGATATTCTGTCTTAGCCCCCTGGCGTTAAGAGAAAAAACATAAAAGACAATGTAACAAAAAGTACTAGGAACAAGTACTATAAAAGGTAAAGGTCTTAAGTACTGTGAAAATATAGGGAACAGTCTCTATCCCTTAATAAAATAGAACAGCAATACTGTATAATCCAGTGTTAAACAATCTCCACATGAGGTAGATAATATCAGTAGTAAGAGGCTTCTTTTTTCCAGTTTTTAAATGATAGAAAAAGGTAAATATTAAGGGGGAGAAAGTGAAAGAAAAAAACCTTTCAATTACAAAAAGTACGTTTTAAATTCCTAATTTCTTTCTTTGTCCCCCATCATTGTAATAATGAGCCATTGTCTATGTCATATCGTCTTGGATTTAGAGATAGATCTTCAGCATCCCCTAGCAGATTTAGTTTTTTTTTGTTTTTTGTTTTTTTTTTAAGTGTGGGGAGCAGTGGGTGAAGTGGTCAACTGGGCTCGATCAAGTTGCTCTGGACGTACCTCTTTTCCATCAATGATGACACGGGTACCTGCAAAATGAGCCTTCTTTCCTTCTTTCTTTGCAGCTTCAATTATGGGCCACAACTTGTTTTGCAATGCTTTGTCATCAGCAGTTAAATCTTCAGCGAACCTCAGCTTATTGTTTTTGAGGTATTCACTTTTTTTTGCTGTTCTCCACAGAAGGTCTCTTGTAGATCTATTTGTGAAGCGGATGATGGTGGTCCTGGGTCTGTCTGGCATCCCTTGGTGTTTCCCTAGGCGGTGGACAATGTCAATATCATCTGCAATTTTTTGCTGAGAGCCAGGTATCACAGCACAGCAGATGTTGATAACCTTGGCCTTGATATCTTCTGGATTGCCTTCAGGGATACCATGGAGTCTGAGGTTCCATCTCTGACCATATCTTTCAGCCTCGTTGACCTTGAGTTGCAGGTCTGCTATTTGCTGTTCATGGCTTTCATTGGCAGTTTTGACTTTTTTCATATCAGTCTTTAGTGACTCAACTTCTGCAAAGGCGAAATCAACTGACTTTTTCAGGGCCTCAATGCTCACTGCGTTCCTGGTGATCATGCCTTCCAAGTTATCTGCACGCACATTAATTGCGGCGACAATGTTCACCTGCAAGTCTGTTAGAGACATCTCAGCCTTTTGTTTTTTTTCTTTTGGCTTAACTGGTGTGTCAGGGGCAGATACAGGAAAAGGAGTGAGGTCAGCGTCTTGGTTGTGTTGAAGAAAACTCTTCAGGTCCAATTCAGTGGCTGGTTCAAATGAGGTTTAATCACTGACAGTGGAGAAAAGACAATGTCGCGGTTGCCACACAGCCCAATCTGCCCTGATGTGAGGCAAGAGACAACTTATACAGAACCAAAGGGGCAGGTCTAAACAGTGGATTTACATAGATTCAATACGCGTTTCACCCAGGGGAAGAGACGTCCTGAGACAACATAAAGGTGTGACTTCCTCGGAACAGCTGGGTTCTTGCTAGATAGTGTCACAACAGGGGCCATTCATGAAGGCCTTGATCAAGTATGTGGGATGAAGGTGTTTCGGAGACGGTCCAGGAAGGGGGACAGATCAGAGGGTCTCATCATTAACATGACAAGGCTTACATACAACGAATGCAGCTCAGCAAGACATTTGAGGTTCCCGAGAGGAAGTAATATTTAAACAAAACAAATTGGAAGGTAACACATTTTCTTCTACAGTTGCAAGCGTGAGTTTCAGAAATGTCATAGTCGTGGTCCATGTTGACTGAGGTAGCGGCAGTAATAGCCGAAGAGCTTGCTGGTGTCTTGTGAATATTTAATGGTACTCCGAAAATCATACCTTCGTTGCGGACTGGAGGTTCTTTGTCTTTGCGTTTCTTTCCTTGTTCGTTTTGCGTCATGTTGATGGAGGTAACGTTAGCTGCACACACAGTAGCAATGTAGCTTCTTTTCTTTTTAGCTTAGCAGAGTTTGTGTGTTCCGGTCGGCAAAAAGGGGAATTAACTTCCATTAGCTGAAAGACGAGTATTAGAAAAGCTGGGAGATTGTTTACACGCTGTCCGTAGGTGTTTAGAGCGTCATTCTAAGAGATGCAGGATAAAGGCAAGGGATAGAGGTCCGAAAAAATGATCAGCCACTGAAACATGCGTCTGCCACGGTCGCCATCTTGCGCCAGCCCGTAGTTCCGTAGGTGTGAACCGCCCATGTCGTTGTTCGAGTCGGCCATGTTAAGTAGCCCGACTTCATTTAAGGCGAGTCCACACCGGACCGAAAATCGGCGTCTTTGAGAGAGTCGGCCTCCGTGACATGAGTCTGCTTGGTGTGGTCGCTCGAATCGGCCCACGTCGGAGTTCATTTCAGCCGATTCAAATGTGTAATCCGCCATGCGAGTCGGTCACTCTTTTACCATTCTGATTGGTGGAGGCTAGCAGCTTGACTAGCGAATCAGTGAAGCCCGGAAGTGACGATGTAAACATACCAGATAACCAGTGGAATCGAAGAAGGTGGTCTAGAGAGGACCGCCTACTTCCGGTTTTCGTGTTTTTTGGCGCACAATACAGATTAGCGCCGCCTGTTGTTTTGGAGACATTACATCTCGCGCAAGCGCGGAACGTATGCCGTCGGCTGTAGTTCCGTAGGTGTGAACCGCCCAAGTCGTTGGTCGAGTCTGCCATGTTAAGTAGCCCGACTTCACGAGTCGGGCAGTCGGTGCGGTGTGGACCCGCCTTTACAGACGCGAATCGGGCAGACGGTCCGGTGTGGACCCGTGTCTGCAAGAGAGAGGAGAAGGAACACCGACCCCTACTGGATTGGAGGCGTCATCGTAACAAACTTAACTTTTTTCAACATTGCATACTCAACAGTAATGCACGACGCTGAAGTTGGCTTCCGATTCGCCAGCCTCCGATTCGGCACTTAAGGGGAAAGTTAAGGGCAAATTAACCCATTGTGCAGTGCGATTGTTTGTCCACTGATTGACTGTTTTTTGTGACACTTCTTGATGTGAAAACTTTTTAGATATTTTAGGAAAGACATCAGCTTTGCCTGACACCTACTATTGTATCTGTGAAACTTTTATTTTATTAGTGAAAATGCTAAAGGGGAGATTTTGCCGTTTTTGTTTTATACCAAGACCTCATTAGACCAGGTCCAGATCAAAAACCACTGTACCTAGACTTCTCAAATCTGGACTGGATTAATCTACAGACCTTGAAGATTCATAAAAACACAGTTTCTGATTTGTGAAACCTTTATTCTATTTGTGAAAATGCAATAAAGGCACATTATATTGTTTTTCCAGCATGTAGACCACATTAGACCAGGTCCAGATCAAAAACCACTGTGCCTAGACTTCTCAAATCTGGACTGGATTAATGTAGAGACCTTGAAGATTCATAAAAACACTGTTTCTGATTTGTGAAACCTTTATTCTATTTGTGAAAATGTAATAAAGGCACATTATACTGTTTTTCCAGCATGTAGACCACTGAAAAGACTCCCTGGATCATCATTCTCATTCTCAGTTAATTCTCTTTCCCACTAAATATGGTGAATCTGCTAAAGTGAACCCAAAGTATACCTGCCACCTTACCACGCCTAACTTACCTGCTGGGTAAGGGGGCGGAGGCTATAAATTGTTTGTTCACCCCTCAGTTCGCCCTTTTTGCACTCTGTGCCAACACTCCTGTGCATCCACACATCTTATGTGTGCGTCTTCATGTTAACGTGAGCGGTCAATTCATTTCATTTCTATTGTTTAATTTGTATGCCTTTTGAGCTTTGCTGACATCTGCTCCACTGCCCTAATTCCTTTGTTCCCACACATGTGCCAAGAGCCATGTGAGATGATTGTTTGTTGTTTGACTGTTTAGTTATGGGTTGTATAGTCATACTTGTTTGTTGTGCATTATTTGATTGGCCACTCCGTTGAATTGTAATTAAATTGTTCTTCTCTTTATCTCCTTTTGATGCAGCACATACATAAATGCAAATGAATAGTGGAAATAAAGAACCACAGACAAAGACCTCAAAGGAAAAGCAAAGACAAATAAAGCTGCTGGTGTTGCATCAAACCTTGCCTTCTCCTTGCCTACTTCTTAAACCCACTCCTTACTATTGACGTCTTCTGACCGAGACTCTGCTTGCTCACCACACACTCGCGCTCCCGAACCCAATCACCCTACAGTTCCTTCAACCACATTAAACCAGGTCCAGATCCAAAACCACTGTACCTAGACTTCTCAAATCTTTTTACACGGAGAAGTTGTTGAAAAGGCTGTCAAAAAGTCAGCAAGTTTTTATGGTCTCAACTTTTTTTTTGTAAGGTTGTGTCTAGGTGCCTCTTTGTTTCCATACTGCAGATCTCTCTCTTGCTCCTGCTGCTGCATCCACTCCTTTTGTTCTGTTTGATTTTTTTGTTTGACACACGCACGCATGCTTACATCACTGATAACGGACTTTTATATATATTTTCCTCTGTTAACACTCCTGGATTGTGAATAAATGCTTAGAATAATTTCACTGTACAGTCTGGTTTGCCATCTTTGCCACAGTCTCAGAACGGGATTGTGATAAATCTCATAATTTTTGATCTGGACCTGGTCTAATGTGGTCTACATGCTGGAAAAACAATATAATGTGCCTTTATTGCATTTTCACAAATAGAATAAAGGTTTCACAAATCAGAAACTGTGTTTTTATGAATCTTCAAGGTCTGTAGATTAATCCAGTCCAGTTGAGAAGTCTAGGTACAGTGGTTTTTGATCTGGACCTGGTCTAATGAGGTCTTGGTATAAAACAAAAACGGCAAAATCTCCCCTTTAGCATTTTCACAAATAAAATAAAAGTTTCACAGATCCAATAGTAGGTGTCAGGCAAAGCTGATGTCTTTCCTAAAATGTCTAAAAAGTTTTCACATCAAGAAGTGTCACAAAAAACAGTCAATCAGTGGACAAACAGTCACTGCACAATGGGTTAATTTGCCCTTAACTTTCCCCTTAAGTGCCGAATCGGAGGTTGGCGAATCGGAAGCCAACTTCAGCGTCGTACATTATGCACCACTGAGTTTTTTTTACATCTAATCTTGGACATTTTGCCATCGATTTTTTTCAAAGTTCATAGTAGTCTGTCATTAAAACTCAGTAATATGTCATAGTATATTGTAAAAATTGCTCGTCAAAGTATAGTATGTCATTAATATTAAAACGTCATTGTCTAGTCAGCCAAGCTGGTATAGTATTGATTAGTATTGCCAGAAAAATGCCAGAAACATAGTGCCAAAAGTATTCACCTGCCTCGACTCGCATAAAAATTTAAGTGACATCCCATTCTTAATCCATAGCAGTCAGACAAGTACCGTTGTCCTGGCAACTGCCAAACCCAGACTCGTCCATCAGATTACCAGATGGAGAAGCGTGATTGGTCCCTCCAGAGAACGTCTCCACTGCTCTAGAGTCCAGTGGTGGCGTGCTTTACACCACTGCATCCGACGCTTTGCATTGCACTTGCTGATGTATGGCTTGGATGCAGCTGATCGCCATGGAAACCCATTCCATGAAGCTCTCTACGCTATTCTTGAGCTAATCGGAAAGCCACATGAAGTTTGGAGGTGATTGTGATCGCCTGTAGTGATTGATTCTGCAGAAAATTGGTGACCTCTGTGCACTATGTGCCTCAGAATCTGCTGACCCCGCTCCATCATTTTACGTGGTCTACCACTTCTTGGCTGAGTTGCTGTCGTTCCCAATCACTTCACTTTGTTCTAATCCCACTGACAGTTGACTGGAATATTTAGGAGCGAGGACATTTCACGACTGTACTTGCTTTTATACACCTGTGGCCATGGAAGTGATTGGAACACCTGATTTCAATTATTTTTGGGGGGGAGTGAATACTTCTGGTAAATATAGTGTATTTTCAGTCATACTTTTAGGTGCATTTATGAAGGAAAGAACAAAAACTCCACCTGGTCTCCAAAAGACTCACATAATTAGTTTATTAATTTGGTCAAGAGTGCATGAAGAGGACAAACAATTGAAAATAAGCATAGTTAGTGGTTTCATCTATTTCTGGATGCTAACTTGGTCCGGACTCAGATTTAAAAAAAAAAAACATTTTGGCACATTGAAAGTTTGGACATTTGAAGATGTGTTAATGCTAAAAATACTTGATAACACTTTCAAAAATGTTCCATCCTGTAAAACTATCAAGTATACCAGTTTGTTCGACCTTCGTGTTCGTTAACATCTGACACTGTTCTTAGTTATTACAAACAACGTGAAGAATTATTCAACTTTTATAAATATATACATTTCATAACCTCAATAAGGTCAGCGATGCTCCAGAGAGGTATAGTTCAGAGGATCTTGACATCCAGCAGCACGACGTCTCCCAGCACCTCCAGCAGGGTGATGCGGCTCGGTTCCTGGACCCGGTGTTTGTACTCCAGCTGGTGGATCCCGTTGACAGCAACTCTGAACTGCTGAGAGTCACACATGATGACAATCTGCAGAAGAAACACAAATAATCTTTATTCATATCACACCAATGAAAATGCTTTACAGGAGAAAAGAAGTGTATACTTATTAGTGAGAATTGTACATTTAATTTTTTTTTTAGAGTTAGTTTTTCAAAAACGACGTCAATCAATCTTGTCAAATTCAATGGAAATTATAGTGATGTTCACCATATCCGTTGATGGCGTTATTCTGGACAGTACACTCTACTTTGAGCCCACATCAGCAATATTACATGCATCGCATACATCTTTGGACTCCACCCTCCGTCTCCCAACACAACAAACAAGTCTTTATTCACGCCGTGGTCACGCCATCTTCAAACAAACTCCTCCACCGCCTCCAATCCAGCCAGAACATCATCACCCGCACCAGATCAACGGACCGCATCACCCCCCTCCTCACTCAGCTCAGCTGGCTTCTGGTTTCAAATACAAAACTACTAACCTTAAAAGCATGTTTAATGCATGGTTATTATTTATTATCCTTATCTTTACTGTCTTGCTGCTGTAACGCTGTTAATTTCCCCACTGCGGGATGAATAAAGGACTATCCTATCCTATCCTATCCTAGCCCTCCACAACCTCAACCAACACAGGAAGTCCTTGTTTCACACCTCACTTCTTTTGTTTTTGTCTAAAACTAAAAAGTCTTCACTCTGGTCTTCTCCTTCCATAACCTGCACATCGGTTTATTATAATTCTACCTCATTTAATGTTATTTAACAAAAACCACAACAAAAATCAGCATTTGCACACTTTTGTCTTATGAATATAGTAGTTATTCTGTTTATATTTTAGATGCTAGCTGTTGTAGTATGGTAGATATATAGTGTATTTATATTCTGTAGATATATAACCAGTGTTAGTGAGTAGATTAACTGTGTATTTTATTTAGTTTTTTAATAACTGGCTGCTGTAACACCGTCATTTCCAAATCTGGGATTAATGACGTTCGTCAGTCAGTCAATCTAAATCACACATACTTACTAACTTTCATGTAACATGCCTAACATGTTTGATCTCATCAAGCTGTTACAGTTCTGGCTTTTGCCATTCATTAAACGTGTATATGGTTGTCTGGTGGTGGTGTGCTACCTCAAAGTATTGTCCCGCACTGAAGGGGAACGAGGAGGGCAGCTTTCGCTCTTCAGAGCCCCAGGACTCAGACAGGCAGGAGTTTCTGACGAAGACCTCCTTATTCAGACGAGGGTTAAGATGAAGAGCGATGTCGTTGCTGCCAGAAACTCGCAGGTTCACAGCGAAACTGAAACACAGAAAATTATACTTCTGATTCTGGTTTAAAACACAGAGAAATACAAATGATTTTCATCCTAAAAATATTCAGGATCCTTCTGATGAACCCTCTGATTTGAATGTTTATCCACTTAGAGACCCGTTTTGTTCAGGATGAATGATCCGACAACAAACTGTAAAAACCACAGAGAGTGTTTACCCCAGTGCGTTCTGAGTGGTTTCTCCTTTAATAGTGATGCAGCGTCCAACAGTCAGTCCTTTAACCAGCTCACCTCTGAAGGGAATACTCTGAGGGAAAACAAGGTTTCATCAGAAACCGGATCAGACACTCTAAAACAGCAACAACTGGTCTCAGATCAGCTGAATAAGGAAGGCAGATATGACAGTCAGAATACGTGTTTTCATTCGCTCATCAACTCAAAGGATCAAAGGATCAATGGGTAAATATCAATGAAGTGTTCTTGATGGGAAAATGTATAAATTTATACGAGAATCAAACTGCAAACCAATCCATCAACTCAATCAATCATCGACTCTGATGGGGAAAGTGTGAGTGAATGATTTTATTTATCTTGTTTTTATACTTCAGGAAATGCCATTCAAATTCTGTTATATTGTTGCCCGACCCTCAATATGACAATAGAGCTGCAACTAATATGTAACCAATTTTGTTTTTTTGTGTTTGTTTAATAAAGAAATTAAAATGAAAACTTTTCCAGTTTGGGATGAGCTCATGATCATTTGAAATGTAAAAAAGTAGAGCATAGTAAAGCAAATGTCAAAAACAAAAATGTTATATTAATATTATATTTAATATATTAATTCATATTTCAAAATGAAAATGCAACATAAAAAATATAACCTGAATTAAATGATGAATTTAATTTGACAAGTAATTTTCTAAATCGTTATATGCATACAGTATGTGAAAATTTGATTTCTAGTGTTAATCATTTTAATAAAGTCCCCAATGGGCTCCCATAACCAACCATCATGCAACAGTAAAACTCACCAAGTTGCCTGAAGAGGAGATTATTGGCTGTAACATGAACAAACAAAACAATTATTAAAATGTATGGGGGCAACAAAATAAAATACATACTTTTCTTATATTATCTACTGCACGTCACTTGTGGTGTGCCACAGGGCTTGATTTAGGGCCTCTCCTTTTGGATAATATGATATAAATAACATAAGCATTCTCAAAATGAATAAATACTGTACAGAGTTAATGTAAGAAAAAACTAACTGTCTGATGGAGTTTGTGATTCATCTGTGGTTGTTCCTTATTGGTCAGACTGACTGCAGGAGAAACTTCACTCTAAAATCAACAACAACAAAATATTACGTTCATCTTTATCACCAGTTCTACCACATAAAGACAAAAACGTTGTTTTGAAGAGACTCACAGAGGTCGGGAGAATGCCAACGGCTTGAACGAGGACTTTTCCAGATATGGACAGAGTGTCGACTCTCCCCAGCTCCACTCTGTGTTTGTACTCCAACACATGACCTCCGTTCAGCGCCACCTGCAGCATACTCACCACAGTTATCAGTGCCACTGCCTAAACATAGTCCATTACAAGTTATGTTGGTATAAAAACTGTCCATCACAGCTCGTCCTTTACCTTAAACGTGTCTTTCAGGATGAGGACAACGAGCTCGAACGTCTCCTCGGGGGTGAAAGGATTCAGGTACAGGATCTCCTCTCGGCCCCAGCGCTCTTTCTGCAGCGAGTTGCAGACGATACACGGCGACTTCTTGAACCTCGGGTTGAAGTGAAACGCCACGTCAGCTCTCGGGTTCATGCTGCTGCCACAGGTGAAGTCGACCTGGAACCTGCATCAAAGTGACCACATGTGAGTCTTTCACCTGGTTCAGTCAAAAAAAGTGCAAACAATGAGATCAATATTTTTGTTTTGTTGATGCTTCCACATATCATTTCAGACTTTGGCTTGGACACTAGTAGATAAATAAAAATCACCTGTCATTTTATATGTATGTTGGAAACACAGATTTCTTTCTACTGTATGCATTTTGTGATTCCTGACCTGTCAGCATCCGATGGAACTGAGCCCTGAATGAGAACCATTTCCCCGGGCAGCAAACCACCCAGGATTGTCCCAGCGAAGGGAATCGCCTTGTGGGGGGGAAAAGTCAGTGACGTTCATGATACAAAACATCTCACAAGAAATAAGAAATTAACAATATATATATATATATATATATATATATATATATATATACACTCAACAATCATGATGTCAGATCAGCATCTTGATGTGGCACACCTGTGAGGTGGGATGGATTATCTCAGCAAAGCAGAAGTGCTCACTATCACACATTTAGACAGATTTGTGAACAATGTTTGAGAGAAATGGTAATATTGTGTATCTGGAATGAATTTTAGATCTTTAAGTCCATCTCATGAAAAATGGGAGCAAAAACAAAAGTGTTGCATTTATATGTTTGTTGTGTGTATGTATGTATATATATATATATGTATATATATATATATATGTATACATATATATATATATATATATATATATATGTAATATATATATATATGTATACATATATATATATATATATATATATATATTATATAATATATATATATATAATATATATATATATATAATACATACATACACACAACAAACATATAAATGCAACACTTTTGTTTTTGCTCCCATTTTTCATGAGATGGACTTAAAGATCTAAAATTCATTCCAGATACACAATATTACCATATTATACACACACACACACACACACACACATAGCCGCAGTACTACATACTATCCCTTCTGGTATTATTACTGAGACCACTGGCTAAAAGATGAACAGCATAAGCCATAAGGATCAGTATATCCCCTATGGAGAATGAGGCTGGAGGCCAAGATCAAGGCTACACAAAGAGAAGTAAGCTATCTGAGCTACAGAAAGGTGGTAAGGAAAGAACTACCAGGAAGTAGACCAAACTCTCCACACCAGAATCATTGGAGACCAAGGGTGCAGTCGAATAGTCAAAAAATAAGGTCCTAACTCCTATTCCTATCTCCTATTCCTTGACCTCTGGGGAAAACGTCACGGGGTTAAGGAAAGGCGATAGGAGAACTCAAAAGGACTTAAGAATAGGGTTGGGTACCGACACTCGGTACAAGTACGTACTCGGGGCGAAAATCAACGGTAGTAACCACCCCGAAATACAATGTGAATTTCGGTGCCTCATTTCGGTATTACCAAATATGCAGCTGCGTAATTGCGCCCTCTGGTGTTCGCAGTTAAAAAAGGCAGCGGCAGTGCACACACCACTGAGAGGTCAGCTCAGGAATCAGGCCAGAGAGCCTATGTCGAAACAAAAACGCTCTAAAGTGTGGCTATATTTTACTAAAAAGGACCAAGAAAATGCCATATGTAGCAAGTGTTTGAGATCGTTTGCCTGTAAACACGGGAACACGTCTAATTTGATTAAACATTTGGTGCCTTTGCTTCAGAAATGTGAATTTGATCTCTTTTTTTTATTTGTAGCCTATTATGTTACGGAACATTTAAGTTAATATGTTGTTGTTGGTCAATTTGACCTAGGCCTTTGCCTCAGAAATAATGTGTTTTTTTGTTTTGTTTTATATTTGTATATGAAAGCTTTTAGATTAAAATATTGTTGGTCAATTTGTTCTTGACCTTTGCCTCAAAAATAAAAATAAAAAAAGGAATTTCATCATAAAAACTTGTTTTCTTTTCTTTTAAAGTACCGATTTAAATACCGTTTAGGAACCGGCACCGTTTTGAAAGTATCGATTTGGCACCGGTATCGAAATATACCCTTTCAATACCCAACCCTACTTAAGAATAGTCGACCGCGGTGCTCAGAGAATCCGACCGGACTTTCACTAAGCTACGTCATTATAACGCGGCCGCTGATGATTGACAGCTGATGATCGGCACCGGCGATTGACATGCGTCTGCGCTGGAGAAACTACAATAATGGACAACAAAAAGCGCATCGTCCACTTCTCCACATGTTGGTTTTATAAACAGCTGGTTCACTGACCGGCTTCAGGTCCAGCAGCTCCTCCTTCCTGTTTGACCGTTGCTTTATTTACGTTTCATTTGTGGTTTTAGTTTCGTTTTTGTCAAGTTTGTAACATGATTGAAATAAATAAAATAAAAACATTCGATTATTATCACTGTCCACACACATTTATCAACACTATTCCAATGACTATATGTCTGCATGAAAGTTAATGTTAAATATGTAAATACACATATCGTTTGTTTTCATGAACGGCCGAGGTGTGCGGCACTTTAAATGTTGCTCTCGCAAAGAATTGTGGGTCGGCGTAATCTCCTTTCCTATCGCATACGAAGGTCCGTTGCATCCTATGCTAAAGGAGCTCTGAAAGGAAGCATTGGAGCTCCTTTCCTTTGCATTTAGAGAATCCGAACAGCTCTTATCATGGCGGCCGCATGTTTACTTCCGGGTCACTTCTTCAGTTAGGAACCTTCCTAAGCAAAAAAGACTATTCGACTGCACCCCAAGACTCACAGCTCTGGCTACCCACCTGAAAAGGTACACTAGATAAGTAGAAGTGAGGAGAATACAGGATGTTCTCCACACAACCATCCAAAGTGTACTCCCAGTGGCAACAGACCCACCAAGGGCAGAGACTGAACTATACCGGAGAAACCTATGGTTGAAGGAGGCAACTGAGAGCAGACCACAGCAACCTCCCAGAACAAGAGCCAGTAACAATCATGATGGCAGATATCCCAGAAAGAGTGTCAGAAGGGCTGGACACCCTGATATGATCCACATCTACAAGATAAAGAAACTAACTGCACTCCATGAATGCCTGCCTGCACATTAACCAGCTGCTGATAGATGGGACCCACCCAAAGTGGCTGGAGTCCTGATCTACCTGCCAATAACCTGCATCTGGACATTATGGAAGTTCCTGGCAGGCCTCTCATCTAAGATGAGTTGGTACATGGAGAGATACATGAGCAGGGCCCAGAGAGGAGTTGGTAGTAACACCAGCTACTGGTTACCAAAGCAGTCACTGGAGACTGTAAGATCAGACAGACGACCTGGATTGATTACAAGAAAGCCTGACTCGATGCCACACATAAATACTGAATGCTTCATCCATAACTCGATGGGCTGTGGAAGACGACTCTAGAGGCCAACTCAAAGCCAATCACACACGTTAATATGGAGCGCTGCATAAATCAATGGTCCCTGCTGCTGTTCTGGGTCCCTGCTGCTGCAACACTGTTTGTACTTGTATAGTGACAAATAAAATCCATTCCACATAGACCTGAACCCCCTCAGCCAGACCATCACGTGGCTGCGGATACCGGTTCCTAAGAGGACTAACCATCAGCCACCTCCTCTACATGGATGACATTACGGTGTGTCCCAGGAAGGAATGAGAGGACCTATAAGTACTGTATGTGATTTTATGTGAAATGAAATATGTCTACAATCAGTGGCGGTTCTACACGGGGGCCTACAGGGGCCAGTGCCCCTGTAAAAATGTCCCAGGCCCCCCCTGTGGCCCCCCCAGAGCTGACTGAATAAGCTGACTGAATGATAAAATGAAAATGAAATAAATTGATCAAGTTATTACGATTTTATGCGCTAGCGCCAAAAGCGGAACTAATGTGACTCAGCGCTCTACACGGAATAATTAGAGCGACGCACCCAAACACTGCCTTGCCGGATGCGAGATGAGAGTGAGAACGGCAGCCACAAGTTTTGAAGAGAGGAGCTAATGTCTTGTTGCAAGAGGCGAAGGTAAGCAAAACGATTATGTATGCCTCTACGTTGTTTTTCTTCTAGTAGTCATCATGAAACGAGGAAGGGACATTGCAGCCTTTTTTACCCCACTAAATAAAAAAGTGAGAGAAACACATGAAGGTGTTGAGAGAGCTGAGGAACTGGAAGAGGGAGAGCCAGAGAAGTTGGTGGAGGTTGGAGAGAAGGCAGGTGATGAAAGTGATGGCACTGACAAAGAGAGGGACATTCCAGTGGGTGAGGATGAAGAAGAGGGTGAGGAGGAAGAAAACATACAGGGACAGAGAGAGGGACAGCCAGAGGGACAGCAAGTGGATCCATGTGGATCAAGTACTGCACCGTCAGGTTTGTGATGTAGAAAAGGTGTTCTTGTACATCCCAATGGCAAAGCAGTGTCATTACCAATAATAGTACAGTGTGTCCATAAAACGGTGCTTTCTGCCATAAATTATTTTTTGCATCATTGATATGTGATTCTTATATTAAAAAAATAAACAAATACTTTGCCTACATTTTAAAATACATGCATAAAGAAATTTTGTTTATAGTTGTGCCCTATTTTACTGTGCATCTTTCCACAGATATCAGCAAGTCCAAGAACGATGAAGCAGTACAGCCCAAGATGAACATATTCCCAACCACTTTGATGGGGGACAGGATGGCACTACCTCATTGTTTCAATCAATGCACTTTATGTACAAACTAAACTTTTGTATGATTTTAATGTAAAGCAAAATTAAAGTATTTAATGTTTAAATATCATTTGTTTCCATTTTTTAATGTGCCCCTCTGATCAAACATTGGCCCCACCTTGGCCCCCCCAGTAAAATTTGTCTAGAACCGCCACTGTCTACAATGTCTTCAGTTTACCACCTCACCGTCGCCGGGGTCACTTCCCCGCCTCCATAACGCCATTAGACAGTCTGTTTTAGCATTTCATGTTGTCTTCAAATGCTTATCAACCCACGTCGAGTAACAAACAAGGAGGCACTTTTTAATTTGGCGTTCATGAAACACACACAACCGGTCTCACAAGCAAATTAAATAAAGAGTAAACGCAGTCTCATGTAACGTCACTGGGCGGAAGCGAGCAGTCTGAAACGAAACTTTCAGCGACACAATTTAATTTAGTACAGTTATTCAGTTTACTACGTGTTTTAAACATGCTATAAACGACGCACGAATCGAAGATGAATTACTTTGAACAGCTGTTACAAACGAATATACAGTGAGCACCTAGCTCAGATGCTAGCTAGTCTGCTAACTGATACATCCTCAATAAGACGTCGAATGAACGATACTGAGGAAAATAAAAATGAGCGGAACACAAATTTGGGTATCAAATAAATCCAGAGGAAATCCTACCGGGTTCAAAAACGTCTGTCTCGGGTTTGAAACCGACATGCTGTCGCAGAAACGCTGGTGAAGCTGGTTTGAACGTTGTTTACTTCCTCATTAGTCTCATTTGACGTCACCACGGTTCATGCGGTTACGAGGATGACACCGATGCGTCAGATACAAAACCACTGTCAGTCCAAAATACAGGATAACGACTCGAGATGTTTTCTTTTATCCAAATAATGCTGTTAAAGGGCCGATCGTTTTTTGTGTTTGAATACTTTCCAATAAGTTGAATAATATGATCAGCGTGATGACGTGGGAGTCCTCTCCTCAGACTGCAGGTTTGAGAAGAGGTCAATTCAAGTCTTATGACTCTAATAAGGATTCAAACTAAATCACCCGACTTCATTTAGTGGATGACACCACTATTCCAAAAACTAAATTTTTGTTTTTTAAATTAATATAATGCAATATTGCCATTTTACCCAGGTACAACTGACTGATTCATATGTATTTAATTATTAATAAATGTGTTTTGTTTATTTGTCTGTGGTCGCACTCAACATTCAGTTTCAAGATCTAGCCAGTATTCTTCACAATACCTGCAATCTAGCTACCAGTATTTTTACATACCATTTTAAATATCTGCAAACATGCATGTTACTTCTCATTACATTTGTGTTTACACTAGTTACCGTCTCCGAAAAATCTAAATTATTTTATATAGGTTATATTTATCCTTACATTTTAACTTGCATTATTTTCTTTTGATACACATTTAATGAGCATTGGAGGGCTTGAGAGCTAAGATTTCAACGACCAACACTAGTACATGACTTAACTGCCAACAGCCCAGTTTTGAAACCATTCCCTAAATGGTTTTCAATTCATTTTAATCAGTTCCCTCACATTTTAATACATTTGAAGACGTCACTTTAGAAAAAAGGAATTTATAGGTTGGAGGGTGAAATACTTTTCTAAACAAAACCTGTCACCTGTTTTAGCTGTAGATGAGTTTACTGAAACAGTCTCGTTGAGTTGACATCTTTATGCTGAATGTGAAGCTACAGCCAGTTAGCTCAGCATTGCATGAAGACAGAAAACCAGTTAGCAGGGCTCTGTCGGAGGTAATCACATATTATAATCACACCAGCTCCAGAGTTGATGTTGGACGAAAGGCTTAAAAAACTGAAACAAGCAGTAATGAACAGAACTGAGGCTTTTTCATTCAGTATATTTGCCTTTATTACAAAAAACACACTGTACAAATGAGACCAAATAAACTAAAACCCATTAGGTCCATATAAAAACATACTAATATAGCAGATTTTATAAAAACAAAAAAAAAAACAAATCTAAAAAAGACCAGGATTCTGATCCAGGCTCCACCAGGTTATCTGCTGAGTTTAACTCTTAGTTTATGTGTATAAATATTTTAACCAGCAGTATATCCAGATATTAAACCATGTTATGCAGATCCCCGGGCTGCAGTGCCCCGATAACAGTTCTGTACATGTAGTTCCAAGACTAAAAGAGAACTTTCTGGAGTGTGTGATTGTGCGACTCGCTGCACCTCGGTCCTCAGAAGTCAGCATCCAGCCTGAAGGTGTTGTCTGTGGGACCCGACATCACACCCATCCTCTGGTACTCGCCCACACGCTTCTCAAAGAAGTTGGTCTTTCCCTCCAGAGAGATGTTCTCCATGAAGTCGAAGGGGTTCTCCACCCGATAGATCTGTAGACAAGGCAGAACCCAGGTCAGTTTATATACTGAAGACACGGCAGAGGAACATCAGACACCACTACTGGTGCGCTGCACTAGTTCAGGTAACAGTAAGTGACGGTCTGTTCAGACAAGCGTCTTTTTCGTGCTGCTGTCGTTCCGTCAGTGAACCACTCGTCCTCCAATCAGAACGTCTGCAGCAGCACTCAGCCCCCATCATTGGCTGAGGTCCGTACCCCTGCGCTTCTCATCACCACAGACCTGAACCATGTCATTGATCAAACAGTGTGACATCCACACTAAACATTCACCTACGTAGAAATGAGGAAATATATCTATGCCAACAAATATATTCTGACCATCAGTGGTGTCCACCACCCTGGAATGGAAGTGTGATAGGGGACCCATTTAGTCTCCCCAATAAATCCCCTTCATAATGCACATTGGCCCCCGCCCTACTGGGAGCTGTGGTTTTGTTGGGAGCTGCTTACCTTTGTGAAGCCGAGCTCCAGCATCAGTCTGTCAGCTACAAACTGGATGTACTGCTTCATCAGTTCACAGTTCATTCCAATCAGCTTCACTGGCAGAGCGTCTGTCAGGAACTCCTTGGAATTAAACCAGCAACACACCATCAAGACCAGTTCAACCAGCAACCGACTGAAGGAGAAACAAAACATGGAGGGTCTGAATGTGTTGACAGACCTGCTCGATCTCAACAGCGTTCTTGATGATCTTGGTGACGGTTTCTGCCGACGGTTTGTTCACAAGGTGCTTGAACATCAGACAGGCAAAGTCACAGTGGAGACCCTGAAAACAGACCAGCAAAACAAACCAGTCAGGACACAGTGAAACCAGCAATACTATCTAGTCAGGACACAGTGAAACCAGCAACACTATCCAGTCAGGACTATGGTTGGGCATCGTTTGGATTTTACTGATTTCGATCCTCGGAATCGAGAATCGTTTAGAACAGGAATCGAAACAGATTCTTTGAGGTGCAGGTCAACAGGTCCAGTGTTGCCAGTTACTTTGAAAAAGTAATCTGACTACTGACTACTCCTTTAAAAAGTAACGTAGTTATGTTACTGACTACTTGATTTCAAAAGTAACCAAGTTAGATTACAAGTTACTTTATTAGTTACATTCAACAGCTGCATCAGGCTACCGATTTTGCCAATACTCACTTTTTATTGATGTGCTTTTTTTAACAGTAACATCAACAATGTATCAATTTTAAGTTACACTTGAAAACTATGTCCTGATCGAAAATACATGTTTTTATAAAAAAAATAAAGACGGTCTTTCTTGACTTCACTTAACTTAAATAATTGTTTGCATATTGTAATGGCAGTAACATCATGAATGAACATTTTATTAATATTGAACCAGCATTAGAGCAGCAAGGATTGGTTTTATGAAACAAATGAGCACAGTCCTCAAGTATGAGTGGCGTGATGATGAAGGGAGGGGGCGGGGCCAGCGAGAAGTGAGACATTTCTCCACTAAACACTGTCAAGAGAGGCTCCGCTCGCATTTCAGCACAGAGTGAGTTAGCAGGAGGCCCGTGAAATCGAGAAGTCTTGTTTATTCACACGCTGCGCCTTTTCACCGTCACCGGGCGGGACCTGCTCTTTTAATGTGGTTGTGCCATGCTGTGAATCTAAATGATTTTTCAAGTTTGACGTTGTATTCTTTAAAGTAGACAACACTCTGTTAACACAGAGTGTACAACAAACCTTTTATTTTGCCATTGTTTGCTGAGATGAAGTCCAAATAATGCTTGTATTTCCAGCTGGAAAATGCGTAACTCTCCCCCTCCATTGTTCACGTTTCTGCCGGTATAGCTACTACACGCGACCGTCCGTGAAGGTGTGGGCTAACAAACGTCACCCCCGAGACGCACGAAGAAAGCAGATCTTTTTTTTAAAACTGACAATAGTAACGCGCCGTGTATTTAGATAAGTAACTTTAATCTGACTACTGGTTTGGCAATAGTAGCACGGTAGACTACTCGTTACTGATCGTTCTATTGCGGACTAGTCTCCGCACGCCAGGCGGAGTAATACAAACAAACTAGTGCGGAACCAAAAAAAAAGGCTCGCAATTCCAACAGCTTCTTAACGGTTCCAGAATCTCGATGCCCAACCCTAGTCAGGACACAGTAAAACTATTACCATGACCGTGAATCAATGATGATCTTGATACTCGTCTATTGACCAGCCATCATCAATAAGGCTTTACATTGATCGATGATCAATATTCACCTCGTCTCTGCTGATCAGCTCGTTGGAGAAGGTCAGGCCAGGCATCAGGCCTCTCTTCTTCAGCCAGAAGATCGCAGCGAAGGAACCAGAGAAGAAGATTCCCTCCACGGCGGCAAAGGCCACCACGCGCTCACCTGGAGGAACCACAGAGTTATGATCAACACCTGATCAATACTAGAGCTGATCAGCACCAGGATCAGGAGCGTCACAGTGAGCAGGTCTTACCGAAGTTGGCGTTCTTGTTGCTGATCCAGTTGATGGCCCAGTCGGCCTTCTTCTTCACACATGGCAGAGTCTCGATGGCGTTGAACAAGTATTCTCTGTGGGTCATTGAACACAGCGTCAGACACCAGTAGGGACCAGCAGAGTCCAGTAGGGACCAGCAGGTGACGTCAGGTGATTATTCAGAGATCTCATGGCAGCAGCTCACCTCTCTTTGGGTGCCTTGATGTAGGTGTTAATGAGGAGGCTGTACATCTCTGAGTGGATATTCTCCATGGCGATCTGGAAACCATAGAAACACCTTGCTTCTGTCACTTGCACTTCCTGTGTAAAGCGCTCCACCTGGTGGACAACACGAGTAAACAGTCATTAGGAGCTGCAACAATCAATTCATGTATCAACCCCAGAATCATTGATCAGAGAGCAGGACGTGGCAGTTTGACAATCGGTCCTTAAATCATTTAACATGTTGCCTTGAAGAAGATAAACAACAGACTGCTCACCAGATTCTCGTTGACGATGCCGTCGCTGGCAGCGAAGAAAGCCAACACATGAGAGATGAAGTACCTCTCCTCGTCCTTCAGAGACTCCCAGTGCTGCAGGTCCTTGGACAGATCCACCTGAAAAACCACAGGAAGTCCATTAGTGAATTAGTATGACATCATCCAACGCCTGGCGGCTCTGACTGGATGTGATGGCGATCAGATCTAAACGGTGCTCTACTAAGACATGGCGTCCATGTGTACCTCCTCTGCAGTCCAGAAAGAGGCCTCGGCCTTCTTGTACATCTGCCAGATGTCGTGGTACTGGATGGGGAAGATGACGAAGCGATGAGGGTTTTCCTTCAGCAGCGGCTCCTCTTCCTCGCTGCTCTTCTTCACGTCGGACTGAGAGAGAAAACAAGAACGTCAACCTCAAACATACAAGAAACACACGGTCGACACATTTTACAGCTCGTCTGCCCTCGCAGGCTTGATGCTGCACTCAGCAGGTTTCATTTTAATGGCCAATAGTTTCAAATTTCTACTGAAGACTTTTTTATAAAACAAACAATGGCATCAGAAAAACAATTGTTACATATATTAATTATACAATAATAAGTAGTTTTGTTGGGCTATGTCTAAAGGAGATCATGATCATCCAGATGATGTAAAAGATAAAATCTCTCAACCAAATAATAAATGTATTGTTTAAAGAGGTCACTGTTATGGATCAACCACACATTTATACACAATAAAAACATTTACAATGTCTTATCGTTGTAGTAAAAAGAACTGCACACATTTGTAGCAAACATAATACCCCACCCCAAACATGTAGAGAGCTAAAACAGTAAACTCTAGTCTCTGATAACGAGTAGTGGTCACCGACAGGAACAGCTGACAAACATCGTCCATGTTTGGCGCCAGAACCAACATTTTAGGCGCCACATCACCACAATAAGAGAGAGAGAGAGACTAACATCCATCGACTTTAATAACAATGTAGATAATGTGTCTGAAGGGAGATGAAAACCATGAAGCTTTCCACAGATCTGGACTCACTCACCGCAGCATCGTCGAAGATTTTACGCGCGGTTTTAGACGCCAAGATGCGGGTCGAGCTCAGACTCGGAGGCTGGAAGACAAACGACAAGAAGTCCTCCAGAAACAGAAACACTTTGACGCTGAATTCATACTTTGATTTGACCACAGCGGACTGAAATACACATTAAATACAAGTCCAGCAGGACGAAGCGGTGAGAAAATGGCTGCCGTGAGGTTGAACCTCTTCACGACTCTGTCATCGTGACTCAGACGGACAGCTGGACGTTTCAACACGTTTCAACAACACATGTAACACAGTTTGGTTATATACTTATATATTTTGTTCTCACCGTGTTTTCTTTGTCCAGCGACATGTTGTTGAGCTGACTGCTGATGGAGTTCTCATTCTTCACAGAAAGAGGAGCGCGAGGAGAAAGCATTTTGATTTCAGACGGAGAGATAAATTAAAGATAAGTTAAAAGATTAAAAAGCCGTATAAACAACTCTAAACTAGCGAACAGCTGACCCACAGAAGCAGAGCAGAGAGACTGAAGCGGCGTCTGTTGTCCGTTCGCTCTTTTTATTGAAATCTTGGCGCTAGAATGCAGCTGCCCAATAGAAAAGCAGCTCGTGCTGGCTCTTTAAACTGACGCTCCGACGGAGCCAATCAGCTGGTTAGCCGCGCTCATGTGCCGCCCGACCAACCGGGAAATTCAAAAGCTTTGTTTGTGCCGGGTTACAAAACTGCCCAAAACCGATGTTACAAAACGTTTCAAATCAGCATTTAGGTAACATTTCTGATTTGACAAAAACTAACATTTTTGCATTAAAACCAAAATAGACACAATACTTTACATTTTAAATTCTTAAATAGTGTTAAAGTGATTTTCAAATCTCAAAAAGAAAAACTCCTCATCGTATTTTGTATTTAGCTCGTGGAATTCGCATAAATGACTCTAGATGAAATACACTTTCATAAAATACAAGTGGCACATATTTAATTATTCTGTTTATATTCCCACAAACTGGACAAAGTGTGACTAAATCGGTCTCTGGAAACGTATTTATTTTTTAAATCGATTAGTTCTAACGTCAGGATTTTAACGTGTATGTTTTCAATCTGCTTATATCTTACTCTAAAATAAAGTGTCATAATACATGTGTGGCTGTTATAGCGTTAAACTAGTTTGGTTTGTTTCCCGCTGGCGCCAATTTTTTTGCTGTAATAAAGGCGTTGTCACTACAATTTAGCGCCCAAACCATGAATTTACAGTCCACGTTTAACTATAACTTTACATTCAGAAGTGACGTTCGTATGTTCGGATATCGTAACTAAACTGACAGTTAACTGTTTTAGACAAAAAATGCCAAAATGTCAAGACAACAAAGGAACACATCCCGGTAACTTTCCCGTTCCTTTGACACAATTATACACCAATTTTACGACATAATTATCGTGTACTTCTGCCCCTTTCAACTGAGCGTGTTGTACCTTCCATCTCTTTGGGTTCCAGGTCGCGAAACAACAGTTTTAGCTTGATTTAACGTCTGAACAAGATGTTTCTATTAGGAGATCTCCTCCTCCTCCCTGCAGGCGAAGCCGACACAGGAAACTACTTCCAGGTTGCTGCCGAAGCGAGAGCTCTGATTGGCTGCTTGGAAAGCCAACGACCGAGCTAGTAAACGCACGTCACAGTCAGACACGCCCCCTCGCGACTGGGATGAACACCTGCAGAACCTGGGATGTTTTACAAAAACAGCAGCAATACAACAGAATAAAAATACCCAGTCAAGTTAAAGTTAAAGTTTAAGTTAAATGTAATATATAAAATAATATAGGATGAGGGGGATAGGTAAATTGGTGACTCTAAATTGCCCGTAGGTGTGAATGGGAGTGTGAATGGTTGTTTGTCTCTACATGTCGGCCCTATGATAGACTGGCGTCCTGTCCAGGGTGTACCCTGCCTTCGCCAAATGACAGCTGGGATCGGCTCCAGCCCCGCGTGACCCTGAATACAGGATAAGCGGTAGACAATGGATGGATGGAATATAGGATGAGTATGTAACTGCATTTATACATGTAGAGGAGTAAAAACTACAATATTTCACTCTAAAATTTATTGAAATAGAAGTAATTTGTAGCAGTAAAAGTACCTCAAAATTGTAATTGAGTAAATGTACCTAGTTATTTACCACTTCTTTCAAATGTTTATTTAGGCAACAAGTAGTGTTAATACTATTAGCCTCGCTTCCTCCAGTACATTCTCCTTTCTATAATTGTTTTCCCTAGCGTTACTGTAACAATAAAACACATTATCACATGTAATATCACATGTTTTGACTAATATTTAAAAAAAAACTTTTATAAATGACAAACAATAAGGGACAAACAACATTTAACATTTAAAGAAAGGGAATAATAATACTGTAAAATACAAAAATTAAAACTGTTCCTTTTTTAGAGTACATTTTATTGAAATCCACAGTTGTTAATGGACAGCTGGAGGTGGAGGAGAAATTCTTGGCACAAAACCACAATTACGATTAAACTGAATGCAAAGCGGCACACAGACTGGACCAGTCAATAGGTTCAAGTGTCTCACATTGATTGTATGTCAATGTTTGTTACTAAGATACATCATCACCAGAGTGAAGAGATAACACGAAAAGTGATTCACAGAATCTTAGCGTGTCCAGTCAACATACGCTGTTTGACACCTACAATTCCTAGAAGGTAGTATGGAAGCCCATTTCTTAACATCCCCACAATAATGATATAGTAATGCAACATGGCAAATGTTTCAACATACTGATTCGTAATTATGAGATTCTAACTCATTGTTTTATGATTAAATAACTTTTGTCGTGACATTACACTATAAATAAAGTTGAATTAAATTGTCATTATAAAAAATACATTATTTTGTGATATGAAATCATTATTTTCTGATACTGAAGGTATGTTCACACCAAAAGCGATGAATCATTTGTGTTTATTTCGCATCACCCCGGCCAATAACAATATGGTTTACTTCAGCAATATGAGTCCAAATCCCGAATTTTTGTTGTGATTGAATTGCAATTAACTGATTAAAAATGATGTCAAAGTAATTATTTTATTGAGCACTGAGAGACAATGAGTGGAACGGCCGGGCCGAAGCACAACTCTGAGGAAGTGTCTCGGGTTTAGCTCAGTCCGGAGGCTCACACGGGTCAAAGAAACTGGACTCTGGGCTCAGTGGTGCTCCCTAACCATGTCATGAGATACAAAGTCATCATTTTAAAATGGTTATCATTTTGAAATACTTATTCATTATTTTGAGAATGTTTGTCATTATAATGACTCAAATTATCTTTTTTTTTTTCAAAAATG
The DNA here is from genome assembly GCA_029853015.1 of Chelidonichthys spinosus. NCBI lineage: Eukaryota > Metazoa > Chordata > Actinopteri > Perciformes > Triglidae > Chelidonichthys > Chelidonichthys spinosus. The sequence continues at coordinate 21,467,100 of CM056838.1, read as the reverse complement.
TTTTTCTTTTACTGGCAGAAATGGGCTTCCATACAGCAGCACTCAGGTGAGCATTAATCACCTGTCCAGAAAAGGACCAAACCCAGTGTAGGTCAACAATTCATTTCAGTTTATCAGAGCTTCATGCATCACTGTTTGGTGGATACACAGATTTTAGATAAATAAAATAGAAAATAAGGCATTTATTGTTTGTGATTCACATGGCTGACAGCTGCCACAGGGTTAAATGTAAGACTTCTTAATACCTTCTAGGCCTTTTTTAAAGATGTGCAGCGGTTTCTACTCTGACAGAGGAGCTTCAATTCAACTGGATGGCGACACACAGCTGCGCTGCAAATTCACAGGTTAAAGTTCACCAAAGCTGAACTTGATACAAACACATTGCATGTTTACAACACCTTGCGAGTGATTCCATAGATGACTTGTTGTGGCTCCTGGTGTGGATGGAGCTTTACAGAGATGAACTCCAGCTGAACATCTGGCAGTGTTGGTGCTTTGTTCCACACAAACTGATCAAATTGTGTCCACAGACGTCTTGTGGGAAACTCAGCCCTGCTTCTTGTTGTTTTTTTTTTTTAAATGAAAACCTGAATATTCACGTCAGGTCACTTAGCTCTTCACCAGTTAATTCTCTTTATTCCACACAAACACTGAAAAACGTCACAATCCACCGCTTGATCTGTAGAAAAACAAAAAGGTCAGTCGTTCTGACTTTGGTCCCGGCCCGGCTGAAGGCGGAGGTCCGTTTGGCACCGGAGTAGCTTATTCTGGATGAAATGTTGTTTTTTAGCAGGAAGTATAATCCATCTCCATGAGAAGCACAGAGGAGCGTGAGCCAGAGAGGAGGACAGATCCTGTGGAGGCCAAAACAAACGGAGGACTAAACAAGGCTTCTTTCCAGCAGATAACAGTTTGAAAAAGGTCATCATGAACATTTAAAAATCATAGATTTTGCTCGACCAGCCTTCAAACAGAAATAAACAAAACCTCACTCAGCACTTTACTTTGACACGGTTTCTTTCTGTATGTATTATCTGTGAATGGCAGCATTTTTTCTGTTTGTATGAAACCCTGTGGAGTTCTGTTTTATTTATAGTAACACAACATTAATAATATATCATGTCGTGAAAATCTGAGATGTCATTTATGTCTGGAGAGACCATACAAATACAATTCATTATTCATATTTTCCCATTTCCATGCAGACCAGTTTGGATAAAGTTGAGCATGTAATTAGACGTATCAGGGTTTTGTTTGTTACACTTTCCTGCTGAATTTGAGTGTATAAATAGTGAAACTATATTTCTCATTATCTCAAGCTTTTCTTTGATAATATTTTGGGGGATGATAATTTAAGATTTATATCCTTTTATTGGCATTGTGTTCTTTTTTTTTTCTATTCTGGGATCAGTCAGCTTTTGTCAGACTTGATCAAGAAAAAGAATAATGAATGCAGAGAATGTCGGTAAATATGAATCGAAATGAAGCTGGACTCCAGAGGGTTTTAACGTAATGTTTGTCAGGAAGAGAGAAAACGCTGTCAAATGTAATTTGACGTTTGGAGGTTTTGCTTCTTCTTTTGTTGAGACTTTCTACTCTTCCTCGTCTACGTTTCAGATGGCAACATTGTCCTCTTTTTCTCCACGACATATTTGATTGGTAGTTAAAAAACAAACAAACCGATGGATTCAGTTAAGTTTCCATCCAAATTTTAACCAAATTTCAAAGAATGCATGAATGAAGTGGGGTTTAGGTCACATGCTTCATGTCGGTCATTTGATCATGAAGTCTGATTGCCTCAGACATGAAACAAATATTGATATTATTGGAAATGCTCATGAAAGCAGGGATGGAAACTCACTATAAACTTGAAGAAGAGTGTGAAGAATGGAGCTTACGTGGGACAAACGCGTTCGGTTAACGGTTCAGACGGAGCTGAGCTTCACCAGCCCTCTGACGGAGTCCTCGTGCAGAGTGTCCTGACTAGCTGGGTCGTACAGGGCGGCGGGCGGGGGGGCAGGTGGGTGGGGGTGCAGGTGCAGGTGGGCAGGGCACGGCAGTGCGCCCTGCGGGGTGGTGCAGGGCGTCTCCTCTGGGCTGACGAAGTGGTGGTGGTGGTGATGGTGGTGATGGTGGAGGTGGTGGTGGCAGTGGGAGTCAGCGGCGGCGTCCCTCAGGGTCAGGACGTCTCCCCCGCAGGATGGCAAGGAGGGCTGAGAGGGGGCCAGGTAGGCGCAGGGGCCCCCCAGTGTGGTGGTCTTGGCTGGCAGAGGGGCCAGAACCACGGGGTCGCTGTGGAGCAGAGGGGTGGCTGCAACCTGGAGGACCAGCTTGGTGCTCTGGATGCACTGATCCTGATCACACTGAGGACACGTTCAAAGAAAAGGACATGTCACAGAACTGTTTCACAGCAGAAAGAGAAGTCATGTTGGGTTCTAGAGGCTCGGCGACGCAGCATCCTCACAGGGACGGTTGCTATAGCGATGTGACGTTCACAAACCTTTCAGCGGCGGTTTGGTATGAACCAAGGAACCTTTATGTGCACAGTGGAGTGTCCCTATAGAGTGGCAAGTCCCGCCTTTCTATGTCCGGTACATGGGACCTCAATATGAATTTCTACGGGAACCGAAAGCATGAACGTACCTGATGGAACATTCAGGAACAAAACACACCGGCATCTTCGTTTGATCGGCACTGAATCGCTGTGAGAAAGGGTGATGACGTGACGTCACATACACAACGTGTAGTCTCTCTCATTGTGTTTTCTGTACAGCCTTAAACTGAACAACTACACAATAAACGGTCAAACTCTTGATGTGAAAAACTATCATTTAAATCCACAAACATCATATTTCTAATTCGGGGCATGTACCGACTGGGACCAGCAAATATTATCTGCATTGAGACCCATACATATTTTACGATCTCAGACGTCCCATGGGAGTCTAGCGGAAGGGGACTTCACCACTCTATACTCTTGTCCATGTAATGTACATTACATGTACATGTAATACACGATGTCTCAGTATATTCTATCATAATGAACATCATCCTCCTACCATGTGACTGCGGTGCTGGGTGGAGGCGTAGCTGCTACTGGTCCCGTTAGACTGGTTGGCTTGTGACATGGTCTGTGGTGTGTCGGACTGGATCAGACCTCTCCTGTCAATCAAACTGGGGACCAGACAGAGTTATTCAATGGAATTCATTCTCAAACTTTATTGACACACTCTTCTGATTAAAAATGTCACATACGAGTAAAGTGCATTAATACACAATTAAATCAATGGAAGAAGTGATGTATAGTAGACTGACCAAAGTAAAACTGACCAAAGTAAGACGGACAAACACACGGCTACTGTTCAACATTAGTACTTTTACTGCAGCAAATTATCTGAATACTTCCTCTACCATTGATATTTTTGATTGACAGCGAGACTCACTGATCGCTTCGTGTACACGGTTCATTTAAACCCTTCGGCTAATTAAACTAAAACACCTTTTCATGTGTGCAGATGGATTTTACCACCTGTCGTCCTCACAAACACACACATACGCACACACACACACGCACACACGCACACGCGCGCCACACACACACACACACACACACACACACACACACACACTTACACACACACCAGCTGGTGATGGCGGTGTAATTAATCAGAGTCCATATGTTCAGTCCTGAAAAACAAACATCTCCACCTTCATCTCTCCAGAGGTGGATTACTTCTAGTCTCGTAAAAGTAGGAATACTGCAATTTAAAGATACTCTGGAACATCTAAAAGTTAGTAAAAGTAAATATATTATCAAGAAAAAGAACATAAGTATAAAAGTAATTAGACCCACTCTCCCCATCGTTGTTATACTTTTATATATTATACGATTATATTATGAGTATGAAGCAGTGACATGTAGGATGTACTTATTATTTTTAGCTGGCTGTAATGGCCTCTGTGAAGAATACAAAATGAGTATGATAATATTTAAACACTCAAGTGATGTACAAGGACCTCATAATTGTACCTCAATCCTCAGTCAAGCTTGTTTCTCTGGACTCGAAGCAGATCAGCTGGTTTGGACCGACATACAAAAGTAACTACTAAAGTCACTCAGACAAAAAATCTACATGAAGATTTCAGGGTAAAACATTTGAAAATAATCTTTAAATAAGACTTTTTAAAAGTAATTTGGACTGTACGTGTTTGATGTGGATATTTCTTAACATAAAAAAGATTTACACTTGTTTTTGTGCATGAATTTTAAAGGCAGCGTATCACAGCAACGATGACTTCATGAAAAACCTGCTGTTGGAGGTTTCATGCACATCTGCTGAGCTAACGGCTAATGGCTTTAGTCCAGGGTTTACTGCAGATATTATTCCAGATCTTAGTCCAGATTCAGTCCTACATTGAGTCCTGAATTTAGTCCTAAATTCAGTCTTGATTTAAGTTCTGAATTCATGCCTATTCCTGAGTTGAACCCAGATTTTACTCCCGGGTTTAAATGGACCTGCATTTATATAACGCTATTCTAACTAACTAGCTACTCAAGGAACTTCACACTACATTCAGTCGCTTTAACCCGTTCACACACACACACACACACACACATTCATACACTGATGGCAGAGGACACATTAGGAACTAACTCATTTATACACATTCACACAACGATGGTGCAGCATCAGGGGCGATTAGGGGTTCAGTATCTTGCCCAAGTACACTTCAGGATGCAGACTGGAGGAGCCGGGATTCAAACTGGCAATCTTCTGATTGGAGGATAACTCGAGTTTACATTTGAAAACGTGTTTTGAAGGAGACTCTCCAGTGAGTTGGACTGTGTGTCGTGGTCCTGTGTGAACATAGAAACGGTGTTCTCTTGTTGTGTGCAGCCAATAGTGACTTAAAGATCATGCTGTAAAACATCTGCTATAACTGTGGCTAAATGAAGAGATTCATGACGGCTGGAATCCAACCTGATTTAACCATCAGCGATACTACTGCTACCATTAAGATCAAGGCTCAGTTCATTACGCTGGTTTCTGTGAGCAAGGATGCTGTCACATCAAATCACACTGTTACATGTGGAGCAAAGGCTCAGCTGCTCTCATGCTGTTGACATACAGTGTATATTAAAATGGCCTCATTTATATAGCGCTTTTGTCCAAAGCGCTTTACAACAATGACTGACATTCACCCATTCATTCACACATTCACACACAGACGGCGGAGTCAACCACGCAGGGCCACAGCCAGCTCGTCAGGAGCAATTAGGGTGAGGTGTCTTGCTCAGGGACACCAGACACTCAGCTATGAGGAGCCGGGGATCAACCCGCTCTACCTCCCGAGCTAAACCCCCCTATTATTATTATGAATATTATTAATATTATGAAAAACATTGCATAAGAATATTACCCAAAACTAAACCTCAGTGTTGTTGAGACTTGAATGACCTGCCTCGTGAAAACAGTGACATGTGTCTCAGGATCAACACAGATGGATCAGATGATGGTGATTCATGAATGGAAACATAAGAAGTGATTCAGCAGCAGGCAGATACAGAGGATGAATTGCAGAAATTGCAGCAATCCATAACTCTGACTTTGATTGTTTTTATGATGCATTTTTCAGCTGGGTTTGTCAGCAGCGAAGGAAAGAGTGATATCAGATGAGGAGATCAGCTGAGAGGAGAGGAACTGGGAAGAAGAGTAATTACTGCCATGAAGCTCTGAAGACTGTCCTCATTAAACACAGAAACACACTGTCCACTGAGAGGAGGAGGAGGAGGAGGAGGAGGAGGAGGAAGATATGATGCATACGGCCATGGAAAGCAACAAACTAGATTTAGTTAATTAAAATGTTGGAGATAATTTTTCTTTACTTGAGTATTTCCATGATCTGCAAATGTACTTTTTACCGTGCTATATATATATATATATGTATATATATATATATACTCACTCTCCATACCAGAGTCACTCGAAACTGCCAAACAACGACTTACAGCTCTGGCCACCCGGTTGAAGAGATACACCAAGGAGGGAGAGGCCAGGAGAATAAACAAGCTGTTCTCCACTGAACCAGCCAAGGTGTACTCTCAGTGGCAGGGAAACAACAACCAGTCAGACCCGCCAAGAGCTGAGGTGGAAAAATACTGGAAAGACATATGGGAAAAAGAGGCATCACACAACACCAATGCCCAATGGTTAGTGGACCTAAGAGCTGACCACAGCAACCTCCCAGAACAAGAACCAGTAACCATCTCAATGGCAGAAATCCAAGAAAGAGTGTCAAAGATGAAGAGCTGGACAGCACCAGGCCCTGATATGATCCATACGTACTGGCTGAAGAAGCTAACTGCACTCCATGAACGCCTAGCAGCACAGATGAACCAGCTGCTGAGGGATGGGACCCACCCAGAGTGGCTAACCCAGGGAAGGACCGTCCTAATCCTGAAAGACCCCCAGAAGGGTGCCGTCCCATCCAACTACCGGCCAATTACCTGTCTCTGCACAACATGGAAGGCCCTGTCAGGCATCATTGCGGCGAAGATGAGTAAGCATATGACTCAATACATGAGCAAGGCACAGAAAGGAATTGGCAGTAACACCAGAGGAGCCAAGCACCAGCTACTGGTTGATAGAACAGTCGCCCGAGACTGTAAGAAGAGACAAACCAACCTGTGCACCACTGCCTGGATTGACTACAAGAAAGCCTACGACTCAATGCCGCACACATGGATACTGGAATGTCTGGAACTGTATAAGATCAACAGGAACCTAAGGGCCTTCATCCAGAACTCGATGGAAATGTGGAAGACAACCTTAGAGGCCAATTCAAAGCCGATTGCCCAAGTCAACATCAAGTGCGGCATATACCAGGGAGATGCACTATCACCACTGCTGTTCTGCATAGGCCTGAACCCCCTCAGTCAGATCATCAGGAAGAGTGGCTACGGGTACCGATTCCGTAGTGGGGCAACAATCAGCCACCTGCTCTACATGGATGACATCAAGCTGTATGCCAGGAGCGAGCGAGAAATAGACTCACTGATCCACACCACCAGGATCTACAGCGATGACGGATGTCATTCGGATTGGACAAGTGTGGCCGGATGGCCTCAAGAGAGGCAAGATGATCAGGACTGAGGGGATCGACCTACCAGAGGGCAACATAGGTGATATCCAAGACAGCGACAAGTACCTTGGCATCCGGCAGGCTAATGGAAACCATGAAGAGGCCACAAGGAAATCAACCACAGCCAAATACCTCCAGAGAGTAAGGCAGGTCCTGAAAAGTCAGCTGAATGGTAAGAACAAGGTCCGAGCCATCAACATGTATGCACTACCAGTCATTAGATACCCTGCTGGTATCATAAGCTGGCCAAAGGAGGAGATAGAAGCCACAGATATCAGGACTAGAAAGCTCCTCACCATGCACGGAGGGTTCCACCCCAAGTCCAGCACCCTGAGGCTATACACTAAGCGGAAAGAGGGAGGCCGAGGGCTAGTGAGCGTCAAGGCCACGGTCCAGGATGAAACATCGAAAATTCGAGATTACATCGAAAAAATGGCCCCGAAGGATGAACTGCTAAGTGAATGTCTCAGGCAGCAGAACCCTGATGAGAGTGCGGAGGAGGAGCAGACAACCTGCAGGGACAAGCCCCTACCACCGTCAGATAGAGGAAGTGGCTGATATCAAGAAATCCTACCAGTGGCTGGAAAATGCAGGACTGACAGACAGCACATAGGCACTAATCATGGCAACACAAGAACAGGCCATAAGCACAAGAGCCATAGAGGCCAGGATCTACCAGAGCAGATCAGACCCAAGATGCAGACTGTGCAAAGAAGCCCTTGAGACAGTCCAGCACATAGTAGCAGGGTGTAAGATGCTAGCTGGATCAGCGTACATGGAGAGGCACAACCAAGTGGCTGGGATAGTACACAGGAACATCTGCAACCAGTATGGAATAGAAGTACCCAAATCCCAATGGGCCATACCACAGAAGGTGACTGAGAACAACAGGGCCAAGGTTCTGTGGGACTTCAGCTTCCAGACTGACAAACAGCTCCTGGCTAACCAACCGGACATAGTGGTGGTGGACAAAGAGCAAAAGACAGTGGAGGTGATAGATGTGGCGATCCCAGCTGACGCCAACATCAGGAAGAAGGAACACGAGAAAATTGAAAAGTACCAAGGGTTGAAAGAGCAGCTGGAACAGATGTGGAAGGTCAAGGCTAGCTTGGTCCCCGTGGTAGTGGGGGCACTCGGGGCAGTAACCCCCAAACTGGGAGAGTGGCTCCAACAGATCCCAGGAACAACATCTGAAGCCTCAGTCCAGAAGAGTACAGTCCTAGGAACAGCCAAGATACTGAACCCTTAAACGCCCAGGCCTCTGGTAGAGGACCGAGCTTGAGGATGACACAGATACCACCCCACCAGGGGTGAGAAGGAGATTTTTATATATATACAGTATATATACAGTATATATATATATATATTTGCAACATTTATGTGATGAACACATTAATGCATCAATAATATCATGTATCATTCTGCATATTAAGTACTTTAAATTGTATATTTTGATGATTTTGTACTGAGTTGTCCTGAGTATATGCTTGTATTTAGGCCAGAGTTTATTCCTGATTCTAGTCCAGAGTTAATTCCTGATTCTAGTCCAGAGTTTATTCCTGATTCTAGTCCAGAGTTTATTCCTTATTCTAGTCCAGAGTTTATTCCTGATTCTAGTCCAGAGTTTATTCCTGATTCTAGTCCAGAGTGTATTCCTGATTCTAGTCCAGAGTTTATTCCTGATTCAAGTCCAGAGTTTATTCCTGATTCTAGTCCAGAGTTTATTCCTGATTCTAGTCCAGAGTGTATTCCTAATTCTAGTCCAGAGTTTATTCCTGATTCTAATCTAGTTTATTCCTGATTCAAGTCCAGAGTTTATTCCTGATTCTAGTCCAGAGTTTATTCCTGATTGTAGTCCAGAGTTTATTCCTAATTCTAGTCCAGAGTTTATTCCTGATTCAAGTCCAGAGTTTATTCCTGTGTCCTGAGTCTAGTGCTGTGTGAGTCACTGACCTGGGAGGCAGAGGTCCACACAGAGCAGCACAGCAGTTGGTCAGGATGTTTCCGTAGCTGTATGGGTTGTAGTTATCCTTTCCTCGCTTAGTGGACCAGGACCCTTTAATCTGGTTCAGGACCAGGAGCAGACCAGGACAGAATGTAGGTTCAGTGCATCAGACCCAATACAACTCAAGACCAGATCAATACACGCTGACAAATTATTAATTTTATAGTAAATGATACAATAGAGAACTTCACAGTCCCCCTGGAAACCCCTTGAGGAGACGCCTCGGACCACTGTTTGGTATACTCACGTCCTCATTGGTGGTCTGGTTGGAGCTGATCAGGTAGGTGTGGAAGCCAGACAGACCCACAATCGACCAGACAGAGAAAAAACACACCACCACCTCGAGGACGGTTCAGAACAGAGTCAAGGACCAACTTTAGATTCTGTTCACATTCATTCAGAAGATAAAACTCTAAAACTATTGAGGCTTTTTAGTTCTACTTTAGTCCTGTTTTTAGTCCTGAGTTTGACTATAATACTGGGTCTCGTCCTTAGTTAAGTCAAGAGCTTAGTCCATATTTCAGTCCTAGATTGAGCCCAAAATGTGGTCCTTAGTTTAGTCCAGAGTTTAGTGCAGATTTGAGTCCAGTGTAGTTCTGCATTTAGTCCTGAGTTTGGGTAATCTTGGGTTTAGTCCTGAGTTTAGGATACAGAGACAGATTTCAGTTCATATCTCAGTCCTAACTTGAGTCCTGACTTTAGTCCAGAGTTCAGCCCTGGTGGATTCGTAACCATCAGAAACTATGGAGGCGTTTTTCTTTGTTTGTTTGCCACGTTCACATATTTTAAAGAGGAAACAGACAACAAGGGTTTCCATCAGCAGCACAGGAGTTCCCCTGGTTGTTCCACCAACTCTTCTACTGGATGGGTAACTGGAGAACTGACACTGGAACCCTTTTAGAAAACCGAAGTGCTATCTTCTTCCTGTTTGGGTTGAAGGTGGATGTACTTCCTTTGTGGCATAAATGGAGCCTTTATGTTCCTGCAGCAGACAGGACTGCATGGTGAAGGAACCAATCTATACGTTCATCTGTCATTGTTCTATAGATATGATCTATAAACAGTTACTTCAAAATAACAATTTAAATAAAAACACTTGTCTGTTGCCACGTTCACTTATTCAAACATGAATATTAATATGAATAGCTGGTGCTGGTGCTGGATTCATGTGGGAACCAGAAAGACATAGAAAACTAGAACAGAAGAGCAAGCAGCTGAATGTAAATGTGGCCACTGTGACATATGTGTGACCTTGGCAATGCATTATGGGCCATATTGACATGCAGTTGGCAGAGTGTCAGAGTCATTGATTTATCAGAAACACTCAAACACATGGGGCCCTAGTTTCGTAGACCAGGCGCAGTCAGCTTTCAGCGCACCTGCGCCACACCGACGGGGTGTGTCCGCCTGGACTTTGCAAGTTCCGTGCACCGCGCAGGCTCGCGCAGGCACACCTCCCGTCTCGCCCACCGGCGCGAGTGGGAGACGAGGAGGAGACGAGGCGTGGGCTGGGATTAATACAGCCGATTCAGATCTTCACGAATCAAATGAGCTCCTCTCCGTCACTGGACAACCCGATGACAGAAGCAGCGCCGCCGCTCCCACCACGCGCATCACGCGCTGTGCGTGCGTATCATAATAATAACAATGCCGATATTATAAAAAACAGGAGAGAGAGAGGGAGATGTTTTGGTCCGAGAGGCTGAGTTTCCGTTACGCGTGCCATCCGCCTTTGACCTGACGTCAGATGTGACGGGACAATCTATATAGATATAAATTCACGTGTTGATTCAATTAGTTGCATTAAATAGTGTTTGTTGTGAGTATTTATTGCATTTAAATGTGCCTGGAACTGTGGGAACCTGCCTGTGAGGTCTCGGTGACGTGTGCGCACTGCGCGCCGTCAGCCAAACTTCCACTCCGCCAGCTGTGATTCGCATTGAATGAATGGACTTTATTTACGCCTTGCGCCGAAAGTAGACCAGCTTGGAGCTGGCAAGCTTTCAGCGCAGTCTCGGCGAGGCTTTTTGCCACGAAACTTCCGCTGCACCAAGCTGAATCTGTGACGCCTCCCCCTGCTGCGCCGCCACACCCATCTTGGCGCAGGCGATCCACCAAACTGCCAAACTGACGGTGCGCAAGGCTGCGCGGGTCGAAACTTGCATTGCGCCGGCTCCGCCACCCTGCGCCGCCCTGCGCTGCACCACGAAACTAGGGCCCATGATGTTAACCTACGGGGGAAGACAAACACGACTACATAGAAGCACAAACTGAATGTTAATATGAGAGACGTTATGGATTATTAACCTGCATGAATTTACTTTCATCTTTAAAAGGATATCTGGCCGGACTGTCTTTGAGTGCGCTCAGGAAACCCGTCCGGTTCGATCCTGCAGAGACGACACAATGAGTTTTCAGGTTTTTCATTTTTTAAAGAAATATACAAAATCCTCGGTCAATATTTCCCAACTCTTTCACTTGAAATAGATATAGATATGCATGTTTTATTGCAATCTTTTGCATATTATTTACATTTCTAAACAACTGCAGTACTATCTTTTTATCTCTTATTTTCTCTTATTATTTATTGTTATGGTGGAAGTACATTTACTTAAGTGCTGTACTTATTTGAGGTTCTTTCTACTTCTACTCAACGACATTTAAACTCCCCAACAGTTTATATACAAGAACAGATGAAACAATTAGTCAATTCATCAGTTAGTGGATTGACAAAAAATTTAGTTTATTGCTTTGAGTATATTTTTTTTACTATTAATACTTTAAGTACTTTTTCCTCATTATACTTTTACATAAGTACATTTTCAGGACTTTTCTATTTCTAAAGTGTGTTATTGGTACTTGTACTGATCTGGAACTGAATAAAATGAAAACCAGAAATGCTCATGTGGACCTCAGGGTTCAATTCTCAAACAACAATGAATGTCTGGACTAAACTTCACAACATCCACTCGATTCCCCTCAATTTAAAATATAAAATAACTGGAGAACCTAAATCACATTTAAAGTTAGCATCTATCAGATAATCAACAACATTTTTCACAATAAAAGTTCACACTGAGCAACAAGCACTTCTCTGTAACTGTGGTGGAAATAACAAAAACATAATTTTAGATTAATATACACATCAACCCTCATTCAACCCTGTCACAAAAAAAAAAATATTCCCATCCATCTACAAGGGAAGGTTTATTTCTTTTACTAAACTTGAGACTAAACTTTAGACTAAATCTGGACTTAAACGTGTTACTAAAATCTGGACTTAAACTTGTAATTAAACTCTTTCTTCAGTAGAAGTATAAAAGAATTAGCATCAAACATACTTACATACTCTCAATACACAGTATAATGTTAAAACGTTCATTGCTTTAATGTTTAAAGGTGGAGCTCATTTTAATGACGGTTTATTCTGCTCGGTAGTTTAATAAATATTAATATATCATCATTTATAAGCTGTCGTACAATATTTACTGGGATGTTGTGGAGTAGAAGTATAAATAGAAATACTATTATAAATAGAAGTAAAGTACTTCAAACGTGTACTTAATAGTAAAGAGCAGTAATGAGCTGGAGTAGTCAGCACACAGTCTCTGATTGAAGTCACTCTGCCGGATCTTTTTATAGCTCTGCAGCTTTAAAGAGACAACAAGCGGTGCAGTGTTGAGGAGGAAGACACGGGTTCATGTCAGACAGTCTGCTGGCTGTTGGTCTGAAGCTGCAGCCGCCCGAGGCTGCGGCTTCCTGCTCGTTTGGAAAACAACATCAGAGCGTCAACGTGCACAATAAGATTGATGTGCCTCGACGGGGAAGAACCCGGCGACTTCACATCAGAGACAAAATCAATCATCGGCTTTAATTTCCTTCCAGGAAGACGAGGACGGAGAGACAAAACCCACCGTGTCCAACATAGAGTGAACATCAAATATAGACCAGTTTTAAATGATCGGGATTATTTCTCTTCACACCCTGTACCCAGATCGTTGTTTTCATGGTAGGGACACCAATAACAGGAATGTCAACGTTAAAAATATGAGACAAATATCAATATTCAAATAAGAACGTATGAATATAAGATCAATCTTCTCTTTTTGGTTCTTTAGAGGTATTTGGTGAGACATTCCAACCCAGATATTCCTGTAAAACAAGATTTTCTTCCAAAAAGGGAGCAGAGCTGCTACATGAGGTGTTTGACTGCAGGTCAGCTGACATTAGACATCATATGACTGAATCAGGCGTCTGTTTGTAAATACTCTGATGCAGCAGAGTCGGTATCAGCCGATCAATCAATCATCAATTAATCAATCAAGCAATCAATCAATCATCTGCTGGATCTTTTTATAGCTCTGCAGCGATAAAGAGAGTGTTGAGGAGGAAGACACGGGTTCATGTCAGACCGATCACAGAAGGGGACGTCGACGGATAATTAACACAGAATCAGCATTTAGCTACAAGATGTTTTATTTCCAACCTGTCGTGTCTGTTTTATTATTAATGAATTATTTATCATCTTTTGTATTTTAATTGTTGTTTTCTTGAAATGCTTTATTCCATTTTGTGAGGATTTGCTACTTTTTCTCACAAACGATTGTTTCATTTGTCGAATCTGTGTATCTGTCTTGCATTGTGTAAAAACACATTTCAATTGAATTTGTCATTACAAATAAATGAAATCATTAAAATGAATTGCTTTTGCATAAAAATGACTTCAGCCATCAAATATATGCCTGTACTTGTGTTAAAGAAATCACTAAAATACATGGAGGTGGCGTTACTCACTGATGATGACGTGTGTGATGACGAAGGCGAAGATGAAGATGGTGAGGAAGGAGAGCGAGAGGATGAACAGGTAGAAGAAGCGGTAGTTCCTCCGTCCGACGCAGTTCCCCACCCATGGACAATGGTGGTCGAAACGCTCTGACAAACACAAATATACATACTAGAAATAAATATACTAGAAAAACAAACAGATCTCAATAATTTCATCTCAAGGGGTCACGGAGGAAGTATTCAGATCCTTTACTGCAGTAAACAGTAGTAATATATAGTCACTTTAGAAACCGTTGTGTTTGTTTAAATTGTGCTATATAAATAAAGTGGATTGGATTGGATTGGATAATATCACACTGAAAATACTCCACTACACGTTAAAATCCTCCATTCAAAACCTTCCTATAGTAAAATTATATGAATGTAGTGAAAGTACTTAATGTACTTGGTGGTGCAGCAAGATGATCCCTGTCCATGTTCCATAGTGATCACATGTACACAAGTACTACTTAAGTACAAATTGAAGGTAATTTACTTTTTAATGTTGTATTTCTTTCTACTTCTCCACATCTCATTCAAAATGCGGTACTTTTTACTCCACTTTACCATGTTTTATACCTTTAAAATAGAACAGTAAAATACTGTTAAAGAAGTATACAGTATACTAATAAACACTGTGAAAATACTACCCTACAAGTAAATGTCTTGCATTCAAAACATAAAAAAAGTATTTACATTTAGTTATGCCATTTCAATATAATAATAATAATGTGCATTATTCCTTTTTATTTTGCTTCATGTTGTTGAAGTCTGTTGTATCATTGGCAATCATATGTTTCATTTTATTGTACTACTCAAGTAAAGTACCCCAAAATTGTACATTACTTGATGTGATAATGTTAAAACACTGGACCATTTTCCTATAGGATGAGTAGTTTTACATTAAGTACTTTAACTACATTTATATACTTTTAATTCAGAAAGGTTTTAAATGCAGGACTTTTACTTGTAGTGGAATATTTTCACAGTGTGGAATTAGTACTTTTACTTGTAATGGAGTATTTTCACAGTGTGGAATTAGTACTTTTATTGTAGTGGAGTATTTTCACAGTGTGGTGTTAGTACTTTTACTTGTAGTGGAGTATATTCACAGTGTGGTATTAGTACTTTTACTTGTAGTGGAGTATATTAACAGTGTGGTATTAGTACTTTTACTTACAGTGGAGTATTTTCACAGTGTGGTGTTAGTACTTTTACTTAGAGTGTAGTATTTTCACAGCATGGTAGTAGTACTTTTAGTGCAGTAAAGGATGTGAATTCTTCTGTGGTGCTTTACTATTAGAATGTGAAAAGAAAATCAAGCTCTTGAGTAAAAAGTACAATATTACCACTGAGATGTAGTTGCATAGCAAGTAAAGTACAAGTACTTTGGTAGTAAGACACAGTACTCTGACTTTACTGGTAGTAAACATGGAGACTGACCCACACAGTTGTCACACAGGCTGCAGTGTGACGCCCGAGGCGGTCTGAAGATCTTGCAGGTGAAGCAGTATTTGAGTTTGACCGTCTGGCCGTTGATCATAACCTCTCTGGTGCGAGGAGGCGGTCTGGAGCAGCCGGCCGAGTCTGCAGACACACACCAACAACAACAACAACAAATAAACAAAGAGAGGATGCATCCTGTCTCAAAGCAATACATCTCAACCAAACAAACCCGGGACAGAAGTAGTGTTACTTCCTGATTCAGATATTTATTCAACAGCTGCACTTTAGGAGAGAAACACGCCGGAGGATACAACGACTTTTGTTTGTGTGTCTTTGTGTGTTTGTGTGTGTGTGTCTCTTTGTGTATCTTTGTTGTAGTGTGTGTGTCTCTGTGTATTTGTGCATCTCTTTGTGTGTGTTTGTGTGTCTCTGTGTTGTAGTTTGTGTTTCTGTGTCTTTGTTGTAGTTTATGTCTCTTTGAAGTAGTTTGTGTCTCTTTATTGTAGTTTGTGTGTTTGTTTGTCTCTTTGTTGTAGTTTGTATGTCTCTTTGTGTGTCTCTTTATTGTAGCTTGTGTGTGTTTGTGTGTCTTTGTTGTAGTGTGTGTGTCTCTCTCTTTGTTGTAGTTTGCGTGTTTGTTTGTCTCTTTGTTGTAGTGTGTGTGTTTGTGTCTATTTGTTGTAGTTTGTGTGTTTGTGTCTCTTTGTTGTAGTTTGTGTGTTTGTGTCTATTTGTTGTAGTTTGTGTGTTTGTGTCTCTTTGTTGTAGTTTGTGTGTCTCTGTGTTGTAGTTTGTGTGTTTGTGTGTCTCTGTGTTGGAGTTTGTGTTGTTTGTGTGTCTCTTTGGGTCACTCTGTGTCTCTTCCTGGTTTTACGTGTCTCTTGTGTAACATCCTGCAGTTGAAGGTTTTGGGGCTTTCTCCCAGTTGGTTTATGTAGTAACTCATCGTGTCTTTGGGAACATGTCCTCTTCTGTCTTTAGTTGTGTGAGTGTAGTTGTGTTAGTTGTGTAGTTGTGTTAGTTGTGTTTGTTGTATTAGTTGCATTTGTTATATTAGTTGTGTTGGTTGTGTTAGTTGTGTCGTTGTGTTAGTTTTGTTAGTGGTGTAGTTGTGTGAGTTGTGTAGTTTTGTTAGTTGTGTAGTTGTGTTAGTTGTTTAGTTGTGTTTGTCATACAGGAAGTGAGGCAGTTGTTTAGTTCTGTGCGTCAGAGAACACATTTCTGACCAAAAGAAACACTAAGAACTATTTGGGGCGTCCTCTCTCTCACACAGCTGATCTTCTTCTTCTCCTCTCCATATTTGGTAGTTCTCCAAAGCTCTGACTCTGCTTTGATTGACAGCTCAGTCGCTCCACAGATTCTGCATGCAGTGTGAAAAATAAATAAATAAATAAACAAAGTATGAAGAGGTTTCCAAAGATAGACCAGAGGGCTTCGACAGGAATGTTCAGTTAAAGTGGAAAGGACTGATTTGGAGGCAGATTTCTGACGGAGCGTTTCTGAAGAGACGAGGTGTGAAGGAACACAACACACACACAAACAGCTTCCTGCTATGACTCAGCATCATAAGTAAGCAGATTAGTTTGGACCTGCTTTACAGTTTCATACCTCTGACGAGAATGAAAACCTCCACAGACTTCCAGGCTCACAGAGGCGAAGTGATGACAAGACACTTCAGTCTGGATGACGATGATTGGATGAGAAAGAAGCCCGAACCCCAACAACAACAACTCCCAACCTCTGGGAGGATGTTATTAAACGTTTGAGGGGTTCAAACCAGCGGGACGTCATGGAAAGATGGAAACAGTTTTAATGTATGTTTCTATTATGTGATGTGTTAAAAAAATAAGGATAAGCATTTACACTTAGAGTGTCTCTTTATAGTTGTTTTGTGTCTCTTTGTAATTGTTTTGACTTCTCTGTAGTAGTTTGTGTGTGTTTGTCTTTGCTGTAGTTTGTGTTTGTCTTTGTTGTAGTTTGTGTGTCTCTTTGTTGTAGTTTGTGTGTGTTTGTCTTTGTTGTAGTTTGTGTTTGTGTGTCTCTTTGTTGTAGTTTGTGTGTCTCTTTGTTATAATTGTTGTGTGTTTGTTGTAGTTTGTGTGTCTCTTTGTTATAATTTGTGTGTGTTTGTCTTTGTTGTAGTTTGTGTTTGTGTGTCTCTTTGTTGTAGTTTGTGTGTCTCTTTGTTGTAGTTTGTGTGTCTCTTTGTTATAATTTGTGTGTCTCTTTGTCATAATTTGTGTGTGTCTTTGTTATAATTCGTGTTTGTGTGTCTCTTTGTTGTAGTTTGTGTGTCTCTTTGTTGTAGTTTGTGTGTTTGTGTGGAGATTACATATTGGAGTGGGAAAGGATCTGGATAATAAAATGTGATGGAATGTTGACATGGAAGTATTGAAACTGTGATAAAAGTAGTAAAATGTTTACTTAAATATTGAGAGTGGAGATTCATCCTCCAACATCAACACGGGGGATAAAACCCAGGGGCCCAAAAGGGTCAGGGGGCCCCTAACCCAGATCCTTTGTTTGAAGTTCTTCAAATGGTAACTCATCCGCTGTAAATGTGATGAGTCATCACCAGGTGGTCTGAGGTGGTACTGCCCGCTGCCTCTAGTGGCCGTTGTATTTATAACGGCAGTAAAAGGGGAAGTCAGGTGATGTAGTATAAACAGTAGCTGTGTTCGAAATCATTCACTCATTCACTCACTCCCTATCCCCTACATCGTGTATATGATATAGTGCACTACATCATGTACACGATGTAGGGTACGACGGGAGGAGAATTCGGACACTACACGGGTCATTTTCTGAACGTGGTTACGTCAGCAGATGCGCCAGATACTCCTGTGACGTGAGTGGGCGCGCCGAGCATCATGTAAACATACCTGACGGTATAAAGATGTGATTCTTCATGGCGGTTGTGTTTCTTGGTCAATAAACTGTTGAAATATCAATGGTGTGTGAGTTTGGTTTTGTCAGCTACTGTTTTGTGTCCTCGTCATGAGCTGTGAATGCTCAGGGTTGCGCAAAAGCTGTAAGATACGTAGCGCGTGCGAACTAACGCTAGTGGTCAGTAGCTATTTAGCTCGTAGCTAAGTAGCTAGTTGTCAGTAGCTATTTAGCTCGTAGCTATCGGCTACTTGTGTATCGGCACGGCAGCATTGCATTGTGGGATACGGGAGCACAATGTAGTGTACATCGCTTGTTCACTCAATGTTGCGGTGCATTGTGGGTATTTTGTCGTCCACTACATAGTGGATGAAACCAGCCACGGAGAATTCGAACAACACTACAAAATGGCGAACACACTATATAGTGCACTACATCCGTGATAGGGGGCGATTTCGAACACAGCTAGAGTGTTTGTCGGGAGGAAGTTGGAAAATAAAGTGATGTTATGAAGAGCAAAGATGATGAAAATGTGTTACCTATCTGCCTCTCCAGGTCAGCCGCCTCGTCTGGCGTTGCTCGGGGCAACACGCCGGGGTCACTGAAACTCGCCCTGAACAGCATCCCCATCACGAAGACGAAGAGGACGCCGCCGACCGCCGGGATGGCCGGGGTCAGGTTGGACGCCAGGAAGGGACAGCTGAGATCAAAACGAAACGAAGTGAGGGTGTTGGCCAATCAGAGAAGATGACTGGGGTTTCCAGGGCAACACAGGGTTTCACCTCTGAGGGCATTTCTGCAGATCAAATTAACTTTTCAGCGATTTCTTTAAAACTACTGAACTTGCTATTTTTTTTATTCTTGCTGGTTTTTAAATGTTTCTCCTTTGAGTCCATCAGTTTGATGTTAAGTCTTAACTGTGAGTCTGCGATTTCAGTAAGATGTCTGACATTTTCTTTTAGTTTTAAATAGTTTATTTTAGTTTAACTTGTTCAAGTACTTCTGAGAGGTAAATCCGGTTGTCATCTGCATATTTACTCTGATTAATTTAGTTTCTCTGCATAATGACAATCTTGTAGAGCAATTACGCAACACCTTAAGAAATGTGGCAAGTTGAGTTTGAATTGAATCTCCAACTGTTTTCATTCTATTTTCATTTCTTTTTGTTTTCTAAAAACTGGGCAGGTAATAAACACGGAGGTATGGAAGCCCGTAGGAGACTGGAGGATGTAATGTCCTGAACTGAACACCTGCCTTGATGAGCGGACTGACAGATGAAATTGCATTTGCAACATCTGAATATTGTTTATTGTATAGGGGAATATACGACCTAGAAAATAAAATGTCAAACAGCTTTTCCATGTTCATTTTAATGGTCTAGAATGCAAATACAAGATTGTGAAAAAATACTGCATTTTCAATTTCTTTAAGTTTACATTTCATTTTACTAATGTCCCCATATGGGCTTTCATACATCAGGTGTTTACAAATCATGCATGTAACGCATGACCAACTATCCTGCACCCCCAACATCACTGCTGTGGCCCGATCCTGCAGATTCGCCCTCTACAATATCCGCAGGATTCGGACCTTCCTCACAAAGGATGCAACGCAGCTCTTGGTCCAAGCACTGGTCATCTCCCGCCTTGACTACTGCAACTCTCTCCTGGCCGGACTCCCGGCCTCTGCGATTAAACCATTACTGCGTATCCAGAATGCTGCAGCACGCCTTATCTTCAATCTACCCAAATTCTCCCACGTGACCCCCCTCCTCCGTGACCTCCACTGGCTCCCTGTTGCAGCATGCATCCAATTCAAGACGATGACACTGGCCTTCAGGGCCATCAATGGAACGGCACCTGTCTATCTTCAAACACTGGTCAAACCTCATGCCCCGAAGCGAGCACTTCGCTCCTCTACTTCAGCTGGCCGGCTGGTACCACCATCGCTGAAATCAAACAAATATCGCTCAGCAAAGTCCAGACTCTTCTCTGTTCTGGCGCCTCAGTGGTGGAACGAACTCCCGACCAATGTCAGGACAGCAGAGTCATTTGCCATCTTCCGAAAAAGGCTCAAGACTCACCTGTTCAGACTTCACCTTGACTCTACATAGCATGACCCACTATTACCCTCCCTCGACACCCCCCCCCCCCCCAAAAAAAAATAATAAAATAAAATAAATAAAAAACCTTACCTATAGCACTCTGATCTTAGCACTGTTGCTCTTGAAGTACTACTTTACTCAGATGAGGACTCACTTGTTCTATTTTTAGCTCTTACTTTATCGGCAATGATACGTCGTGGTTTCTTTGTTTCCTCCTTTTGACAAATGTACTTATTGTAAGTCACTTTGGACAAAAGCGTCTGCTAAATGACCTAAATGTAGAGGTAAATGTAACGGACCAGCATGCATCTGCAGGATCTATTTTGCTTTTTATTTTACTTTTTCAAATCAATTGATTAATAAATTAACTATTTCTTCATTATTGAATTGATTTGACAGATACACAACCAGAGTAAGAGGTGACCAGAGGGGAGGCGATTATTTTAGTTCTTTTTTTTGCTTTCTTTGGAATAAATAAACATCAAGAAAACTTTATTTCCACCCGACATCCACGTGGTGTATCAGCAGCCTTTTGATTTCAAATGTGATTATCGGGTTATTATTCACGCGCATTGCACATGTTCTTTATACATCTTGTTTGTTTTAAAAACACACACACACACACACACACACACACAATATATATATTAATTATTTTGTGTTTTTTACATTTTCACACAGGCACAAAATAATGTATTTTCCTCATTTGCATATTAATAGACATGTTATTACAGTTTTATTGAATTAATCTAAAATCACTTTAATTTTATTCATTATTCATGTACATTTCATAAATGTGTATATTTAGTAATTCACTTTATTTTAATTGTATTTCTATTTCTATTTATTATAGGTTCTATTGATGGACGTCCACAGTGAATATATGTTGTTAATGTCTGCCATGACGAATCAGCCAGAATGAGAAATCCTCGGTATATGGATCTACGGTGGTTTTCAGGGACCCGGTCTGAGGTCTCGAGATCGACTCGTCGTCAGAGAACAAACCGAGAGATGATCTGAGGCGTCTCAGTGATGTGACACTCGAGTACATTTAGACGACGTTTCTGTTGCTGTGACAGTGACGACCTTTACCTGATCATTATATCCACACTCACACACACACACACACACACACACCCACACACGCTTCCTGTGTTGCTGTGTTTGTTGTGACTAAATCCAGTGAGACGGATCAGGGAACTGAAACACAGCAAGGAAAATCAGCAGAAAACAGCCTGAGGTTTTATAGATAAAAAACTAGAATCACATTCCTGTCATAGCTGAAGAACACAGATGCTTTACTGTTATATTTATACATCTATAAATACATGTATTTATTTTTATATTTCGCTGGGAATCTAGATACTTTAATGACCTGAGAGGGCTTTAGAATAAATACATCTAAATAAAATGGATTATGAATTTCAAACTAGTCTTTCCCAAACTTAATTTGTCACCTCATAACAACAGTTCTGAAATGTTTCTTCTCAGATTGTTTAAAGTATTTTTTTTTACAAGAAACAAAGTGAAAAGTCAGAAAACAACCACAAAAGAAATATATTTTGTGTCACACGGTTTGAAGGTTTTCATGTGATTTCAATATGTATTTCCCCTTTAAAGTTTATTTTAAAACCAGAAATAATAACATGAGCGTACATTTACTCAAGTAGGCTACTGTACTGTACAGTTGGATTTCAAGGTTTGAATTTCCTGTATTTCTTCCACATCTGGAAATTAAGTAAATGTATTTATAAAGCAGATCAGACGTGACAAGAAAATTAGACAGAAAAAAAAAACATGTTTAAAAGTTGCTTTTAAAAAATATACAAATAAATAAATAATATAATATAAAACTAATATGTAATATAATAATAATAAATCATAAAGCTGATGTCAAATGTATAGGTGTGTATGTGTGCACTCACTCGAAAGTGAAGAAGAGGCCGCTGGTCAGCAGGATCAGGACCAGGGTCAGGTAGAAGACCCCGGTCTGCCTCGCCATCATGATCCTCCCGTTGCAGTAGAACCGGTTCCTCCCCGGGAACAGCTGCCACTTTCTGCGGGGGTTCCGGCTCCTCTGGCCGGGGGAGGACGGCTCTGCTCCCTCGGCGGGGGCCGAGCACGAGCCGCTGCTGCTGGTGCTGCGGGTGCAGATCTGGTTGTACTGGCCCGGCTGGTGCTGCTGGTGCTGCTGGTGCTGCTGGTCCAAAGTCGCATGGTGGATCTGAGACATGAGTCCTCACAGGTGAGCAGACAGGTAAATAATGACGGAAACGTTGAATGATATCAGAGTTGTGCGCGTGCTGCTGGTGCGTTCAGGCTCCCCAAAGGTTCAAATGAATCCTCGTGTTGCGTTTTTGTGTAAAAATCAAAGGAAATCCGACATTTTAATCCAAAACGCCCGCTTTTATTTTGTAATACTTCGTAGGCAAACGCACGCGCGGAGTCCAAATCCCCCCCCCACAAACCCACCACCACAACACCCCCGTCTCGTGCCCATGCAGCGCCCCCCTCACATAATGCAGCGTCTGTATATCCCGGGATAACGGATCCGGCTCTAGACGGGGAGCGGGACGGGACCGGGTGTGAACCGGGTCCGAATCGGGAGACGGCGGCGGCTCTGGAGATTCAGAGGATCTGTGTCGGTGAGGAAGAGGAGGAGGATGTGAAGAGCATCCTGATCCTCCGCAGACCTGCTGGAGCTCGGAGTCCCAGCCGGCAAAGATCCTCTAGTATCGCGATGAACCACGTTTTCCCTAAAAAAAGAAACTGTAGAGAAAGAGAGAGAAAAATAGCAAAATGCTCAGTTAACTTTATGATGTTTGCCTTTTTTCACTTAATAAATAGGCTATAATAAATATTAATAACCATCAGTTAATATTCTCTTAACTAACCGCTGATCTGTAAAAATGGATCTATAGTTCTCTATTTCACTTCCCTCAAATAAAACATAAATTAGTCACACAGACATACATAATTAATTATCCTCATGTGCATATTAACACACGTGTGGCCTTATTACATTTTTATTGGATTTATTTAAAAGAATTGTAATTTTACTTATTGCTTTATTTATCTATTCTTTTTATATATGTTTGTATTTGTTAATTTGCTTATTCTATTTTATTTATGTTATTTTATTTATATTTATGTACTTAACATAGTGAGCATAACTAAATTGCACATTGAGGGTAATTTACTTTCCAATGAAAGAAATCTTTACAAAAGACAAATACAAAACTGATGATCTGTACCCAAACATAAATATTGTATTTATTGTGAGATTATTTACAGAATGTACACAAACACTGCACTTAATTTTAAGGTACTTGCACTTTACTTTAATAACTCAGTTTATACTACTTAATATTTCTAATAACTATATATAATCACTATAGTTATTTGATCAAATGTGCGCATACGGAACACATAATAATAAATAATCTGATGTTTTATCCAATTACAAACTGGGATTGTTTTATGAGAGTGAGACTTCCTCGTTTCCCCCCAGAGCGCCAGCAGAATTCTACAATAGACGATCTTTGGTTCAGGAGTGTGTCTCTGTGACTTTCCTCCGTAAAATAAACACATACTAAAATAGTAAAATAAAATGTTTGAAGTATGTTCTACACACATTAATAAACCCAACTTAAATCTAGGTTTTTTTACATTATCACTTCAACTATTATGAAATTATATTTGATGATAAAAAACCCGACGTCAAAACGTTATCAGCTAGCTTGTTTCTCTCCGGTCGCTCTCCGCCGACGGACTGAAGCCAACATGGCTGCAGCGAACGCAAACATGACCGTTAATGTGGGCGAAGAAGCAGAAAGTAACGAAGAGGCCAAACTGCAGATGTTAAAAGGCAAGATAGCAGTTATCCGTTTAGCTTGTAACGTGCTTGAATTAACTGTTACTGTTAGCAGACTCCGCTGCTGTTGTCATAACGTGTCTCTATCTGAGGTCAACGCAATGTCGGTATGTCCACACCAGACTCCACTTACAATTCAGGCGCTTTTAGGTTTCCTCAATTATTCAGGATCCTGAACCTGCTGTAAATGAGAATTGTGATTAACGGTTATACTGAATGTGTAGGTTTTTTTTTTTTTAAACCAAACTGTCAACCATGACACACATAAAACACGAGTTCCACTTGATATGTTACATCCTTATGGTTTGTTTCCTGCTGCACAGACGAGCAGACACGGTTTAATGTTTTCACCGAAAATGTGAATTACGTTCTTGTGTTCATTTCGGCGTGGCATGATCCATCAAGCAGCCCTTGATTGAATACTTTCAGACGGCCATACTTCCTTTGGGTTTTACTTTGAAATCAGTGTTAACCAATCTTTAAATAGTAAGTGAAGTAATACATTTTGTTTATGTGAATGCCGAAGTAAAGTGTCTCATTTGAAAAAGCAACACGTGTTTTGTGAGACAGGTGTTATTGGAGAAGAGTAATTCCTCTTTAAATTGCTATAATTTGAATGGACTTTGGTTTTGGGAGTATGGCGTCATTTCAGTGCCAAAATCCGCGAGCATAAAAACCATATTCAGCGCGCATAAAGACCACTCTCTGCGCGCTCGCCGTCACTCTCTGCGCGCTCGGCATCACTCTCTGCGCGCTCGCCGTCACTCTCTGCGCGCTCGCCATCACTCTCTGCGCGCTCGGCATCACTCTCTGCGCGCTCGCGGTCTCTCTGCACACGCTCGCTGTTGGCAGCAGCATTTGATGGCGGAATTGAGATGAGAGATTGCGGATCTCCATCACAATTACTCGCAAGCTGTTCAATAAATTCATAATTTAAATATCTGTTTGTTCCTCAACTTACCTCTTGTTTTTCTGACATCTCATCCGCAATCCCATCAAATGCTGCCGCCAACTGCAATGATGACCCGCCCTACTCTGCCTCGGATTGGCTCTGATAGGCGTTTAAAGTGACCAATCAGAAATGAGGGGGGGGGGGGTTGCGGGGCCGTCTATTCAATGCCCGCCCCCAGAGTGCCAAAACTCAGCAAAGTCGAGCGCGTAGAAGGCACAGAGAGTGACAGCGAGCGTGTGCACAGAGACCGCGAGCGCGCAGAGTGATGCCGAGCGCGCAGAGAGTGATGGCGAGCGCGCAGAGAGTGACGGCGAGCGCGCAGAGAGTGATGCCGAGCGCGCAGAGAGTGACGGCGAGCGCGCAGAGAGTGGTCTTTATGCGCGCTGAATATGGTTTTTATGCTCGCGGATTTTGGCACTGAAATGACGCCATATGGGAGGCTCTGCATAAAGATGAGGAGAACGTGTGGTTTAAGTAGGTTGTGCCTAATTATGTATTATAGTCTTATTTTATTGTCTTTGCTTAAGACAATACGAGAAGTTAATCCCCCTCATGTGTGATTGTATATGAAACCTGACTTCCTGTGTGCAGGTGCAGCGTTTCTGACCACGGTGGCGTCTGCAGGGATGATAGCAGGATTCGGTTCCACGCTGGCGCTGGCCAAGAAGAAAAGCCCGGGCTGGTTTATGTGGTATGTCTCCCACATTTATGCTGTGAATGTCATTGATGCTTCAAACACTGAGCAATTAGTATTAAAAAAGAAGGGGGAAATGACACTCGCAATCATAACTTAATCAACAAATAACACACAGACATGATTCACACATTTTTAGATTTAGTGTCAACTGTCAGTAGACATCCATAGATTGACTAAGAAATCAGAAAAAAAAGTTGCCGCCTTGTGTTTTCT